>OY804522.1:1200000-1800000 GCA_963680855.1 Lepeophtheirus nordmannii | reverse complement strand
CACACACACTACCTCTCCATTAGCTAATGATATAATTAGACAATTCATGAATATCAGGTTTGAAGAAACAAAAGACAAATCACAGAACTCACAACCAACAGAGAGGCATAATCAAATTATGAATTCAAGAACTTTGAAAAGGGTCTATATAACACATTGATAATGTGACTATGGACACACTTCCTGGCTTTTGAGAACATGGAGGGACGGATCAAATAAAGAAAAAAAGATGGGAGTCTTTATACCACTGGGTATTTATTAAAACGTTGAAACTGAGTCATTTGTCCGCATACAGTGGAGTCCTACCTACTGTCTATAGTAGTTCTGTTTAAGGGTCAACTTTTACTCAATTATTGTCCAATGGTAAATGGTTCAACTAGAATGCAAGTAGCTCACAGACTAATCATCCACTCAAAAAATTTGCATAATAATAAATTACGGCTACAAAAAATCAGTCAAACTACGACTTCATTCATTTATTCCTTATTCCTAATTATTTATTCGATATGTAACTTTTCTAGCTCCTAAAAGGTCTTGAATTAGTAGATAAACAATGTGACCTTTTGACCAGGTGTTGTTGACCTAGGAGGAAGGCTTAAGCAGAGTGCTGTGACCTCAAATCTATATAAATGTATGCAGATTCCATCAGCCTGTGAAGTAGTCATTGTCCCAAATTAAAAGCTCAATTGAGGACACACAACATAGCTTTGCATAGGTGATCAAATTGTCTACAATGCTGTGCCATGGCCAGTAGCCTTGTAGCATTTTCACAAAATACATTGCAAACGTGGTTTTGATGATGTTTTAACATTCAGAACCCTGATGCCAGTAGACTGAGTCTCTGAAATGCTTACAAATGGAATAAATAATTTGATTAACATCAATGGATATTCTTCTTCTTCTTCTACCTAAAAAAGACAAACGGTGTAAAGGAAAAGAGGGAAAAACTTTGTTTTTATGAGACACAGGGTATGAACCTCTTTTTCCTCACTTATTTACTATTATAAGTCATAATAACTCGGCCTCTCTCTATAATATAATATAATTTAAAAGTTTATTCGACATTCCCCCTCTTTTTCTCTTAGGGTCAATCTCGTCTTATTCACATCAAACCCAAGTTTCCTATAAACAAAACAAAACATCACCACACATGTCATGAAAGATACATCCGTCAATATCAGATCCAATCAAGCATTTAATAAACATTTTATATACATATAAAAAGAACTGTTGATAGTATCCTTTTATTATTAAAATACGTTTGAACGTATATATGTATATAAGAGATATATAAAGAGGTAAAAAAAACAAGAGACGATCGAAGAGGATCAATCCAGGTAATGAGTCTTTTGAGTACGTATATAAAAAAAGAAGCATAAAAAAAGGAAAGAAAGAAAGAAAGAAGTTTTAATATCATTTTATTAAATAATAATATATAATATAATTTATATATATATATATGTAGAGAGAAAAAAGAATCATGTCGATGATGAAACAAGGTTACCATGTGGTTATATTCCTTTTTTTCCCCTTCCCTTCCCTTTTTTTTCTTTTTTTTTTTGTATATAAAAAGGGGAGAAAAAAGAAAAAGGAAGGAAAATGAACGTTATTTTCCCGCCTTTTGATAGTTTTTTTTTAAAAAAAAAATGAATAACTTTTGACATTTTATATATTGTATTTTTACTTCTTTTTACTTAGATATTAAATAAAGAATTGAGCTCTTTGAATGTTTGATTTCTTATTCTACTTATATATATATATATGTATTTATTAATATGTACTTTTTTTAAAAAAAGCAGAAAAGAAAAGAAAACAACATGAAGTGGAGGGAAAGGATGGATTTGAAACGACCGCTCTCGCCGTTTGGAACACCCTGCATCTTCATCATCATCATCATCAGACCCTCAAAAACGTTAAGGCAAAAAATCATTTACTATGTATTTCTATAGTACCTATGATGTTAGTTCTATATATTTTTTTAAGGGGATACGACGGTTTTTTTTGTTTTGTTTTTTTACCTGAAGAAGAAGCGAGCGACGGGCAGTTTGGAAAATAATAATAACAATAACTAAAAACGATAGGGGGGGGGGACCCATTATTATATAGCAGAGTTAGAAAACAACTTTTTGTATACTGTACAAATTTACCTATATATGTATTTCAGACAGGTTTAAAAAAAAATAATAATAATAATAATAATATTTGTCTTGTATGTATTTCTTTTTAAAACAAGGAATTATTATTAAGAACAAAAAAAAAAAAAATTAATTAAAGGTCTTCGTCTAAACATGAGTGTGCCTCTTCTTCGTCTTCTTCTTCTTGGTGTTGTTGTTACTCCTGCTGCAACTCTTGCTACAGTCTGCCGCAATGAGAGCAAAAATCCCTCATCTCTCACAAACACCACCATTTAATTCCAATACAAAAACCTCTCAAAAAGTTCCTTTATACATAATTGATAAAAATTACATTTATCCAATACAAACCCTTCTTGTAGTCGGTATTGATTTTGAAAAGGTTGTAATAGGCTATTTGCAAATTTAGGCTGAGGAGTAATTGAGGCTCAAAAAGGTCAAAAACTTGACTTGGGTGGACAATAGTCACGTAGGTTGTGACATTTGTCTATTTACATATAAAAATAATTTGTTAAATGATGAATATAAACAATGATATCATCCAAGGATCATTACACACAAATACCTAATCTTATGTTGATATTAGTATAGTTAATAAAAATAAATAGATCAATATTGTATGGTTTGTACTAGTTACAAAGTGTTCAACCGTCTTTTTTTTTTTTTGCCCTAATGTGTCCTGGTGACCAGGGAAATTAATTTTTTATAAATTCATGAAGTTTTCGAGCTCAATTGAAATGCTGACTATTGAAACTTGATTTAAAAACAAAAATAATGTAAAAGAAAATCAAAATATTATTTAGAAAAAAAAGATTAAAAGTATTGTTTTTTGTTACCCAAAATTTCTTAAATTCCCAAATATTAATCCACCCTTAAAAAACGAGATGGTCTAGATCAAGTGTTCTCTATTTTGGATATATGATATACATATATATAGCACATAGGGCCCATCAGGGATGAGGGCCCATGTTACATACTTTACTATCTTTTCATATTAACTAACCATGATCATTCCAATGATCTCCTAGGTAGTTGCAAACGAGTTCCACCTTGTATCATTTATTTAATGCACCTTTTTATGACGTCACCATGATAAGAATCCACTTTTTCTACGTCATGTAATTTAAAGTAAAGGGGGAGACAATAGTCAATAGCTACACAAAAGTCCATAACAGTGTCAATTAACATATTTAAACGCAATAACTATACTTGACTAAAACATTGTCCGTAATGGATTTATACGAGTATACATATACTTCTAAGTACATATTATATGTACTCTTATTTGTCATTTTGCATGGAAACATAGATAAGCCTTCATTCTTAAATCTCTACCTTCAATTCCTCATTTTCATCATGTTGTGAAATTATGCTATTATTGCAAATATATGTGCCTCAAATGTATGGCTCCATGATTGTAAAATGTTGGAGCTACACACACACTGAACATGTGTAAAATCCAGGAATGCAAGGTTCCCATAAACAAATATACGGCCATACTTACATAGACTGGCTAATAAGTCCCCTGGGTATATGGAATTATTCGAAACACGGTAGTTCATACTTGGTTCTTTTTAGATTGTTGATAAATGGTTTGAATGTCTTGCTAAGAAGTGAATGTAAAGGCCTGACAAAAAGTGTTGTGTCTCTATCCTGCCCAGGGTTTTGATGTGTTCATAGTTGCTGCTGTGATTTATGGAAAAGACATTGTTCAACAGATCCCTGTGTCAAAAACAGGAGATTATGGAATAATTAGGATTTTGTTTTTTATAGTATATAAAATATCAAATTTGATCTTTTTTTTTCCCCCTTTAATGAAAATGAACTTTTAGAATAAAGAAATTTATCTCATTGATGGATTTGCCGAATCTGTAAATATGCAACCATATTTGACTCTAGAGCATTTTCAATGACGTCACATAATGCAATGAAAGCCACGCCATTTTGAAGGCATTGTGTTTCATATGTGTGTAGATGGTTATTAAGCAGCAAGTATGAATTTTCTCCCTCTACCAAAAAATATAGAGGAAATTTCATCTCATGGTTTTAAAAATTGTAATAAACTAAAATATTTTGCCTTGGAGCATGGAATGTTGTTATACGTATCAAATTCGATTGTTTACACCTTCAAATACAGACCAATCTTAATTCTTAATTCTCTCAACCTTTCCTCCCTGAAATAGAAAAAGAAAGGAGGTCAGAAATCAATGGGTGTGATCCAATAACATCCACAATCCCCACAATATTCTTCACTATTTAACTAGTTGGAATGTTTGATCTTAATGAAAATTGATATGACTTTAAGGCAGTCAATAACCAGATTATTAAAAAGTATTTTCTAATATATTGATGCTTTTGAAATTGACCATCCGCAAAACACTTCAGAAAGTTATTTTAATCAAATTAAGCCCCCCTTGGAAAAAGGGGGTTTTAATAGCCTCAAAGGAAGAACCTTTTTCTACCCATTCATTCATTCATTTATTGCAAGTTCATTTTGTGAGGCTAATACATGCATATGTACATACATATATTAGCATATAATGAAGCAAGTTTGAAGGAACAGACACCCTATCCAAGGTATGTAATTAGCTTTGAGCATACGTTGATAATGGAAGGAAGGGTGGGTGGGGGGGGGGGGGGAGAGGTGGCTACAACAACAATTATATGAGGGATCTGGGGGTAGGTAGCCAGCCTCATGTTCGTTCCTTCCTTCGTTCAATATGGCCGTTGTGTACTTCCTTTATTAAAAAAAAAAAAAAAAAAAAAAAAAAAAAAAAAAAAAAAAAAAAAAAAAGGTGAAACTGCCTGGCTGCAATATGTGCTTCAGAATATGTATATATATATATATAATGAGGATGGTTTCCTTTGAGTTGAGCGGGAACCATTTCCCTGTTATCTCTCCATGAAACTCTCTGATAAAACAACTCCCGTTCCTAATACATATACCAAATTGGGTTCATTTTTTATTTATTTCTTTTTTTTTCAAATTTTATATGGCCTGCCTACACAAACCCTCCTGCTACATATGTACAATCATACCTAAAATTGACTCAAGTTAATTATTATTATTATTTTCATACTTAAAAATAAACTGATTCACAGGGATGGAGACGAAGGCACCTCCATCCTACGGACCGTAGGATGCTGCATAATTCTAAATTCCCATGAATGATACTCAAACTTCATTCTTTTTCCAAACAGGAGTGACTAAAAGTTCAATTTAGTTCACTTTTTTGACAACTAAAATTACTCAGGAGTTCTTTTTTGAGTTCCCTTTGTTTGATATGTTGAATAATTATAATAATAATTTATTAGTATTCATATTTCTCTAAATCAGTCTTTATCAGCTGTTGACCTATCAGCTGTTGCACCGTATCCATGAACCGAATGTGTATCCACTGATTTCGGATTATACACATCTTGTTAAAATATAAATATCCAGACTAGCATTAAATAGCAAAATAGTCCAAAAGTTGGAGAAAGTCTGAACCAATTTGACATACATTACAGAGTAATTTCAAGTCCTTTCCCCCCCCCCCCCTGTCTTTTTTTTTTTTTAGCTGTTGGAGAAAAGGTTGTGAGAGACAATGAAGAATGTTTTGAATTAATTTTAATTAGATTTTTTTTGGCTCAGATAGATAAAAAGCCAAGATTTAAGTTATTTTTTTTTTCTGTATGTAAATTTAAAATAACATTTCTTAAGTTTGTATATGGAATCAAGTATTTAGGGGAAAATGAACTGCTAAGGGTTCCTTTTAAAAAGGCCTACACTACGCTGCACTTGCTGCAAAAATGAGTAACTCCTTATCACAAGGAATTAAAGCTGTACTATGAACCCTGCTTTAATCTTATCAAAGGCCAAGAGAGAGAGAGAGAGAGAGAGAGAGAGAGATCAATTACTACCTGATTGATCACAAAATAATATTCATATATTTACCTACAAATTACCTACACAGTCTTTAAATGTCATGACATATTGATCCTAGCATTGCCATCCTGGGGCCCATTAGGTGGAGCAGCTTTCATTCATAGGAATGCTGGATTTTTTTTAGGAGTACATATTCGAAGCCCTTGGTCCAAACCCCCATCATATTCTTCATCTCGAATAAAATGCCCATTATTAGAACACAACTCTCATCTTTAGATTCGACTCATACTCCAAGTGAAAGGACCCTTCAAGACTTGACTCCAATTCGTAGAAGACGGCCTCATAGCAGTCCTAGGTGTATTGAGTGTCCCATCGATTTGAGCCCTTATATTCATGTACGTAGTAGCCATTTGAATGTCCTTGAGTCGCTATTTATTTGACTTGCATCCCCTTCCGGTTATAAATCATTTGCTGGGACAATTTCATCAATACACAATGTACATATATATTCATACCTAAATATCATTCACATATTGATTGACAGGCCTTAATATATGTACATACCATCTTAACCCAAAAAAATAATTTGAATTTCAATGACAATCTGATATATATATATGTAAACGTTCATCTTGAACTTATCAAATACACCACCACGTCATATATTTTTATCTCATATTGTAAAAAAAACAAACTATGAATTTAAATACACAAACATTCATGTTCTACAGAGAGAGAGAGAGAGAGAGAGTCATAGTCGTTGTCTTTCCAAGAACGTAGCACATGGCAACAATTAATATAAGTCATGATGTCATTTTTCGTAAAAAAAAAAAAAAAAAAAAAAAATTAATAGCTTATGTGACTTTATGACTAGATAAGGTGCGATAGACAATAATAATTGTAAAAATCATCATAGACAAATAAATAACTATAATTTTTGAAGGCTACATCATAATTAGTAATAATTATTTATAGAGAGGAGGTTCTGTTTTTGTTTGTTTTTTGTGTGTTTTTTTTTACATGAAAATATGTATATTGTGTCGTAGTAAATTTCCTAAGCTATACATAGAATATTGACTATTCATTAGTTAGGGGGGGGGGGATAAAATCACTCATAGAAATTTGGCTCAATAATAATAAGGAAATAGGCTTATGCCTATTAAGTGTGTATGTTCATCTTTGAACGACATTAGGGGGCTATACAACATGTTGGGCCAATTATTCCATATCTCTTTGACATATGGGGTCGACTGAAAGTTATTTTCCAAGACTCTGGTCCCTTTACTTTTTTTAAAAAAAGGTCCATGAACCCGAATTACAAAAATAAGAGAAACATTTTTTATAAGAAAAGTTACTAAAGTGTTTCTCAAACAATATGCAAATTCACTAAAGAATAAAAAAGTTTGAGAAGCACTCATCTATTGAATGGATACAAATATACGTTGATATTGTATTTGTACTTATTAACTTGAGACCTTTCTTACAGATAGATGATTCTGTGTATATTTGAAAGGTCATATTGGAAACCAATAAAGTCTCATTGGACAAATAAATGCTCTTAGAAATTTGAATCTAAAATCCATAATTAACAAAAATATTTGTTAACTATTAAGTCAAAAATTAAAGAGAATATCTCTTGTTCTTTTGGATGAAGTAGGTTCAAAACATTGACTATCAAAGTTGTATCTGTCCCTGTGATCCAAATAGATCAAGTGGAAATCCTGGAAAAAAATTTATTTGAAACAAATTAATGTACAAAAGAAGAGTCGAACGCAATTATTTTCTCTCTTCTTTCCCCCTTAACAATGAAACATGATTTTCAGCCCTGGGCCCCTATTTTCTACACCAATAGAATTTCTACTACATCAAATTAATTTCCATAAAATAGAACGAAAAAAAAGTTTATTTAATATTCGTTTAATATTTTGAAATGACCCAATAAACTTATATTGAAAAAGTAATGAATTTTGATGAAACTGTTTTTCTTTTTTAAACTGTATATTAATTTTTGTTTGTTTGTGTATGGAAAGCCTTGATTTTTGACTTTCTTTAAAATGTTTAACTGTACTTTTATTTTAAAAATCCATTTTCAACACGCCACATCAAAATATATATACAAAGAAACCCTGGACATTTAATTACTTTATATATTTACAAAAAAAAAAACCCGGATGTCAGATGTTCATCAAAAGAGGGCGGCATGTCCAAGGAAAAAAAGAGAGCTGTATGTCACTCTACTCAATACTTTTAAGGCATATTAAGGTATATTATGAACAGCTTTAATATACCTTTAACGTAGACGACATAATATATTTTACTTTCAGGAATCCTTTTAAAACTCAGTTTATTCCCCCCCCCCCCCTCCTTGTCTTCAAACTAAAGATCCATGGAGCAAAATGGAATCCTTTCCCCACTTATGGGGAATTATTTGAATCACAGGGACAGATACAACTTTGAGAGTCAATGTTTTGAACCTACTTCAACCAAAAGAACAAGAGGAATTCTCTTTAATTTTTGACTTAATAGTTAACAAATATTTTTGTTAATTATGGATTTTAGATTCAAATTTCTTGAACAGGGTGATATACCCAGTCGATATTAGCTACAAGCTAAGAGCATTTATTTGTCCAATGGTACTTTATTAGGCTCCAATATGACTTTTAAAACATATATATAATCATGTATCATCAAAAAAGGTCTCAAATTTTAGTGATTTGTACATATGTGCAATTTGAGGCACTTTCAAAGGACTTGAATATATATATACAATGAATGTATCTGTGGATAAATTTACTATTAATGAATTTATCCGTCGATGAATTTTCCTACATGAAAATTACATATATATAAACTTCTACAAACGTCTTAAAAATCCTATCATTTTCCTCCTTTTTTTTTTAATAAACATACTCACAATCACACACAAAAATATGAGTCACGATTTTTAAGCAGCCCTTGTTATATATATATATATATTCATAATATAGAGAGCGTCACAGTAAAAAAAAAAAAAAAAAGCAATATTGTTGTGTGTTTTTTTTTTTTTTCATATTTCATGAATGACCTTCTCCTTCTTCTCAAGTAGTAGTAGCAGCAATTCAACGATTTGTACTAGAGTTATTATGTATAGTACTCCAGTGTTTACTATGACTTAGATATTTACCATCATCAATTTGGACTTTTGCCAATCTTTTTTTTTTTTTTTTTTTTTTTTTTCTGATACATATTACATATATCTATCTGTGTGTGTGTGTGTGTGTATGTTGTATTTTCTTTTTATTTTTCGTGTATGTTTGTTAATTATAATTGTAGTTAATGAAGGAATAAGAAAGAAAGAAAGAAAGAAAGTGTTTGTACAAGAGAGAGAAAGAGAGAGAGAAACGAAGAAGAAGTAGTGTAGAGTCATACTAGTTATATATCATATAGCTTTGTAAAAGAAGAAAAAGAAGAAGAAGAAGAGGAAGAAAGTTGGCTTCCTTGCTTTTCCTCCAGTCTGTCTTTCATACATATGCAGACTTCATTTGAAGGACAGTTTTATGATCGTTCCTTCCTTCGTTCGTTTGTTCCTCTTATTCTTCGTCTTCTTCTTAGTCCGGATGTTTTCGTCTATTAGCACACTAACTTACTTACTTAATACATTATTATGTAACCCCCCTAGGAGGCTCTTTTTGCAATCCTACAAAAGAAGTCAGGTCACAAAAGCAAAGTTTTGTGACGCAGCTCCAGGACCTATTTATCCATGTTGAGCAACTTATTCTTCAGGTGTACATATATATATATATATATATATATATATACTAATGTACTTTTTTAAATAATCTATTGTTTGGATCTGCAAATCTGCTATTTACCTATGTATAACACATCCCATCATCTCCTTATCTCTCTTTGAAAAAGAAATGAGTAGGTATTATTTATGTACATCTGTTATTTTTTTTTCTTTCTTATTATTGTTATTATCATTACCTGCTACAATTATTGTCAATATATTTGAAGAAGTAGAGTTCCTCCCCACTTACCTAACTCGCCATTGTTACTGGCTCGAACGTAAAGAGCACATCAAACCAATGTTCAAATGCAGAAATGCATCAGGCTTTAAAAGACTGAATGACACACAGAAAAAAGAGTGAATCAAATTTGGGTATCCTTTATTTTATAAATGTTTTCATCAGGGGGAGGGGGGATGCACGGGCCCTAAATTCTAAGAACGTATCCGTATTGGGCGCAAAAGCAGTCCTATAGAACAGATTTGTTGCTAAATAAGGCATCATGAGTATCAGTTAGTGGCGTCACTATCAATTAATATCCCCCATGTTACTATGAATACTACACACTTTGATTTAGACTCAAATTAAGAATAATGGCAAAAATCTTCTCGTTTACTACATATAAAAAAATATTATTGTGGGCCATCCCTTTAAGTAGGGCACTTGAAAATTTAGGTCGCTTTTCAAGGATCGATAACAGGAAACGGATTCTTATTTAAGGTCCTTATTAAGGACTGATGCAATTCTTCTATGCATTTAACTAATCAATTATCTGGTCCTTGAAATAAGTTTTGATTTTGAGACCAAATTTTGAAGGTCTCAAAACTGCCACACTTTCGAAATTTGTATTTTGTCCTTTTCTTTTCGTCATGACCAATAACTAAGCAAATCGATTAAAAATTTTAATTTTCTAAAAAAAAAGAAAAAGTATATATCGTACACAAAGATTACCTCATTAACCTATGGTCAATTTTTATATCACTGGTGATGGATCCTTGATTATTTTTTTCTAAACTTGAAAATAGTCATATTGGTGTAGTTTACTACTTTTGATCGTTTAAATCTTAAGACACTATTGAAATATATTTATCTTGTCCAATAAGCGCTTAATTTTTTTCAAGGATTCTTAACCTATATTTGAATAGGCTCTTCTTAGGGACGTCATTGAAAGTCTGGAGTCTGAACGCAAAATTAAATCTAGATTTGAAGATTCGGGGTACCTCTTGTTAATTCTTTAAACCGTTTCATTATATATATTACCAAGTAGGAAATTGAATTTGACTCACATGAGTGATGTTGGAACCATAGAGGCCAATGGCCCCCACTTTTCTGAAAAATGAGGTTTTGTGATCCAGTTATATAATAGTTTATGCTATAAATAAACTTGAGACGTCATGACTACAAAATTTGCCCCCCCCCCCCCACTCACAAATCCATTTCGGCACAGCTGACTCATACTTTACTTAAATTAAATTACAACTTCGAACTCATAGTTAAAAGTGTTGCACGTGATTTCAGATTTGAATAGAAGGACAGAAACCTTGTGTTAGACACATATTTAAGTGCAATTTATACTTTTATTCATTTGATGGGATTTTGTTGTTCATGATTTAAGTCATTGAATATGAAATGAGAGCTTGCACATAGGATTTGAACCCGAGTCCTTTCTCTATAAACAATTCTCATTAAAAACTTCGGACTCAAAGTGAAAAGACTATAGATACGAGGCGGACTCTTCACAGAATTACTCGTGAACAGCTCCGACTAGGTATTATATGATTTGCATAAAATGTACTTAAATTTACATACTATGAAGCTGATTCTCAGCTTGATTCAACCTGTGAGACTGATATGTTGATACTGTACATATACTCTTTGACATTTAAAGGTACTTTATCATCCTCTGTCTTAGTATTTTTTTTTTTTTTTTTTTGTTCCCTTCATTTTCGTTTCTTGTTTTTGTAAGAAGATAGCAAAACACAAAAAAGGTTCCCTTTGTGCTGGAGTGTTGTTCACACTAACTATCTTCTTTTCTTTTCTTTTTTTCTCCATAAGTTGAGAACGAAAAAAAACAAAAAAAAACAAAGAATAACTTGCCAAAGGTGGTTGTTCTCTTGGACTCTAAAAAATAATATGTACTTTATTGCCTTTAAAAAACTCTCAAATCTCAACTTAAATATGAACAATAAAAGAAGAAGAGTCCTTAGCCAAATGGTTCTACCATAATTACAGGGTTCTCTTCTATACATGACTATTATTTTGTGTGTGTCTTTTTTGTGAGTGAAGGAGAGTAGGAAAGTTTGTAATTGTACTTACTATTTGACAAAGTGACGAGGGTAGGAACGAATTTCTGCCAAGATTTTGGTTCAGTGTTGTTGTTTTGTTTTTTTTTCAAAAAAAGAGAAGAAGTTGTCCATACTAAAGGGGATTTATTCGGAGCACTGTCGTTAAAGGAGTACCGTCATATAAATATCCGAAAAATATGTTTGGTTACAGAACTATCAAAATGTATGATTCATATGTGGAATCTTGAAAAATACAATCTAGAGTTATCAAAAGGATATGTAAAATGAATCCCCAAATTGTTTACTCAAACGATTCATAAGGAATAAAAAGATTGAAGCTTTTTTAAATCGTTTGCTGAATTTTATGGACATTTCATTTGTAGAAAATAATTGTTTCATTTACTGGTTTAAAAAAAATAAAATAACAGTTTCAGCTAAAGCTTTTATTCAATTTTGAATTTTAATAATTATAATTAATCGGTCACAAATCATAGAAATATAAATCAATCATCCTGAACTCTGTAGAACCAATAGACGTGGACTAGACTCGGACTTAATTGGCCTTTGGAACAAAATAGCTAAGCAGTTGAAAAAAAATGTTATTATTCTTAAAGACAAATCAACAAAATTGATATTTGTTTTGTTTTGTTATTGCAAGTTACACGAGCAGCTTTTTGGTTCACTCACAACCTCGACTCACAAAATGGGAAGGAAAATTTTGGAAAAACAACAACTGGTAGCTGCTACCCTTTTGTATTTTCCTTGTTGCCAACTTTTTAATATTGGGTAATTTACAAATTCTACCAATATACATACCCAATCGTTAATACCTGTTTATTATTCAATAATTCAAATAAAAAAAGAGCGCGAAATCCTTGATTTAACATATTTTTTATATAATTAAAATCATAAATAATAATAATAAAACCCTTTGTGAGTTCATAACGTCATGTAGAGTCAGCTGCTTTAAATCAAAAGAGTCAACATATGAAAATAGCTGAAGGGAGAATTCATATAGCATTTGTGTTTATTCCAAAAAGCTCGTCGTGTAAAGACACGAGGAAAAAAAAATCAAGTATCTTCGGGGAAATGTGAATTTAAATGGTGTGTAAAATCAGTAGAAATTAGGAACAAATGATTTAATAAAAAAAAGTTGTATAGGGAAGAATAAATGGTTTTTTTCCCTTAAAGAGTGATTTTCTTATACATAATTCGTTTCCAAATGTGGTCCATAAGCAACGAGTTCAAAAAACCAACAAAAAAACTTGATTGGAAGCCCGTATTTTCTCCTCATTTCTCTAACTACGATTCAGATCTGGACTAAGCAGAAAGAAAATATGACATGACAAAATAGTTCGAGTTTTTATAATATATATATACATATATATATATTTGCTCTCAAAGAAAATTAAGATTTTAAGATGATGTGCTCAACAGAATTGCTTGAGCTATGAGTCATACAAACACTCATATACATTCGTATGAAAAACTATCTAAAGAAGGATTTAATTGAACAAAAATAATAATAATAATAATAATTCCTTTCATTTAACAAACTCCAGAGCCAGTTTTGACTTCATGAATAATTCTATTCATTACTTCAATAATATAAAGCTCATATTATTTTGATTTTTGTACACAAATGCCTAAAAAAAGCAAAAGTCAGAGCCTTACCATTAAGAGGTAAGTTTATGACTATTTATCATTAATATTAATGTTTATTCGGCAATTTGCATTATATATTATGTTATATTATAAAATTATATATAATCTATAATTTCTGCATTTCTTCTCAGGAATTCACATTTCATTTGCTACCTTATTTTAAAGATGAGGGCTTCGCAGCTCAAAGTCTATGGTCCATATATTTCATGTATTAGTACTCAGAGATAGCAAGGGAGTAAAGTAAATAGCTACATAATTGAATTTCATGCCATCCACGCTCATTAATTAGTTATTATTATTTTAATAATTAATAATTGGATTATTAATTTGGAATGAGTGATGGGTTTGCTCATTTAACATTTAATTATTCATTGCAGTGCATGCTATGATGGTTATTGACTGGAAAGAGGTATTGTACATAGGTGCGTAGCCTGTGTTAACTATTATGCTTTAGTAATTAAAAACGCGTTACATTTATTTATGTATGTACATATAGACTTTGCTTCATATGAAGAAGAAAGACCCGAGACAGAAATAACAACATAAATTTATAATATTACAAAAATATTCAATGTATTTTGGTCATCTATTGAATCCAATGCTCGTCATTTGTATATTAAAAATAGACAGATTTGGGGACAAATTTGAACTTTCAAAAATCCTAAGGCATATATATGTATAATAATAAAAGTTATTCAGTTTTGCACAAATTTAATTTACAATCTGTAATTTTATTTTATTTTTTGATAACTTCGAGGGTTTTTGAGAAATGGGATCCTACTTTTTGAGATAATTTGCGTTATTTTCACACTTTAACTTCAATTTAAGCCCATAGAAAGGAAAAATGATGATTGGCTAGTGTTTTTTTATGGAGATTCCATTGCCAGTCTTTGTTTTGACCTAAAGGGTCTCCTAGAGGCATAAGGGACGGGAGTAGGCCCAAAAGTCGGCCAAATTCTTTGTACTTAAATAACTCCTTCCTTGAATATTAGTTGAAATGGATTAATAAGGAATGCATTCAAAAGAAGCTGAGACCCACGGCTTTCAAACAAGGTGCCAAGCGCCCCATAATAATCCTTCATTAAGAAGAAATCGTCCATCTAAATGTGTAAACTTTTATACAATTTCGAGCAAAAATTCGCTAGAAATCAATGACTCACGGTAGAGCTACTTAAATAGTAGCGTGCAGAAGGATTTCACCTGGTTTCTTAATCCTTCTGCGCTCTAATACTTTAGAGACTCTACCCTGGGTCTTAGATTTCTAGCAAATTTTTGCTCGAAATTGAAGATGGTCGATTTCTTCTAAATTAAGGATTTTAAATCGGGCGCTTATTTTTATAACGTAATGGAGCTGTAAGGAACGGTTCCAATACTGGTCTCGTAGAGAACTCTTTTCAATATGTACCACTAAACCCACCAAGACTAATATGATATCATACTCTACCAAAAATAAATCAAACTACTGAAATTTTTATTGTCTCATATCATTAGACCCCTATTATTGTACTATTATCAATTCCAAAGAATTGTACAATTATATATATTTGAAAGTAAAGTTCTGGCAACTCCTAGAGAATGTATAATTATACATATATGGTATGTAGAGGGGAGAATAGAATAACTTGGAATAAAAAGTTCTATTCAGAAGCTAAGATGGTTGTTGTCCTTAGAATACTCTTGTTAAGCTTGTAATTTTAAGTTCAGCGCATTCAACATATGTTAATACTTTTGAAAATATACACACACAAGTTGATTTTTAGTTAGACTATTTTCCATGCTTTGTACATCATATCAAATGATTCCATAAATAGTCAATTCATTGTATGAATTGAAGTCACACCACGACAAGAAAACGATGATTTTTTTTTCCTCTTAAAAAAGGTTGCAAAAACGGTTCTACGGTTCTCAATTAGCTTTGCCACGAATAATTCGGTTCTCTTTAAAGGATCCAAAAATATTCAAAACTCCAGGGTTCTTTTGTGTTTCTACGACAATAATTACGTGCCTATAATATAGATCAATCATTTATAAGAACTAAGTGCCTATTTCATACACATTGATTTGTGTGTTTATAAGAGTCAATCTTTTCCATGGGCCCTTGAAATTTTAGGGACAATTCAGTTAGGTAATGATTGAGTCGAGGAAGAAGATTAAATGTAGTCTAACAGACACATATAAACATTTAGTTTAATAACAGTTAGGGTGTCAATTATCATTTACAATTAAAAAAAAAAAACATACGAGTCAAGGGCAATTCGTAGGTAGCCGAAAAGTTGAGATGTTTCTGTTATTGTACCATTGAAGCTTATTAAATGAATGTGTTGGGCCAGGGCTGAGGCTATCTCTAAATTATAATTTGCAAAGAACTGATATTTAAAAAAATGTTGGGCACTCCCAAATAAGGGGTGAGGGTAGATGAAAAGATTTTGAACAAGTCATTTACTCAAAAAAATGTGACAAATTCCCTTTTCTATCTGCTGGAAGAGTTAGATAAAAAAGTTTAAGAAGCACTGGCCCTCAAATTATCTTAAACGGCCACTGAGCACACTTTCCAATCAAAGGGAGTACTTATAAAGGAGGAGGGAGGGGGGCTACTTTCATTTTCAATTGATTCCACACACAAAAAGATTTATATGTACACATGATTGAAAATTTATGTAACCTAAACTACAGAACTCTGTCACCCTATACACTAACACTTTGTTTAATTGTTAAATTTGAATTCCCAGAATCTATACCTTTTCAAGTTCAATATGGGAATAAATGACCAGATTTTGTTGAAAGCTCCCTTTCCTATGAGTCTCTAAATTTACACATCTTGTTTATGGACGAGAGTAACTTTAATCTCCATATTTCAAGATCAATGGGTCGTGTTCACCACGTGGAAGCAGATGCTCTACATTTGCAACAGCAGACTCTTAAGGGGCCAATGTTGTTGTTATTGGACATATTGGTCAAGCCTTGGGGCTTGTTCATCATGAGGTGAAAGAAGGAAGTTTCAAAAAGGAATCAGCAATGCGTGAGTGCTTAAGAAAAGTAAAATATGTTGTATATGGAGGGCCAGTAGATCTTGATATTGACTATGCTCCGGCCCACTTCAGGATTGATTGAAGATATTTTGAAATAAGAAGAGTTTTCAATTTACAAAATTGGAAGACTTGGGCCTTACAGTCTTAAAATGCTCCATCCAATTGTTTTATTTTCATTAATTATAAAATTTATTATTATGTTAAATTTCTGAAATATTGTTTTTTATTATTTATTCCCATATTGAACTTGCTTATTCACATACTGAACTTGAAAAGGTATAGGGTTGCTACAGGTTGGATCGTGATAACCTAGAGCTACTACTTTCATCAGCATAATGGAGTCTCCATACCTCACTACAAAGTCTCTCCACAGACTCTAATAATAATTTGAAATATACACCAATTTCATTTATAATATCTTAGCAATTACTTAGTAAAACAAATCAATCAATTGGTGCAAATTTTGTCTTTTAGATATTTGCTAAAAACTGATTTTAAGATTGTACGTTTTTGAAGGAGGAATATTTTTGTAATAGAGTAATGAATTTTGTATTATATATTGTTCTCCTCGTAAGTCTTATTATATCTTTTAAATGAGAGGTATTTTAGTGTCCTCCTTCATCTCAACTCTTCAACTTTGAGGAGGAAAAATTTGACATATTGTTCAGTATGTACAAATAAGTTTGTGAGTACAAGTGTAGGTACACATGTATGTATGTATGTAAATAGAACTCCGTTCCCAGCAATGGGAACAGTTGCAACATTTGACAGATTATACAAACTAAATTGCAATTTGTAAAAAAATAAGAGAGAAAAAAAAGTATCTAGTGCCAAATTTGGGTGCATATAACTCAAATCTCTAACCCGTTACGTAGCAAAAAGTGTTGCAACAATTTCTTCAGTCTCCCCTTCTTCTATTTTACCAAATCTGATTTGATATATCCTTATTATATATATATATATATATATAAGATGCATGCATTTTTGAAAGTCAGGCGAGATGAATTAGAGTCATATTAGAGTGGATACAACAACGTATAATATGTAATATCTATGAGATAATTCGTCAGGCTTCTCAAATCCTTGTCATTAAAAGATGAACATAGTACATATATCATTGTAATTTTTATATGCTGCATAGAGCATATCACCATTTTCCCATGCTTCGACAAGAGATATTATATGTATATATAAAAAAATCATTTAAAAGGTAATATTATCACAATAGCAAATATAATAAAAAATACACAAGGTAGGTAAATATGTGTTGTTTGGTATAATAATCATACAACAACAACAACAACAATAACCAATTTAATTCAAAAACCGTTTTTTTTTTTTTTTTTTTTTTTGGCAATGAAGTAATGCCAAAAAGAAAAAGAAAGAAAAAATGAAATGAAATGAATTAAAAGATGATTTTGTATTCAATTAATAATGATATAACAGCTCCCATTATATTAACCGTATATTTATGCTGCTACTTTGGTACAATATAGCAAATCATGGTTCATCATCATCTGCTTTGGTTCATTTGGTTTTATTATCTCCCGTAGCCAGAGTCTACATAGGATGTGTGTGATCTCAATTATGTGACTATCTACGCCTTAACACAATTCTGCCGTTTGAATAGAATATATTTTCAATGTGGTGTTTAACGAGACATATCCATTTGAGACCTTGGGGTGGGGGGTACAACATCCTTTGGGGGTACGCCCCCTCACTGAAGTTGTTGTGCCTATAAAAAACACAATCAAAACTGCTCTAAAAGTAATGCAACACGTTTGTAATGATAAGGAAAAACCACTGATTCCAAGTTCGTAGGGCATGGAGAGCCCATGATCAGGGGGGGGGGGGTACAAATATCCTTGGGGGCATGCCCCCCCCACTAAAGTGGTTGTGCCTATCAACACAATCAAAACTGCTCTAAAAGTAATGCAACACGTTTGTAATAATAAAGAAAAACCACTGATTCCAATTTCTTAGGAGAACTTAATAATCAATCATTAAGATCAGTGATTACCAACCTTTTTTACATCGCGGCACACTATTGAGCTCTTTAAATTTTCACAGCACACCTATCACAAAAAAATAAATACAACAAAAAACAAAAAAGATCACAAAGGAGAATTTTTATTCACATCGACACAACATATTCTGTATTCAGTAGCTGGTATATGTAGAATAATAATGGTGAATGTCTGAAGGTACGTTTGTGCCATGTGCTTCTTCACTACTGGAGCAATTTGTGGGGGAATGTGAGAGAGACATACACTACTCATAACCTTTCTAATTTTGAACTGCCCGCTGTCATCAAGATTAAGAAAAAATTAAATTTTTTCATTAAAAAGAAAGAAATTAAATGTTTTCCACCAGTATTTATTCTACGGCACACTAGTGTGCCGTAGCACAGTGGTTGGGTGGGAACCAGGGATTTATATTATAAAATGTAGTGTAATGATCTTGGTTCTAATGTAGGCTACTGGACTGACCTTCAGTACAGGTCCATACATATTGATGATCCCACAAGTGACGACATCATAAGGGAGCAGCATGTTCATGGGACAGAGAATAAAAATGAAAAGACACAATTGGACTTCATTTCAAAGACATGGGGCTTGAACTGTACTCGTCAAAATTGCCTTGTCATACTGCTCTGTAGAGGATTGTGATGTTATAAGAATACACTGTAATTGTATTATCTAATGAGGACTATTGGGACAGAAAAATCAATACAATTTTTTTTTTTTTTTTAGATATTTGATACAAACTGATTTTGAGAGGTAAAAATAATATTTTGAAGGGATAATATTCTTATAATAAAAGTTGTGAGTTTGTGTATTGTTTCGTCTGTCAACTGTTATATCATTTGAATTACCCATGGTTTTGTTTTTTTCCTATCCCTTGATATACATATATAATCCATCCAAGTTTATGTTAAAACACTCTCATTGAGGAAAAGTTGATAGATTGTAAAGTTCGGTGTCAGTTTCAACAAGCGCTTCAATTGTCCCTGTAGTGTTTGTCTTTCTTATTTTGTGTGCGATGTCGAATGGAATTGAAGTGTATTTTTCCTATCCATGTATGAAATTGATGAGTGATTATCAAATTATAATATAAACTTTATTCAATCTGTATTTATTATTTTTAATTAAGAGTTGATTTATCAAAAAAGAAATCCGGTTTTTTGTTCCTCAAAATATATTCCTTAGTTTAAGCTTATTAATTTCTATCTCAAAGTAGATTTTTTCTAACCGTTTTCTAGCCTACGAGGGCAATTGTATCATTTGATTCATTACATACAATATAATATAATTTTTTGAAAAAAAAACTATTGATAAATATAATCAATAATAATTAATAAACAGATGTAGGTATTTTGTGCTAAATTTTGGCTCGTCTTAGTCAAACCAGCATCAAGTAAATTGAGCCATAAGCAAAAAGATTTGCAACTGTTCCTGGTTATTACATATGTGTGTACATATAAATAGATTTTATTCTATATAATGTGTAGTAACGTACTAATTTGGACTGATCTTGTTTTGCATTGGACCAAAAAGTTTTGGCACCAACACAACAGGAACAACAAGTGAGTTCCTTGGTTTAGATACGTTAAACCAATGGTCTTTAACCTTTTTCTAACTGCAAACCGGTCAATGCTTGACAATTTTGCTACGGACCGGGGGATTGAAGTATTATTAATAATAATAAACGTGAATCCACTGTGACCTCATATGGAACTTTATTAGCACATTACTCCAACATTACAGTGCTATTAAAACATTAGGAAGTATTAACTTTATTAACACACTGCTCCAACAATATAACAACAAAAACTGTCCGTAACGTCAAATCAATGGGAGCCCTGAGCTTGTTTCTTTGCAACAAGATGTTCCCATCCGGGGGTAATCGCAGACAAAGACACTAAAAGTGTGTTGCTTATGTCCAGTCTACTCCTTTGCCTTATTTTGGTGGCTGTCTCTGCAGACAACCTCGCTTCACATAGATAGGGTGTTGGAAATGGCAACAAGGTTTACAGAGCTGTGTTAGCGATCTCTGAGTATTCTGCCATGACTTTAATCCAAAATACAGGCAAAGTTATTGTCTCGAACACTGTTTTAAGGCCACCGCCATTTACAATCTCCAGCAGTTGGCCTTCTTCTTCCACGAACATGCCGGATTCAGCTGATTTGCTGACAAATGGGTCACGTATCCATTCCTTTGAGGTTGGGAAGTAATCCTTAACTAATTAATTCTTGATCCACGGACCGGGGGTTGGGAACCGCTGACTTAAACTATTGTCATCGAATGCTAATAAAGTTATGGTTAAGAAACAAAACCGTTTTAGATTACGAGCACTGATCCGTACGTTGCTGCTATTAGCCGGAGGCTTTCTGAGTATTGAAAGTGAAAATGTGTACATATTGTAATGTTTCCATTAGAAGGATCCCGTTTTCCTCCTTCCCCCTCAGACATTCTTCAATTAATACATCAGAGAATCATTCATCATTGACTTCCTTTGTCTGGTCGATTTGATTTTTTTTTTTTTTTTTTTTTTGCTAAATACCAAAATTTGCAGTAACATTTGAAGATAAACTTAATTGTCATTCCTGTAATACTATGAACATTTGGTTATTTATTTATTTATTAGTATTTATATATCAACCGTATAGATATACCCTGATCCTTTGAAGCATTTGTCCGTTAAAGTGCAACATGAAGCAGTCAATAATATATGTAATAACTTGAATCATCACCACAGTATCTGCATCCTTTTTTTATGCCATTTTTATGCAGACTCTTACTTTTTTTTAAAATCCTATATATATATATATATATACATATATAAAATAAATATCATTGACTGAACGAGTATATAAATTTTATTTGAGAATATGTCTTTGTGTGTGCTGTGTACAAGTTGCAATTAAAAAGATGAAAAAAATAAAATGAAGCATTGTAAATAGTGACAAGTTCCAATGATTTAAAGTATTGAAATTTCGTCAATGGATGCTCGATATATCATAGAGGGTGCAATTAAAATTGTAATACAAAATACGTAATGCTAATGTATCAAAATTAATCGATTGCATTAATTGATTGTAGGTAATTAAAATTATGAAATGGATTAATAAGGAATGCATTCAAAAGCTGAGACCCACAGCTTTCAAACGAGATATCAAGCGTCCGATAACAGTCCTTAATTAAGAAGAAATCGTCCATCTAAATGTGTAAATTTTCATTCAATTTCGAGAAAAAATCCACTAGAAATCAAAGACTCACGGTAGAGCTACCTAAGTAGTAGCCCGCAAAAGGATTAAGAAACCAACTGAAATCCCTCAGTGTACAAATTCCTTTATGAGTTTTTGGAACATTGATTGGCTGAATGTGTAAATTTTCAGTCAATTTCGAACAAAAAGCTCTACCTACCGTGAGTCTTACATTTCTAGCGAACTTTTGCTCGAAATTGAATGAAAATTTACACATTTAGATGGTCGATGTCTTCTTAGTTAAGGATTCGTATTGGGTGCTTGACATCTCGATTAAAAGCTGTGGGTCTCATCTCTTGAATGCACTCCTTGTTAATCCATTATTGACCTGTGTGTTATTAAATATTTCACAACAATGGAGTTATTCTTCAAATAATAATAATAATAATAATTAAGAACTAGATAATATTTTAGCTAGGACTTATTCAAATTTAGCCAATCAATGTTCCAAACAATCATAAAGGAATTTGTACGCTTTGGGGGCTACTACTTAGGTAGCTCTACCGTGAGTCTTTGATTTCTAGTGGGTTTTTGGTTGAAATTGATTGAAAATATTTACACATTTAGATGGTCGATTTCTTCTATGTTAAGGATTCGTATTGGACGCTACACACCTCGTTTGAAAGCTGTGGATCTCAGCTCTGTAATGCATTCATTATTTATCTATTTTATGTAGTGTTTAAGGGGTTATTTAAGTACAAAGGATTTGGTCGACTTTTGGGCCTACTCTAACTGCCTATGCCTCCAGGAGACCCTTTAGGTCAAAACAAAGACTGGAAATGGAATTTGCACTGAATACACTAGTGAATCAGTATTGCCCATATCGTGGTCCTGACAACGAGGATAAGTCATTCAAAGGTCGAGATCAAGATGGAACCAAGACTTTGAGGAGTCAAAACCGACTTTCAAAAAATTGGGAGTTGGTTCTATGACGATCTTAAGAATGACATCATGACAATTGACTGTTTAATTTTTTCTGTCTAGGAATTGGGGACCGACTCCATGCTCCACAATTGTCGTCACACCTGGCACTACCTCGTGTCACAGCGCTAGTAGTGCTACTTTTACAGATAATGATGAGAGTCTGACTAACGCTATTCATTGAGAGATGATGCTTGACGTAATCGCTTAAATCATCAAGTGTTTACAAACTCAATAATTACAATATTAATTATTACTTTGCTTACAGTCTCTGTCTGTGTAGGTGAGGGAGATGTATAAATAAAAAAATAACAATAAAAAATCGAGGAAAGAGGCGTTTTATATAATATTTTATGTCTGTATAGCATCTGATCTTTGAATTTGATCACTGGCTTGACTCATATATTATATTTATAAATACAAATATGTATAATTACAAAAAATGATCATTTCATTTTATACAAATTTGGAAGCAACTATGAATATTAAGAAGACTAAACTTCCCTTTTGCTATCTTGGGCTTTAAAACGTCAGTCGAGGAGATCACATTTATAATTTGAATGGGGTAACATATTCCATTCGTGTTGTTCCTTTTTTATAAATACCACCTTTACTCCTGTTTTTTGTTTTTTTTTTTCTTATTAAGGACGATTTCTTATACATTTCTTAAAAATGTGCAGAAATAAGGAAAATAAAGTAATTATTTTAAGTGATTAGAGTCTATATAGATGACGCATCATATCTTCCTCTTCAAAGCAAGTGAGCTTTTTTATGTGACGTCATCATTGTGGAAGTCGGCCATTTTGGGAGCATGAACAATCAACTTTTAACTATTTATTGACGTGTATTTGCAAGTTCCAATAGAAAATACAAACATGAAAGCATTTGTACTGGTTCGGGTGCTAAATATAACGGGAATCAGTAATTTTTATACTGTTCGATCCATCAATGCCCCGTCGATACCATAATAGTATCGATATACCGAACAAACCTATCTCAGACACTAATATTTCTTAAAAAGAAGTTATTGCATCATTATAAATTCACATCTACTTAGTGTAGAGGATGAATTAGCTCTTACTTTTGAAAGAATATTTTGATATTTTCACTCATTTTTTTCTACACTTCTGTTCTTTAGCCCCTTCTGAACAAAAACCACTCAATCTAGCCCTTTCAAAATCCTAAAGCCATCCATTCATGAGTGGCATACATACTATTAACAATATCAAAGTAACTGACTATTAGAGAGTGATAATTCTGTACAGAGCATTCCAGTATTTGGAATGACAATGACTACAAAATATCCACAATGCTCAATTAACTGAGAGGAGTAATTGGTATCCTTGCTAAGAAAAATTGACTCGCTTTGTTCATAAAGATTCTAAGGTTGATGATGTGTGCCTAGATCCTAGCAAAAAAAGGCATCAAGGAACCCTCTACGACACGACTTTGTGGGATTAAAACCCATAAGTTTGAGTGACATATTGATGCCATAACTTTGAGAACTCTGAAACAATGGAACAAAGGCCATTCACACACCACCAAAAGAACAATATGCATATGAGGCATAATAATTGGAATTATTACCTATGTGAACTCAAATCGTATTTTAACAAAAAATAATAATAATTAATAATGTATATTTTAATATTTTTTTTTCTTTTAAAGGCAGTCAGAAGTGAGCAAACACCTACTGGTTGCTATTTACATGCATATCTCATGAATTAACATGCAAAATAATTTTTGCAAAATGTCAATCTCACTATATTTCTCTCTCTCTCTCTCCCCCCCCCCTTGATACGTTTATAAATCAACCAACAGTACCTTTAACTTTGCTCATCAAACCATGTATAATTGAGATTATAATAATAATAATAATAATGTTGTGTATATGGGGGGCGGTGGCGGCGTCTGGAGAGAGAGAGAGAGGGAATTATGCAATTTCAAAAAAAGCATTGAACCAGTATGAGCGTGGGTCTATGATTCGGAGAGGTTAAGTAAGGATTTCCGTACCTATTTATGTGTATGAATCAGCAGCATTTTCTTCAACTTGATAAATGAATAAAAATTATTATTATCTGGGAAAAATATTTCATTCATTATTGACTGCTAGACTTCAAAATGAAATCTACAAAACCTCAACAGTATCAATGGGATAAGAGCAGTACTTGCTTTACTGACCAATGGTTGACATTCATAACCATCTCTTCTCTGTAAATCCTGGGCCAGCCCTTCATCCTTATAATTTTAATAGGGCACACGTTTCCTTTGGTCAAGTTTGGTCTTGTTGGGCCACAAGGCCAAATTCAATCTGATCCGTCCCATTTAAAAATTCAGTCTGGATCAATTTTTACAAATGGATAACGTCCTACCTATGTTTCCTATAAGTGAACGTCGGTACGATGACGTCATATGAAGTGTCTCATGACTTTGTACAGCTCGCATGATTGGCTTATATTTCGTTTATTGTCTTTAATGTTTTCAATGTGGGGCCGATACAAAAAAATCGGTTCATATACTGAGACCGGAAAAAAAGGACTCAACATTATCAAGGGATCCCTTGAACCAGAGCTCTACAAAAAAAAAGTTAGCTGCTGTAGATTCCTTGGCTACGAACCAACATTTTCCTCCCGCAAGATGTCGCTTTTTACCTATATATATATATATATATTTCTATCCCTTTATATAATTCACTTTTTTTTAATTGAATTAAAAATATATGAATTTATGAAGGTTGCGTGGTAGGTTTTGTAGAGTATCTTCTAGTACCCAACGTGTCTCTTGTGGACAACAACAGCACAACAACAAAAAGTCGTCTTATAGCCAGTAAATTTATATTTTATTTCATAGCACTGCTTAGAATGAATCTTTATGTTTTAGTTTCTTTAGAAATCTCTATGAGTATGAAATAAATCTCTTTGCAAAATGAATATTTCTCGTATCATCATCTTTTTCTTTCCCCCCCCCCCCCTCTTCTACTAGCAGAAGAAGAAGAAAAGATTTCATTAACCATAAAAAAAAAAAAAGACTTAGAAAAAAGATTTCTAAGAAGCGCGCTCATGATAAATAATATTTCAATGGAAAAATGACCCATTTCCTTAAGAAAAATTTACTTTTACAAAATAATATATAATTTTATGCACATACAAAAAATACAACATCCTATTCTCAAATGAAGAAGAAAAAAAAATGGAAGTGATCTTCTTCTCTTTTCTCAATTGATTCTACTGAATTCAACCCTACAAAATAAGGTTAAACTACTTAGTATAAATGACATGGACCAGTTATAGGTAGCTTATTAAATCTACAAATTTATATGCATTAAGTATTAAGTATATCACATCAGACATTTTAAATCCCTAAGCAATTATAATTAAATGATTCTATCAATTCATTTTGAGCACAGAGTATTGTCGCATGATGGTCCTTCAGGGGTCAACTCTGCCGTGGAATACTTATAGTTAAATGAGTAATTTTCAAAAGAAAAGTCAAAAAATACACAAACACTTTTATTGCTCAAAAATCACATTTTTTTTTTTTTTTTTTTTTTTTTTTGGGGGGGGGGGGGGGGTTGCAACTTGTACAATTTTCTAATTGCAGTACAAGTTAAAAATTGTACAGATCTTTCATATATATATATATATATATATAAATTGTCATATGTTGCCTGATTTTCAGCTTAATGCAGTCAAATTTCACCCTATTTTGATGGACTAATCTATTAATATATATTACCTATTTACAAAATCAGCTGATTTTGTATTTAATATTCAGTTATTTTTTAACGAATTTTTATTTTTTTTTAGTAATATGAATCGTCATCACTCACGTCTACTTATCAAATTATTGCCTTTGGTAACAAGTGTTTGACACTTTTTTTAAAAAGTTATGATATTTATATAATTCAGCTTGTAATTAACTAAAGTACCTATTTAATTGAGAAAAAAATTGAAAGGAATTGCTCTCTTTGGGGGCTTCAAAATCAGGGAAACTAGGGGGAAAATAAAAGAGTTTAAAAATACTACAACTGAAAGCCTTTTTTTCCTAACACAATTTTTTAAAATAGCCAATTGGCAACACTGTACAATCATATATTTAGTAAGGGTATGTACATACATATGTAACATTTGTACCTATGAACATGTTATGTGTGTGTGTCTTATTGACAAAGAGTAGTAATTCAAATGTGAAGGTTACTTGTATTCAATATTATTTATTATTTATTAAATGTGTAATTGATAAAATATATAAAACGAACACTGATTCTGTTACATAATGACTCATCAAAATTAGCTTTAATATATATATATGTATATATATATAGTATAAATAATTATCTTTCAGATGTCTTTATTCAACGTATATTCAACTACCAATCAAGCTCTGAAGGGGGGGGGGGGAGGGAATCCGGCTTATAAAAGGACCAAAGCAAAAATAAATATTAAGAGAATTTCTCATGCTTCAAAGTCTTGGGAATGAAGAGACGTTGGAGGATGATTCTTGTTTTGGTTAAAAAAGGACCTCCCAAGTGCAATTTTTCTTTCTTTTTTTTTTTTTATTTTTCATTTGCACATCTTAAGCTTGAACAAATATGATTAGAGGTAAAATCTCTTCAATATATTCGATGAAAAAATATACACACCTACATTGAAGAAGAAGAAGAAGAGTTATTATTATTGTTATTATTATTATTTTTAATATCAGTTTATAGGTAACTAACTACCTAAGTGTGTGTCTGTTTAAAATATGAGTATACCCACTCCACTGTAAAATATTTCTTTTTCCCCTTAAATTTGTAGAAAATCAAATTAAAAATAGGTAAACATACATTTGGTATATTATTTATTTATAAATATACATAGTACCACTCTGAAGCTTCTTCTTATTCTATTAATAAAGTAAATGACTTTGGATTCATAGTGAAATTGTATATTAAAATATGCATCTGTATTGATTTTTTGGGAACTGATAGCGATTATAATTTGAGATTAACAACTCGATTAGTTGATGAAATTTACGTTAATTAATCTTTGAGATCTAAGTAAAAATATCCATGTATGCAAAGGCCCAAATATGGTCTCTCTCTCTCTCTCTCTGCATACTTTTTCTAACAAACAAAGTAGGGCAAGTTTGACATGAATAACATCCTAGAAATGGTTGTATGTGAATTTCCAAATTAGGGACTCAATTTTATTAATATTCCAAGGGGAGAAAAAAAATGTTATATTTGCAATCAAATGTATATTTCTGGGCTATAAAAGGATTTTTGTTTGGCTATATATAACTATTATAGACACTCAAAAGCATAAGTGTTGGTTTAAACCAGGGGTGTCAATCATAAGTATATGTATTCAGATTACACTCAAAGAAAAGTTATTGAGAAAAAGTTAATTAACTTTTCCATCCTTGTAATTCTGGGTCTATTTCGAAGTATATTATCTATTTAGATTAGGGATCAGAGATTGTGGCGTGAAATATATATTATGGACTTGATAATCAACTTTACAGTTGATAAAATTGAAAAAAGAAAAGAAAAGAAGAAGTAATTAATCAAACTTTTATTATGTCTGAAAACAGGGGAAAATATCAGGTTAGGTATATGAAATAAATAGGCCTCGAAATCAATAGCAAATTGTCTATTTTCATTATGCAAGTCTCAACATTATACATAATTGCTGTATATTAAAAAAAATTGGATTTCCTATACACTGTAGATAAGAGCAATATTTTATCTGGAATCAAGAAGTTACTGAAATCTCTTCCAAATCTACAAATGAGAATATCTTTAAATGAATTTAAATAGTTTTAGATAATTTCAGTGAATTGATACTTCGTAAATAGGAAATTTGCACTTAATAAACATGGTGAAGAGAAGGGATTTCAATTGTCAATCTTGAATGAGTCTCTCAATTTGCAACAACAATAGTTTGTACGGTTCTTAAAATTAAAACTAGATTACAAATCATCTATAAATATATTATTTAATGGTGTAAAATTTACAGGTTGTACTCTGTTGGTCCTAAAATTTTGGAGTTCAGTCTCTCTCTCTCTCCCCCCCCCCCTTAAAAAAAAGAAATGATCGGTCTTACGAACAGAGATCTAATTATTTAATAGTTATTATCAAAGCTGATGATCAATTTAGATAGGTCATTTAACTTTTTGAATGGTAGTTATATTTTTCTGGTAATGCAAATACATCTTTCATGATGGCAAACATGATCAAATTAAGTAAAAAAAGTGTATTAGATCCGAAATTAATGCCACAAAGCCTCAGTTCCATTTCTTCAAAACTTTCCCAAAATTCATTTTATGGAAAACAACTTTGAATTAAATTTAAAAAAATATAATTTTTGAAATAAAACAAATGTCTTTTGTTATAATAGAATCAATATAAATACAACAACTGGGAAAATTAAAAAAAAGTTTTTTAGTATATGTATAAAAATAAAAATTATAACTTTAGAATATCAAAGCATGGCTGAAGGGCCGTCTAATAGTAAAAAAAACATATTTTTTAATATTTATTGGAATTGACATAAGTATACAAAGAACTGAATTGCATTTCTTGATCCTAAATCAGACCCAACACAACACTACTTTGTAATTAATTATAAATAACTTACATATCAGGGCTGTAGATAGTAACTTTAAACTGAAGAGGATTTGCAATCTCAAGAGATAAATATCATTCGAAATTGATCATTCAATAATTTCTTTGCAACGAGATGGTCTCATCTGGGGGGTAATGGCAGACATCCGAAGTGTGTTGCTTATGTCCATTCTACTCTTTTGTCTTGTTTTGATGACTGTCATTTCAGAAAACAATGCTTCACACAGATAGGTTTACAGAGCTGTGTGTGCGATCTCTGGGTATTCTGCCATGACTTTAATCCAAAACACAGACAGAGTTATTGTCTCGAACAAGGCCACCGTCATTTGGAATTGAATCTCCAGGAGTTGATCTTTCTCTTGCAAGGACATGCTGAATTCAGCTGGTTTGTTGACAAATGGGTCACGTATTTATTCCTTGGCCGTTCGTAGGTTCTTTGAGTTTGGAATATAGAAAACAGAAATAACTATTAATTCTTGTGCGGCCCGGGGGTTGGGGCCACTGCCTTAAGCTATATATATATATATATACTATGTATCCATTAGTGTTGTGGTCAAAACCACCATCAATGAGACCAAAACAAGACCAATACTTTGAGAGATGTAGACCGTGAGAGAGAAAAAAGGCTTTGGTTTTGTTCTTGTTCTGTTATTTTTTATCATAGAAAATGACAATTTTTGATCGATTTCCTTTGATTTTGGCTACGAGACTAAGACTGTGAAGATGTCGAACCTTTCAAAACTTGAATCAAGATCCACATCCTTTGTATGTATGCCATATGAACAAATTAAACCAACTTTTGTTAAAGCATTGTGTGTGAAAATAGTATATGAGTTTATTGCCATTTATAAATATCCATGCAGATTTTAGGCCTCAAAACTTGTTTGAAAGGTACCAATTGATTCCTGTTGTTGAATTTATAACTGTACTTTAAATTAATACAGAGCATAATAGGTACTATATGTACATGTTTATTGGAATATAAAGACAAATAATGTTACATGCCCAATCGGAAATACCATGGGGTACTTTGATGGAATATTCAAATTTGATTTATTCCAAGTTCATCATAAAAAAAACCCCACTTAAATAGAATCAATACATAATAATAACAATAATAATAATTATGTCAATTCATATCAAATCTTTTCTCTAGTCTCATCAAAAAGTCAACTTATCTGTGCATTTAAAGAAAATGTTATCTTTGAGCCTGATTACAAACACACATAATTATATATGTATTTTATTTATCTTTCATTTTGTTTCTTAGAAGTTATCATTTTGACAATACCTACATATTATTATTTGATTTCATAGTCATGTCATAATGATTCCTTGATGCAACATTTGTGGGTATTTGAGCTATAATATTGACACTTGCCTGATGATATTATGAGCCCTTCAAAATACATACCAATTACATATATATATATATGTACACGAAAAAAAAAAAACACACTTTCCCGACTCTACGTTATTTCTTTCTTCTCATGGGAAACTTTTTATTTTTAATGGACTCAGACTCTTTTATTGCCCCCCCCCCCTCGTTTCATATCAATTACAAACATATTAATTAACAGATTAATATATGTATGCATTCATAGTTAATTATGATCTAGACAACTTAACGGAATATCTTATTATGGGTAATTATATATATATATATATATATCCATGTATTGGCAAAGTGCATTTATCAAATGAATGTTTTGACTATTACGTAATGGTTGATATCTCATTACCAATCATGACCAAGATGCTATAGTCAAGATTACATAGAGAATGAGTGGAGCTGTATTATTAATATACAGGGTTGTTAGCATTGGAGCTAGGAGAATAAAAGGAGCTGAAATACAAATGAGAATGAAAAATTTAGGCATGTATAACTCAATATATGTACACATCTATTAGTGATGACCCGTTCGCAGAACCTGGCAGGTCTTTAATCTATGAATCATGATTTGTGTTTTTGGATTCAGAGCATTCAGGGGCGCTCATTGGGCAATGAAGTCCCCAGTCTTTGTTCTCCTAAAAACATTTATAAAATTTGTAAGCTACATATGTTTTGACTGAATTCACAGCATTGACTCCCCTGCAATTCAACCTTTTGAATCATTTGCAAAAATTTCATTGATATCTAAATTATTTGAGAGTCAAATCCTCCAGTTTTAATTTCGTCATAATTCTTTTTTTTTGTTCTTTCAATTCATTTTGTATCGTCATATTTTGTCTCGTTTTCCTTTTGTCACATTTGGTTCTTATTTCGTCAGGAAGAGAAAAGTTTTGCCTCGTTGTCTCGCTATCGTCATAATTGACTTATACATTTTATTTAGTTATTGCGGACAAAATGAACACTCCAATGATTTGACCCATATTATCAGCTGTAATCAAAATATCAGGTCTGTGTCGGCGTACATCTTGTATCCCCTATGTACCATGTTTTATCTTCTATGATCATAAAATGAAGTAGAACGTCACTGAAATTTGTTACAATATGTATCGAGATTCGCAAACTAATGCCACAATTTTTACTTTGTAAATTAAAAGGATTCGGAGCATCGTATATCCGTTGTACCTAATCTATTTTGAACAAAATTAGGTTTACAAAAGTTGTTGCTTTTTTAAAAAAAAAAAAAAGTATACAAATGAATACCTATGAATGAGGGTCACTCACTCAGAATCCCGGGGGTTTTACACCTGTGGAAAATACCTGGTAAATTCTGCATTTTATTATTTTAAAGTATAGGCTTCATTAAATTATATATATATATATATATATGATAATTAATCAATTAAATTAAAGGGTGAATACATATTGAAGAATTACTCAGCAGAAAGTTTTTACGATTTATGCTTTGCAAATGATCCGGTATATGCTTTGATAATGATAATGAATGATGCCCCACAAAGTTTCAAAATGTTCCGAATACTGGAACCTTACAACAAACATATACGGTCCTTGTCCCTTTTGTTCTTATTGTAAGCACCTTATGTGTATAGTAACATAAATGAAATATATTGATACATGGAAAAGGAAAATAGGAACTAGGAATTGATCTAAAAAATATGTTCGGAAAAAGATTTTCTAAATTCTTCCATATCGGGACATATTTATTCAGTATTTGAACTGCAATATGTATATATTTCTGCTACTTGAGCAACTTGTCTTGAGCAAGTTGACTTTTAGCTTGTGACTCCCCACCAGAGTTGTGTATTTTTATAATTACACAATAGCGAGCTTCAGCAAAAATGAGTTGATCATCACTTGCTACATATTTATGCTGTGAATTGAGTTGGTTTAGAGATTTCAAAAAATATGTATATGGAGTCCTACTGTAGAGTTGAGAAATGAATTTTCAATTTTCAAATGACTTGAAGTTAAAAAAATAAGTCATTTTGATAAATTTGGAAACTAAATTGCACACACTGAAAAAGGCTGAAAAAGAGCATTTTATGCAGTAAATTCAATTGTAACACACAATTGAGAACACGTTTAAGGGATCAAAATATTGATCCTTTTTGGGTTTTGTTTTTTTTTAAAAAAAAACTGATTACACCTAAATTTATGATCAGAAAATTATTTTTATTTTACTAATTAATTATTATTATGTAATTGAGTATTTATGTTTAAGTGCCTATCAAGTTTGATCCTGTACATATTTATATATGTGCGACTAAAATTTGTTTTTTAGTAATGATGTACCGGGATCCACCTCAAATCAATTTCTTAGCAAATGATAAAAAACCTTCTAATTTGACTCAATATCATTATTTCTCCTGGGTATCAAGTTGTATTGAAGAGTGCTGTGTTTGTCATTTTTTCAAGCATTTAATAAAATTTATCAGCTACATGCCCTCAGCATGGCGTCACTCAGAACTATTATGTAATCAATGACGTCAATCAAAACGCTCTATTGAAAGAGGAAAATTATCTAATTGACGCTATATGTATTGTGAGATATTTCATTTGCAAATTGATAAATATCTTCTTTATATATATATAATATGTATTTTTTGACAGATATAAGTCTATACTCATATTTATACTTCATAGGTAGAGACATTGATCGACTGAATTAAGGTTGTTTGTGAAAATATGGAGTCCAAGATAATGAATCCTTCATAAAAACAAATATATATATATATATGTGTCAAGTCAAGAAGAAACCAAGTTTATGTATGAAATATTAACTCAAAAATGAGTGTGAACTGCACTCATATTATTATTCTTGAAGACATTCTCTTTCCTTTGAGTTAATAGTTTATTTATATTAATTAAATAATGACTCCAATAATAATTGCAGCTGTATTATAGGAAAAAACAAATCAACAGCCAGAATCAAGAATAAAAAACATCTGGTATTTCTGACTATGTAGTAGTTACTATTACTTTGATTCATGGTGATCATGATAGCTGATTAAGTTGATATACATAAATGTCTACATATGTGTCAAGTCAAGAAGAAACCAAGTTTATGTATGAAATATTTACTCAAAAATGAGTGTGAACTGCACTCATATTATTATTCTTAAAGACATTCTCTTTCCTTTGAGTTAATAGTTTATTTATATTAATTAATAATGACTCCAATATAATTGCAACTGTATTATAGGAGTAAAAAAATACCGGCCACAATCAAGAATACAAAACATCTGGTATTTTTGACTATGTAGCAGTTACTATTACTATGATTCATTCAATTGATTCTTCATAGTTCTTAAACAGATGAACAGCAGATAGTTTTAGCCAACTGCAGCAATGTAAATCTCTGGGGCTATGAAAAAGATGAACGTTCTTTCAGGGACTCCATGAGCAATCGTAATATTTATCTGATTGTTTTATTGGATGATAGACAACAACCCTTGATTGTTTCTTGAAGGAAAGTGACATTTTAGCAAACACCGTGCGGCATAGGTCTGTAACTGACTCTTAAATATTTGTCCGTTACATTTATGAAGACAAAAAACTACTTAAAAGTCATGGATTTTCTCCTTTTCAATATTTGAAAACTTGAAACTTCCTTTCTTGTTAACTTGACACAACTATATGTATATATATAATTCATAAAACCCTTAATTATAATAGATCAAAAGAGAGCCTTCTAAGATTTGAATCATTAATGTAGCGTATACATATCTATGTATCTACTATACTCCACGTCAAAGCCTCATTCTAAATGAGATATATGTTTTTATGACACTCATATTTACAAATGTACATATATTTAAGTGTACATCTATTTGAGTGTGAATTAACTCGGGGGAATTATCTCATACCTTGTTCAGAGACAAACCAATACATTTAATATCCCTCCCTTTGAGAAGTGAGTTTATTAACAAACTTACTCATAATTAAAATAATAAGAATGAATGAATCAAAAAAAAAAAGAAAGAAACTAGCTCATACATGAAACATGACCAAACACAGTTTTTATAGTCTATAGTTGCTTTTTTTGTAGCAATCCTACTGTGAAAAAAGGTAGTAGTTTTATGTACATTCATTTCATGAAGGCTCTATAGAACGGATGGATCTAAGATCCCTAAATGTAATAATCCTTTATGTTAATTGCAAATGAAATGAACAAAAAAATACAAAATAAATAATGAATACGGAAACACGTGGAGAGTAAAATAAAAAAATAAAAAAAATGAATAAAGCAATATGATGTACCTACATACAACCATATCTTAGTAAGGTGGAAGAAGAAGAAAAAAAACCTCTTTCGGGTTTTTGAAAGGATATGTATGAATCGATCATATATATATATATATAAATATATATATATATTTTGTCAATCAATGGAGCTCTGGGTTTTTTAAAGATATGGATTTATCTATACATTCATCAATGTATGTTAATAATAATAATAATAATAATAATTGTAAAAACATCTATGGGGAAGAAGACGAGAGATTCTGTGAATCGATTTATCATCTCACTCCTCATCTATTTTTCGCTATTTTATAAAGGGTTATTTTCTATCTTTGAATCTATGGAGGGGGAAATATATACATTTTCTAGAGGATTCTATTTATTTATTTAAAAAATATACATTTAGTATATGAATTAGAACCTACTCTCATTTAAAAATAAAAATGGGCAATGAAGTAAAGAGACCCCTTTGGAGTTCATTTTAATATTTTTTAAAAAAAGAAGAAAAATAAAGTGTTCCATTTAAAATAAATACATATTTACAAAACACCTGGATACTATCAAGGATTATATATATATATATATATATATATATATAAAACCCAAACCATGGTGGTCTCATCAGTGAATAATTATAATCGGGCTCACAAATTCTTTATTCTATTATACTACATATAACAAGGAATCATAAATTATAATTTATGGATGAGTGACTAGGAAATTAATCTTCAATGTATGTACATATTCCTCAACCTTTCCACCAAAAAAAGAAAAAGAAAAAACAAAAAAGGTCAATAATGAACTGGTAGATGGTTTTAAACCATCAATTCCTGCAGTCAATTGTGGGGCTATTTCACGACTAGCTTGTATTTAAAAAGATTGGCAGAGTTGATGATAGTGTGTTATTTTTGGAATGAATAAAAATACATAGGGTATTCTCCCTTCAGCTGATGCTCATTGCAAGCAGCTGACTCTAAGTGCCTTGAACTTGAAAAGGGTATTAGTATCATCTATGATTTTAATTATATAAAAAAATTATTAAATCAAGGATTGCGCGCCCTTTTTTTTTGAATTATTGAATAATAAACAAGTATTAACGATTGATTTGTATATTGGTTGATTTATCGATGTATTGTATATTATCTAAATAATAACTCTGCCCAACATATATTAAAAAGTTGGCAACTAGGAAAATACAGAAGGGTAGCAGCTACCAGCTGTTGTTTTTTCTCAAATTTTCCCTTTCCCTTTTGTGAGTCGAGGTTGTTACGAGTGACTCAAAAAGCTTGTCGTGTTTAATCATTGAATAGAATGGTTTTATTCACTACTTAGCTAGAATGTCTAACTCAGGTTAGTTCAACCAGGGGCAGGGTAAATAGAGAATTCACAGCTGACATTAAGATAAATAGGCATTGTTGTTGATGCTGTTTGGAAGATATCATTGTGATCCCTACAACAGTATATTTTTATTTATTTATTTATTTACTTTTGGCTCCTATTATACGTTTGATGGTTGTTGATTCCCTGAACTTGAAATGTATTTTGTCAAGCAGTGAGCATATCCTTAAATAAGGAATAATTATCCAACGGTTATATATATATATATATATATATATATATAAAGTGATGTCATGAGTTACAACAATTTGGAAAAATATATACATATATAGGTATAAATCTTCATGGGGGCAAGCCTTTCAAACCCTAGTGACGTCCCTGGGAGATAATGTTGTAATTAATCTACTCCACAAATATTTTGGTCCTTTTTTGTATATTTATAATGTATTTAAAGGAAAGATGCAGTAAATATCATTATGTGTCTACAAGCATGAAAATATATTTTATATTTTTGTTTGTCCTCCTCTGACAATTTTTCAAACACTTTTGTAAATTATCCGTCTTTTGAACGTTGATTTTGAAGGAATTGACTTTTGTTTAACTCTGAAGGATTTCCCTCCCTCAATTAAAAAAGAATCAGTTTTTGGAAACAATTGAGAGACTTCAAGTGGACTTTGAGCCCTTTTTTCTTTATCTTTGTAGAAGATGTATGGAGATGCATTGAAGATCATATTGGGCCCGTGTACAATACATAAAAGTGTACAACTATTGGGGACGTAATTGGCTGATTACAAATGGACTTTGAGCCCTTATTTTACTTTCTCATTGAAAAAAGAGGAAAAAAAGACTAAGGATGCAATTAGGATCACATTGTGTTTTATTAGAGAATGAGGGATATTTGTCTGGCTATTAATTAATTTATGGCCGTTTTTTGTTTGAAAAGAAGTTATATAAATTGCTATATGCAAATAAAATGTGCAAAACTCCCTCATTAATCCATTATAAGACGAATTGAGCCCGTGTTCAAAGAGAACAAAAAAAAAGAAAAAGTAAATATGACTACGTTGCTCATATAAGTGTTAAACCATTGAATTGGTTAATTTATTTAGAGAGAGATGAGGTTTCTGACTCCCTTATTGAATCCCTTAGGTATTGCACAGGGCCATGAAGAAAGGGCAACAAGAACCACCTTCTTTGCAAGAGTGTACCCTGGTAGACAACATCATCAACTAAGTATTTGTCAAAGAGTGATAATGAAAATATTAGTATTCACATTGTATTTATTTATATATCACTTTTTATACACATACATAGTACATAGTCATGGGTATTATTGAGTTGATGGATGGCTGAATATATAAATTACCCTTGTAGAAAGTAATTAAACAATTACCTTCTTCATGCACATGTAGTTAGAAGTGCAAAAAAAAAAAAAAAATAGTAAAATAAGCAAAACTATCACTCTTCATGTATGTACATAAATATATATATATATATACAATCATTAGAGAACGTTTTTTTTTCTTATCTTGTCATGAGAAAACTTTATCAAATCATCTTCAAAGAAGTCAGCATAAAATAGGGCATACTAATACATATTATGTGTGTATATTGATAATAATAATATTAATATTATTAATAATAATAAAAGCACTAAATCCATGTTACCAAGGAGCAGAGAACATTTGTACGTAAATTGTATGTTACAATTTATGTAAAGCACTTCACTATCGTGTGTACATACATACTAGCCTTAAAACAGTTACAAGGTGCACGTTGTTTAATACAGTGGTATCCAACGTCCGAGCTGCGAACTCGTACCGGTTCGTGGATCAATCAATACCCGGCCACAGAAGAATTAATTAGATATTTCTGTTTTATTTATTATCTAAGTCTGGATCGATAATAAAGGGGGACTACCTACTTCTTCATCTACAGATTGTAGGAAAAGAAGAAAATATTAAGTATAAATGCAAATTACAAAAGATAATAATTAATTGTGCAGGGTAGTTGTTAATTATTTTTAAGTTTATAATTCTTTTATTGACTCATTGGATTTTATGGACAACCAGCTACAATGCTATCCACTACATGTTCTCCACGCTCTTTTTTTATTTGCAACCCTGTTGCCATTTCCAACATCCTATCTGTGTAAAGTGGGATATTCTGTTGTGACAGCCACCAAAACGAGGCAAAGGAATGCCTGAACATAAGCAATACACTTCGAGTGTCTTTGTCTGCCATTCGCCCTAGTTGGGATCATCTCGTTGCAAAGAAACAAACTTAGGGCTCCCAATGTTTTAGCGTTACGGTCAGTTTTTGATGTTATAATAATATGTTATATGTATTGTTGGAGCAACGTGTTAATAAAGTTATACCTTCCTAATGTTTGTAATTGTAATGTTGGAGCAATGTGCCAATAAAGTCCCATATGAGGTCACAGTGGATGTACGTTCATTATTATTTCAACCCCTCGGTCCGCAGTAAAACTGTCAAGCGTTGACCGGTCTGCAGTTCGAAAAAGTTTAGAAGAGACCATTGGTTTAATACATTCAATTATAATTTTTGTAAGAGCCTCAAAAACCCCTTTACCCTTCACCTCAATAAGCCCATTTGAACTTCCCTAAACCTCCTAAATCAACAAAAAAAAACAACTTTTGACTTCGCATAGACAACCTACAATTCAGCCTCCTTAGTTTTTAAATTTTATTTTGTCCTTGAAATCAGTCTTCTTTGGCCGATAGAACATAATTTAAGTCCTTTTTTTTTGGGTTACATTATCCTTAATATCCCCTGCATCCATGGCCCTCATGACTGACCGTCATCTTCGGTCAAATAAACGAACGTATGTATATATATATATATATATATGCTCTCAAGAAACGTAACAAACATGACTTGTAGCCTCTCTCTCTCTCTCTACCAAAGAACCATCAATGAATAGGCACACACACACACACCTCTCTACATATAGAACCAAAACGATAATTCAAATTGCAAAAAAAAAGAAACAAAGAAAAAATAATAATAACAATATAAAATGAAGCCACAGATTTATTTGTAAGGTCTCAACTCCCACTCTTGAATCACTTATATATATATATATATATAAGTCCATTTTTTTTAATAGAATGCAATCAAAATTATTCGATTAATGGAAATTACCTAATTTGGGGTTGGTTACTTTTTAATCATAGGTATGATTTTATTTTTATTTATTTTCCTTGTTATGGCTGTTTTATGTAATGTAATTTAAGTATGTGTACAAAAGAAAGAAAAAAAACAAAAGAGGAAAAATCCACGTCAAGAGATGTCACTTGTACCATCATCATCAGACGACGACGACGACGACGACAATTGTACCTAAAACACACAGAGTGAAATTTACAGTGGTCAAATACATACATACATACATACGGAATGAAATGATGATGCATGCATGATAATAACGATTTTGACAAGGAACCATATTTTGTATTTATGTACATAAATAGTAAATGAATACAATAATAAATATATATAAATTAAATACGGGAAAGGGTGTGGGTCATTTTTGTCTCTCAGAGAAATAAATGTATGTTCTTTGTAAAATAATTACTAAAACGATGGAATTAAGGAAAATGACTCTTCTAATATGTCAATTAGATTGTTCAATTCACATTTAAAACAGTAGTAAGACCCTTATTAGCCCCTGTTTTTGGTGCTAATAATGTTTCAAGGAATAGGGGCATGAACTTGGGGCACTTAAACCCCCAAAAATACTCAAGAAACCGCCCAAAATGTTCAATAATTATTTAAATTATTTGTCATTATACTTAAGAAGTTGATCCCGAAAAGACCTCTTACAATAAGAAGACTTTCTACATTATTCTTTAATTGTGCTGTTAAGACTGGTCGAAAACCATTTCAAAGCCTCAGTGTTTCTCAATGTATATACATCCCTTGTTTAGAAAATTGTACCCCTCAAATATATATCATATTCATTTCCAGCTCTCGATTTTCGACGTCTCTATTTTTTTATATTTCTTTTTTTAAAAGCGCTTGATTTCTTTTCATTCAAATGTAATATATTTGAGTTGTAAATATTCTATTATACAACTAAATAAAAGTTACTTGAACTATTAATGAGATCATACATAAAGTTTCTTGGCTGATTTTGTGTTTATTTTTCTTCCCGATTTGTGAGAAAAGGTTCAGAAGAGAATATGCACAAAATGAACAAAAATAGTAGAACACTGTATTCTCCTTTCAGATGTTATTCATCATTTGACTCTAGTGATTGTAAGCAGCGGACTCTACGTGACGTTATGAACGCAAAAAGGGTATTACTATTGTTATTATTATTTATGATTTTGATATTATATAAAAAATATTAAATCAAGGATTGCGCGCCCTTTTTTTGAATTATTGAATATTAAAAAAGTATTAACGATCGAGCTGTATTTAAGTAGAATTTATCAATGTATAGTATATGTTATGTAAATAATAACTTTGCCCAGTATTAAAAAGTTGGCAACAAGGAAATTTTTCCTTTCCCTTTTGTTAATCGAGGTTGCGAGTGAACAAAAAAGCACGTCGTGATAATTACTATGAATCTCCTGAAAAAAACACACCAAACATTGTATTCTTAGTTCTCCCTTGCAGTCCAAACGAGTTTATAAGTAGTGAGGTGGGGAGTAGTTTTACAAAAATGACGTCACTTATTAATGACAATATAATCACGCAACTTTTCATTGTCACTGTTGTGTAAAAAAACGGCCCCTTCTTCCCTACTCCACATGTGCCCATTGACAAATTTTAATTTAAAAAAATAAATAAATAACCGAATATTCATATATCATTGCAAATACGAGGACGGATGTTGAAGTCATCAGATGCCTTATCCACCATTTATTTTGTTCACCTCCGCTCTCTCCTCTGTGTTTGTATTATTTACAAATGTATATCACTATATCCTAGAGTACTTAGAATAGTAGTAAAATATACATACATACATACATATATATGTACAATGAGGGGCCCTTCTAAAATAGTTCATGCAGAAAGATCTACAAGAACAAGCAAGCAAACAATAAGAACATTTATTCATATATCCCATTAAAATTTTGGTGTTTTTTTATGAAATTTTTCTTCATTATAAATAATAGAAATACAGCCATGTTACAATATGTATATGAATATATATATATATGTCAAATACGAACTTTGTTGTCTCATGTATAATACACTTATGTACATAATATCTATGCTCGGAATTCCCTACTTTGATTCCATGGTAAAGGGTGAATTAAATAATATGTTTTGATTCAAAATTTGATTGTCGCTAAAGATTTAATCACTTCATGGGAATGAGCAGTTTTTTTGTTTTTGTTTTTTTTTCAAATAAAATGAACATTCACAATAAATATCCCTCAAATTTAATTGGAATTAATTATATATTATATATTGCAATTGAAACTTATTGTTCAAATCATGGAGAAAGAGTCTTTTTCGAATATACGTGTCAAGTCAACAAGAGAGCAAGTTTCAAGTTTTCAAATATTGAAAAGGAGAAAATCCGTCACTTTTAAGTAGTTTTATGTCTTCATAAATATAACGGCCAAATATCTTTGAGTCCTATACCGCACGGTTTTTGCTAAAATGTCACTTTATATCGAGAAACAACCAAGGAGTATTGTTGTCTATAATCCCATAGAGCTATTGGATAAATGTTACGACGACTGCACATGGAGTCCCTGAAAGAATGTCCATCTTTTTCATAGCCCCAGAGATTTATTCATTTAATTGCAGTTGGCTAAAACCATTTGTTCATCTGCTTAAAAACTATTAAGAATCAACTTAATGAATCGTAGTAATAGTAACTACTACATATTCAGAAATACTAGATGTTTTTTATTCTGTATTGTGGCTGGTATTTTTTGACTCCTATAATACAGTTGCAATTATTATTATTGGTTTCATTATTTGATTAATCAAAATATACGATCAATACAAACGAAAGAGAATGTCTTGAAGAATATGAGTGCAGTTCACACTCATTTTTGAGTAAATATTTCAATCATAAACTTGGTTTCTTCTTGACTTGACACATACATTCTCTGGAGCAAAAGACAACGGGAAAACTTATGGATGTGTTTTAGATTGTCTTTCTTAACTAAAGACATTTGTATTGTATCTCTCAACCTCTCAACGTTTAAAACATTCATAGTGAAGGCAATGAGATTGCAAAATAACAATTACTTACAGATGACAAATAATAGTAACAGGGACACATATTGATGTCTAATTAAGGGCCACTTCATGTATTATCTATGATTATTATTATTATTAGATTTTATTTTCAAGACTTGCCTTCAAATATAAATAAAAAGTAAAAAATTTAAACCCTCTCATTTAGTCATTTGATAATAATACAATTTGACAACAACTTGTCAATCAAATCAATTGCAAGAGTCGTAATGTCATGAAATTACAAACTTTGATTTGTATTTATTTACAATTCCTCTGACATTTATCTGTGTTATTTTTCAGAAAAAAAATAAAAAATATTGGAGTCTTATTTGTTTTGTTTTTCTTGTTTGTTTTTTTTTTTGTTCATCAATCAATAATGTGAATTATATCATCAATATCACATGAAGAGTAACAGAATTCATCCATATATATATATATATATTTTAGAACAGATGTTCCGTTAGATTCTCTATTTATTTATTATTTTATTTTGTTAAATAGTGTAATTTACATAAAGACTTGTAAGTCCTCACTTGAACTTGACTCATTAAGAGTTTCCATTCATGTTACAAAAGTGTTTTACTTAAAAGGATCAACTCTTGATTCGTTTTGATTTGTCAAGATCATCACTTTAGACAAAACTTGTGAGAGTCAAGTGTAACTAAGGTGTGAGGAAGGGATTTTTCTTTAAAATTTACTAATCTGGTCCTTGCATTGAGACAAAATCCAGATCTTTATGAGTCGATGTTAATAATCACATCTATCTTGATACAAGGCTCCTCGTCTGTTACTTATTAAGTTCTTTCATAAAGTTGTCATAAGAACTATGTTTGTTTGTTCGTTTGTTTGTTTTAATTTAATTGGAGACTGTGTCAACGCCCTTCAGGTAACTTGAGTACCTTTTATAAAGTCAAACCCAACTTTTAAAAGAAAATCCTCATTACTAATATGAGAGTGTGAGATATTGAAAAATAACAGCAAATACAATAACATCAACAAAGAAAATTGAAGAGTTGCTTTAGTAACAAGTAATATTCAAGGGAGGTGATTTGTTTCTCTGTCTTAGAGTTAATTACTTAAAAAAAAAGTGTAGTGAAGAAAGTTGTTGTAAAATCTGGAATAGAAATGACAGGATTCTGTGTACTACATCTCATTGAATTATGAGTCTTTGCTAACAAGAACAACAACATCTCGGGCCTCGGTCTCAAATTCCACTTCTATTTCATTCAACTGTGACAATTTAAATTCATTTCTTCTAAAAAGCTTGACTTCAGTCTCTTGACTTGTACTTTTAAAAATGACTTTTTGAACTTATATATATATATATATATATATATATATAAATCTCTATCAATTTCTCCAATTATTCCACATATTTTATCAATGAAAAAAATTTACAAATGAAGAGTTACAATCATGAGACTCTCTTTTTCAAAAAAAGAACTCCTTATTCAATAATGCCTAACTAAACCCGAATTTGAACAGATGTTTGAGTTATTTTTTATAAATATATTTATTTAAAAAAATCCTAGTTTGAACAGATATGTCATTACTTTTGTATGAATATTTCTTCTTTTTTTTTCTTTCTTGTAGAGTGAGGCAGGTGTGTTTGAGATTTTATGGTTATTGGGTCATATACATATACATATACATTGGTAGAGAAGAAGAAGTTAAGCTTAAAATAATAATAATAGTAAATTTACAATTTAAAAAAATACAAATAAACGTTTTTTTACAGTCAGTGCATCATTTTTTTTTCTATATAGAGAGAGAGTTACAAGTAGTAACAAGTAGTATATTTAAACACAGACAAGCATAAACAGAACTTAAAACCATACGAACCAAAAAGAGTTGTCACGTTTATTTTTATTTTTTTTTTTTGAAGACAATATGGTTTCAATGTATCAAGGTTGTCTGGACTCTGGAGTCATTTGTTCATAATATAGACATATATAATATGTTATATACCTCGAGAATTGGTACAATATTTATTTAAAATAATAATAATGTACGAATGTCTATAGAGATATTCCCTAAGCTAATTGTTTCTCCAGATACACCAAACATTTCGAAACACAAAGTGATATCGTGACAATAATGGAAATAACTTTTTTTAATATCATTTTTGCATTTATGTATGTAAATCGTGGATTTTATAAAGAAAAAGGCCTTGTCCGTACAGGATTGAGCCTCTACAAAAATGTATTCTCCTATTTTATTTGTATTTTTTTGATATGGAGACTCAATAGGAATGAGCGTTGACCAAATGTAATTATATTTGTAATATATGTGTAGAACATTTTATCATGACGTCATTCTACTGAAAGTCGGCCATTTTGAAAGAGTCATCAACTACCAAACCCGTTTTCCCTCTTTGAAAGCATTTATATATCAACAACTATGAATGCCTCCTCCAACATGGCCTCAACTTTCTGTATATTCTAGTGTGCTACAAGCAATCTATGACGTGAGTCAAAAGTCTCAATTCAATTCTATATAATCCAGGGACTTTGTGTGTTGATTCTCCAACTTTTTTTTCGATGAGTATATATGAATTAAAAGTATCTAAAATGAGGGATTCTATCAACAGTCCACGGGATGTACATATATATGAATATATTTGGTGGGACTATGTGTTGGCTCTAATCGAATTTATTATGGGCGTTTATACATATATATATATATTGTTATTTTGGACATTTAAAAAATATTGTTGTTTATTTCACCTAGCTCAAGAAAATATTAATGGATATTTTTGTAGTAAACAAGAAAATTTGGTCCTACGCAAACCCAATTATGATTATTTTTTTTCTTCTACGTACTTATTGTTGTTTGAGGTACAAAGGGTGAGAGAGTGAGAATTTGTAGACACATACCAAATGCAAAAATATAACTTTTAACTCTAGTGAGTGAGTTAGTTAGTTAGCTAGTTAATTATGTTAACTGTTAGCTTAGCTTTAATTCAATTGTTTTAACTTGACAAGGATATCAAAATACCCTTAAAACTGACCCATGGAATAGGGTTTGTTTGTTTTAAATACCATTATTTAGACACGAAACACGAGCTGTAGCATTTGAGTCATTTTTATATATGTATATACATATATATATTCGGATTCGAATAGACATCTTGACATCAAGTATCTACTACAAATGCAGTCAAGGAATAGATACATACGTGTTGATAAGGATTCATTCTAAGAATCTAAAAACGACGCAAATCCCTGTTGTCATTAATTAAGAATTGACTTTTGAAAGTTAATTTGTATTCATGAGAGTCTCTGTTCTCCACCTACTCCCACATTGTCTTCACCATAAAACTTAGTAAACCTACATCTGATGATAATAATAACAACACTTATTTGATTTAATATTGCGATTGTATGTACGTATGTACATATCTATATTGAAATAGGCATAAACAAGCAAAAAAACAAAATACAAAAAAAGTCTGATAAATTATTATCATAGAGTTTATCAGGAAAAGGGGATTGATTCTCGACTCTACCATTTAGAACATTATAAGATCTTCTTGATAGAAATCCCTAGAGAAATCCAGAAGATGAGCACACAGCACCATTCAACCAATTTACATATGTGTCAAGTCCACAAGAAACCAAGTTACTCTGACATATTTCAAAAATGAGTGTGAACTGCACTCATATTATTCTTGAAAACATTCTCTTTCGTTAGTATTAATAGGTTATTTATATTAATTAAATAATGACTCCAATAATAATTGCAACTTAATAAAGGGAAAAAAATACCGGCCACAATCAAGAATAAAAACATTTGGTATTTCTGACTATGTAGTAGTTACTATTACTATGATTCATTCAGTTGATTCTTAATAGTTCTACAATAGATGATGAACTGCTTTTAGCAAATTACAACTAAATAAATCTCTGGGGCTATGAAAAAGATGGACGTTCTTTCAGGGACTCCATTTGTAGACTTGTAGCATTTGTCTGATTGTTTTTTATTGGATAGACAACAATCCTGGGTTGTTTCTCGATATAAAGTAACATTTTAGCAAAAAAAAACCCTGCGGCATGGATCTTAAAATGGCTCCCAAATATTTGGCCGTTATATTTATGGGGACAAAAAACTACTTAAAAGTGATGGATTTTCTCCTTTTCAATATTTGAAAACAAACTTGCTTCCTTGTTGACTTGACACATATAAGAATGAGAGTGGCAGGAAATCATTACTCCGTTTTATAAAAGAAGACAACTGTAAGTAATCCATATTGTCTTAATCCAGAGCCATTATTTAGAAAACAATGGCTGAAAAGAAGAAATGTTTTACTTTGATTGTGTATACAATTTATCCCGATATTTAGACGGATATTCTATGTATATAATATGTATTTGTGTCTCAGAGGGATGAGGATTAGAGAACGCCCTTCCTTTCGTCATTACAAAGATTTCCGCTTCTTTATTTATAAATATCTTTAAAACAATTTTGACAAAAAATCAATAAAAAAATCTCTTCAATTAAATGCGGCTACATAAGAGATTGTGTGATATTTGTTTTAAATAAATGACTTGTAATTTTTGTACACTGGTGGTCAAAATTAATGAGCCACTTCAAAATTTTTCCAATTTCGCCAAATCCTACCTTCGTCTCATCTGCGAATCAAAATTCAAAAAGGAAAATTACGACTTCTAATAGACTCACTATAGCTCGTAGATTAATAAAAATGTATTATTCAACGTTTCACGAAATTTTATTTATATTTTTCTCGATATTTTCTTCGTGTGGAGTCGTAAATTAGGATTTACAGCTGATCTTAGGCCCAATTTTACCCCCCCCCCCCTCAATTGTGAGAATTATCATGGGCAGCAGCTTGCCCATTCTGCCTCGATATCATGTGATATCCTTTTGGTGATTGCTTGACTCCGTTAAAAAGTATTTTTTCCTGGACATATTCAGTGCTTACAAGGCACTGAATAGAACCGGGTTAGTATGGAAAATCTTTAAATAATGTTATCTGGCAATTCTAGAACTCTTATCTTCGTTTTTACTCGCTGAAATCGGTGTATTTAAGCAAATATAGCTCTCTGTAACATAGCAGTGGCCTAATATTGCTGATTTATATGAGTTGTGGACAGCTTGACTGATCAGTGTGGGGCAGTTCCATAGTACACTGCATAAATTGTATTTTTCTTCTCGATATTCACAATTTCTTCTCCTTGGATATTTGTGTTGTATCATTTACATTTTCAGTTTCAGTTAAATACTCACATGTGTACCTCTGACTGTGTCTAATTTAAAAGGGAGTAGAATTAAACATACTTATCTCCTTCATTAGCAAGCATTTATTCAATGTTTTGTCTAACTTACACGGCGTTCAAACATTGGCAGAGTTCAAACTAAAGACCATGTTTGCTTTTAATTACGTTTTCAATCTTTGTCAAATTTTGCAGAAATTCATAGATCCTGGTGAGGAGAAACAAATAGCATCCGGAGCCTTGAGCTCGGACATAATATTCGTCTCAACATTTCTCAAAAAAATATAATTAGAAATTATTTACTTTTTTTATTTATTTTGTACATCAAAATAGAAACAAACAGAGTCTAAAAGACAAGTTCTTCAACTTTATCTCAGCTTTTTTTAATAAATATATTGATATCCATTGTTTTACAACTGCGTCAACATCAAATATTCACAAGATTTGTTTGTAGAATGATGGATCTTCACTCAATAACCATAAATTTTACTCAAACAAACTTAAAATGAGGGATCAAAGTCTCCTTAATATAATTTGTATATCATAAACATACGGTAATAGGAATATTAGCACAAGGACTAGTTCCTGACTGACTGCAAGCATCCAAGTATATGAAAATGTCAGCTACGTATTATGTGTGATTGCTTGAACCATTTGCAATTTAATTTGCAAAATTTAGAATGTACATTGTCTTTCTTTAGTTTGAGTAGATATAATTAGGAATGTAAATCATATGCAAATCGGGCTTGTAATAAAAAAAGAAAGAGAAAATCAACCTGTCAACCCTGACAATTTAATGAATGTTGAGGGGGGAAGCAGCTTGAGTAGCTGTCATGACGTTTTACTGAGCTACAAGCTGCTATTTTCCTTTATATATGTATACAAATGAAAACATCAAACATTACAATACGTTACTCCAGATTCATTAATATATTCACAAATATCATTAACTCCATTCTCCTCAATGAATGATATCCTCTTTTTAATTTTTCCTTTGTTCCTCACCATGATATAATCTTTGCAGACTGTTCTTTTCTTGTAAAACATTATGTTGAGGTAAAGTTGATGTTACCTTCTTAAGGGAAAAAAAATGATAACAGCTTCGGAAAACAAAAAGACCTGTTTGAAGAGCCAACTCCACTTTTTTATCACACGCCCGAATTGCATATGATTTACATTGCTAGATATAATCATAGCACCTTGTAAGTTAGACAAAAGACAGAATAAATGTTATTTAATAAAAGAGATAAATATGTTAAAATCAATTCCGTTTCAAATTAAGAAATAATTGAACTGAATATTTTGTAAAGGGAATTTATTCATCGAATAAAATAAAGAGATCGACTTTCCCTTTCGGAAGATATAATTAAACCATTATTACTACTACTTTTTTGGAGCCACTCTAAACCAGACTGATGCTGTCTGGCAAAATGTTTAATAATGATATTAAACATTTACTCTGCATGTATGTAGACCCATTTAAAAGTAATATTTCTCATGCCCTTCTCAGTAAAATAATAGCCATTAAAAACAAATGAGCATGCAAAGGATGAATAAATACTATTTTGCATATCCTGAGCTGACCATAAACAGGCTTCATACCACATATATGTACACAACAACCATGGATAGACTTATAATGCATGATACAAGTCCACAGAGCTGGAGAAATGACTTGAGGCAATGAGCAACTCAAGAATGTTACAGATAGCAATTATATGCATATTTAATAAACAAAAATATATTAATAACCATCATCATCATACAAATATCTCTCTCTATATATATAAGTATGTTTGTAGTAGGAATTACTTTTACATAAAATATTTGCAAAATTCTAAGCAACCGTAAGAAGAAACAAACTTAAAAATGCATGTTGATGAAAATGAAGAAATCTTCATTATCATACAAAATTGCAGAAAGGTATGATCTGCTCCTTGTATATACCTATATATATATATTCATTCAATAGCACAGGGAATGTTCATTCTACGAGGCTTCTTTTTTTCTTTTTTTTTTTGTGAAAACTTTGATTTCCAAGCGTAAACACTTGAAAATTCAGGTGAAAATACAGAAGAAAAAATAAATACCTTTATTTCTTCTTCCTTAATGTCGCTAAAAAATACTTTTTAGAGAAATTTTAATAAAATACTATTTAAAGATTGCTTATTTAACTACAAAAAGTTATAAAATAACAAACCTGATATTTCAACTTATTTAGATGATAATGAACAAAAACGAGAAAATTTTCAACAAAAAAAAAAGTCAATTTTCTGAGCATAGAAAGTGTGGAGTGACCCTTATAATTTTAAAAAAATCCCAATAAGCGTAATGCTCACTACACCTTGAATTGGCACACTAAAATATATATATATATATGTATATATTTATTCAGATATTGAGGTTCCCCAGTGCCTCTAAAGGAATTTGCAAATAAATAACAAGAATAAACGATGAGCCTTTTTCAATATACATACATAACATATGTACACGGATTTCTACAAATTAAAATTTGTAAACCTTCATGATTCACTTTTCAACAATGCATGTACATATATATATATATATATATATATATATATATATATATATATGTATGTAAATACATTCATCTCTTAATTATATAATGACATGTATTTATATATATATGTATATTAGTAGAATGTAATTACAAAAAAAAATAATCCTCTTCTTTTAAAAAGGAAGAAAATTGCATGTATGTTTGTACACGTCATAACTAGGAATATAAAAAATATGCAAATGGGGTGTGTAAAATAAAAAGAAAGAGAAAATCATCAACCTGGTTGTAACTCTGACAATTTGATGAATGTTGAGAGGGAAGGAACTTGAGCTGTCATGACGTTTTACTGAGCTACAAGCTGCTTTTCTCCTTTATGTCTACAAATGAAGACATCAATAATAAATAATAATATTATGTATGTAAACCATAGATGAGAGGCAGAAAATTAATTCAAATTAATGTCAGGAAATTATATATTTTGAACTATTAATAATTATACGAGGACTTGAGCCCTTTTTGTTTACATTTACTTTGCTTTATTAACCTTAATGCATCATGTATTCCTTCATGTGAGATCTTTACTATCAGGTGGATGTTCTCCCCTCAGTAATAAAGGGAAAATGATAACAGCTTTGGAAAAGAAAAAGACCTGTTGTTAAAAGTGCCAACTCCACAAAATCTTGCACGCGGCATTTTGCATATTTCTTACATTCCTAGTCATTAGACAAACCATTACCCTCACTTTTACCTTTTTTTTTTTTACTTTTTTGCCTCTTTTTGAGGGGTCAACTGACATTGAATTACAAACAATTTGAATTATTTTATTTTTTTCTTCTCGAAATTTTGATGTGAGGGCAAATTTGGTGTGTTTGTTCTCTTCCATTAGGGAACAAGGACATTTGAAGGATATTAAAATCCAGTAAGTTGATTCAAACATTTCCTATATTGTAAAACATGCGTATATTTATTGTATCTCCAAACCTCTTCTTTCTTTTTCTTTTTTCCTGAAAAGGAAAGAAAAAATTGTACCATATCCATATCTACTTTTCCCTCATTCTTCTCAACCCTTGGACGATTATCTATTTAAGTATACGTGCATATTTTAGCTAAGCATAGGTGCACCACAAGTTCAGCAGTGTGAAATTCAGAATACAAAGGTCTCTTTATATCTTTCAAAAGTTATGGTAGTTAGGTATCCATTGGATTTTTAATAATAGGGATGTGTTTAAAATGCTGAGTAAGAACACATGCTCTAAATCCATGCTCCGATCGCTAAAATTGTGCAAAAGTTGACAGATGAACAGCTGTTGATGTTGGTGGGATACAAGTTGTCTAGAAGCTACACAGACAAGTTTCATTGTAGTTTTTAACCTCAACTCAAAATCAGTTGGAAATTAGTTAGACAATTAGTCTCCTCAACTGACCGTGAAATTATTCTTCATTTAGTTTTAAAAAATGACTCAGAACATATCAGAATCTATATATACTCAAATAGTTATTCCGTGCCATATTTACGAAATTCAAACATCATCAAATAACATGCTACTTTAACAAAGTTACCACTTATTTTCCATATGATCAAAAATGTAAGGGTTTTATCCTCCCTGTTCACATTTCTAAGTATCCATTCCTTCTGGGTTCATTTTTTGTTTGCATAGTTATCGAGTGAATAATCAGAGTTCTCATCATAAAATAGATTGAAAAAAAAATTTAGTGCCTTAAAAACAAAGATTGCAAAATTTGACAAATTATTTCCATTCCAAATATGTTCGCAAAATAGTTTAATAAAAGGATTTTAAGTTGTGACAAAATTGAATAAGAACTCATGTTAACTTTTTCTATTTTTGAGAAGTGAGAGTAAAATTTGTAAACTAACTAAATATGTTAATAACAGATAAATTATGATCGAATAAAGAGTGTCTCTGATAGTTGGTGTTTATGGTATGTACTTGACAACTAAAAAAAAACATTAAAAAGCCGAGGAAGTCATCAAATGAATTAGTTTCTTTAAGGACTAACAATGAAAAAAAAAACAACTCCATAAAAATATGTCTCCATTGTAAGGGTCATTAGACATGAAACATGAACGAGCCCATGTCTGATCTTCCAGATTTTTTATGGGTGGATACTTCTAGACAATGCTGGGTAGTAACGCGTTACTTTGTAATAGTATTAGATTACTTTTAAATAATAAGCAATTTTTAAAAATATTAGATAAAGTTTCCTTGAGGTTTTTATGTAAGTTATTTATTTATTTTATTGAATATATATTTATATCAACAATTATGACTATAAAATAACACTACTTTTGGTTTATAATGTGACGTCAATGAGACAGCTGTGGAGATAAGTAACATCATAATAATGACATATAATTACAATATTTGTTAAATAAAATGAACAAATATCTGTAAAAAATATTTATAGAATACTTCATGTAAATACTTTAAAATGAAAAAAGACTCAGCACCTGTGTAAACAGAATGGAATACAACTTAAAAAAGTCAATCATAAACATTGACGTTTGAACAAAATCAAATGAATATTTATTGAAATGGATAAGCTTTTTAAAACTAAGCAGATTAGGCCTCATGGAGGCAGAAACGAATTAATCTTCTTTTAATTTCATACGTAAATTTTGGTTTGAGAACATAAAGTGTCATTAAGTCAAATATCTATTCATGTCATAATCAAATAACTCGTCTCTTAATGGTCAACACTCTCATAAAAAAAAAAAAAAAAAAAAAGATCAACAAAATATAACAAATATTCTAGGAGATGAAGGCTTTTCTACGTCTTAATTTGTCGAGTTGTTGTTTGTGTCGTAACACTTGAATAAATTAGCCATCAATAAACAACTTTTCAAAGACAATTGGAAAAATAAATATTTTATTAATAATAAATAGGGGATTCCTTTCTACAGCCAGGTGCCTACGTTTTTGTGGGAGGGACACTGTGCTATGTAATGAGGTAAATGGAAAAATCGACACTTTTTTGACATTTTTGTTCTTATAACTTCATTAAATACAATAAAATCTCATCATGAGTGTCAATATTTATTCAGTGGGAATAAAAATGAGTTTGCACATCACTCGGCGTGAACGGATCAACTTTGTAATGAGCTCATGAACATTTTTTTTTAATAAGGATCTCTTCACCTTAGACCTCAAAAGTACTCTTTGTCAAAGTGAAGAGGTTTTGTGACCACAAACGTTTCACTTGTATTGGAAGGAAAATGCAGTGATAATTTTATTTCTGTTTTTAAATAATATCCCGGGAAATTACAAAAATAATAATATTTATTTAATAATTTAATGATATTTTTAAATTGTCAGCTGTCAATATATCTTCTCTTCTCTGTTATTATATTTATTGTATTCCAATGATCCAATGAACTCAAATTTTATAATGACTTAGCTGAAAATATACTTAATATCATATACAATAATAGTTGAACAGATGGGAGAACAGAACGGACGTTGAATAATCACCTGTGATGGGTTGTAACGTGTTATTTTGTGATATAGTAACGAGTAATAAAACAATACTTTTTACCAAAAGACTTATAAGTAATATTTTGCAAAATAATAAATAATTTTTTTTTCAAATAATGCTCAATTGAAATATTTGCAAATACATATTACTAGCAGAATACAAGTTGGATGAAGCTAATATTTATGAATGACGTTCATGAGTAACAAAGATATGAAAATGAATCCTAACAAAACTGCTATTAATTAATTACACCGGTCAAGAGTCAAAAATCATCCTAAGGGATATAAGTATGATTAAAGTTAGTCAGTTTTGCACAAATTTGATTTCAAATATGTAATCTTTTTTTTATTTTTTCGAGAGTCCGTCGGTTTTTGAGAAATCGGAACCTACTTTTTTAGCTTTTCTAGCCCATTTTTCCAACTTCAACTTGAATTTAAACCTTGAAGGATACTCATTTTGTGCATTAAAAAATAATGATTCACTAGTATATTTAATACAAATTTAATTTCCAGTTGTTTTTTTTTAACTAAAGGGACTCCTGGGGGCGTAGGGGACGGGAGTAGGCCCAAAAGTCAGGCAAATTCTTTGTACTTACTTAATTCCTTGAATATTACATGAAATGGATTAATTTGGAATGCATTGAAGAGCTGAGACCCACAGATGTCAAACGAGATGTCAAACACCCAATACGAATCCTTAACTAAGAAGAAATCCTCCATCAAAATGTGTAAATTTTCATTCAATTTCGCGCAAAAAATTCGATAGAAATCCAAGACTCACGGTAGAGCTACTTAAGTAGTAGCGTGCAGAAGGATTTCATTTTGTTTCTTAATCCTTTCTGGAAAATCGTCGGACTCTCAAAAAAAAAAAGTTACTTTGAAATCAGTGTGCAATACTGAATAACTTTTATTAACCTTATACCCCTTAGGAGGATTTTTGAAAGCTCAAATTTGTTGACCAGTGTAATTATCAATAGCATAAGGACCACAGAAACCATTTCTTTAGAAGCCTAAAAGAAAGAAAATATATATACACACAAACACACAAGTTGTTGTTACTTTGTATATTTTATAAATATGCATCAGCTGACAATGTTATGATCTTAAAATATTGCTGTTAAAATATTGTTTATTTTACAAAACCAATTTCAATTATACATCATTGCTCATATTATGTATATTTTGAGACGGTTTTTTTTTTCATTGCAGAGGACATTATTTTATCTCATTTGTATTGCGAAAAATATCTCTTTACCAAACGAAATGAAATGATTAAAAATATAAAACAGACTATAACTTGCCCGTAGTCAACTGAAAGAAATATTTTAGCCAGGGTCTTCAACGACAAAGCTATAAGGCAAGTCAATGAAACGCACCTGTTAGCTTGAAGAGATTTCCTTGACCTTACAACTTAATTTGTCGGAAGATGTCGCTTTTGATGTACCTACATTTCATTGTATATTTATATTTGTCTTCCCTTTCGCAGAATTTTCTTTATTTTAATCAAAGTAACAAAGGTTAATTCTATGGAGTTGGTTATTTGTAGAGTCATTCAGTGTCCCCTAGCGAACAAAAAAGTCAACTTATTGACAATTGAATTTGTATACAAATTCTTCACATGGCTTTGTTTTGCTAATTTGTCTAATATAGCTTTAGTGGGAACTATTACAATTATCTCACTCTTCATTCAATTACTGTATTTTTTTTTGTCTGTTTCGCCACTTGATTCTAATAGACAAGTTGAGCTGAGACTGCTTGAACATTTTTTAAATCATATATTTTGTACAAATAGTAATACAAATTAACAAATTTAAAATACACCTTTAATCATCTTTGAAAATCATGGTTCTCTCTGTAAAATTTCAGCTCTTTGGATGTAGTCACTTTGGAGTTGTTACGAACAAACGAACGTATGAACAAACATTCTTTTTCACGTAGGTATGAAAATATCTAAAATACAAGAGGTGTGAATATACATAAAATCAAGAAACAAGTTAAGAGTGTAGAATTAAAGGACATGATTCATGAAAATATTAATAGGTGTTGAAGAGAGCAGTGTCGCAATCAGTGGGAAGAATGAGATACATCTTATAAATGTCATAACGTCTTCAAACTCTAAATTTCAAAAAAATCAAAACAAAATCCATGTTTAATAAGTTTGAACGTTCCGATTGTTGATTTACTCAACTCCAAGTGCAACCCTAATAATGGTCGTTTTAGTTGTTCACATGCTAGTTCGCAGTACTCAAAGTACCCAGAAGTCCAATCTATTCACAGAGCCAATCATTGAAACTAACTTGGGGAATAGCTAATCCACAAGGCCGTGTAAATATTTCCAGGGAAAATAAACGGTAAATACTCAATTACTTACTTGTATAGAATGACGTCATTGATCAATTACATCCAATTAATTTCGGATTCTGCTCTTTGTTTCTTCTTCAAGAGAATAATTGAGGGATACAGGGATAAGGATCTCCTTGTGTTCAGGGAAAAGGTCTTGAAAATTAAGATATAAATTGATTTTTGTACAGAAAGAAAGAACGAAGATGTACGTAATATACATGATATTCCCATTACGTAAACTATAATTTATTACCCATGACTACATACAAAGAGCAGAAAATTAGCCTCTGGATCATTTATGTATTGTGTGTAATTTGAAGAATTAAAACGTCCACACTCAATTGAGTCCCTAGTCATGTCGAGCTTTTTTGCTCACTCGCAATCTCAACTCACAAAAGGGAAAGGAAAAATTTGGATAAAGCACAACTGGTAGCTGCTATCCTTCTGTATTTTTCATATTGCCAACTATTTAATATATGTTGGACAGATTTATTATTTAGACATACTATGTATTTATAAATTCATCCAGTGTACAAATCAATAGTTACTACTTGTAATATATTCAAAATTCAAAAAAAAGGGCGCGCAATCCTTGATTTAATATATATTTTATGCATCAAAATCAGAAATAATAACAATACTCTTTTTGAGTTCATAAATCGTAGAGTCAGCTGCTTTAAATCAAAAGAGTCAACATAAGCTGAAAAACACAGCTGAAGGGAGAATACAGTGTGTTTTTGTTATTCCCAAAAAGCTCGTCCTGAATAGTCATATAAATTAAAAAATTGTCAATAGAAAGAATTTGACACTTTCTTGGCCTTTTTCATTCGCTAAAATGTAAAGGAGATGTCATCATCATATAAAAATAATATGTATGTACATAAATATATTTAAATTGCAACAGGATAATAATATATATTGTTAAGGGAGATGTAGCGAAAGGACTTTGCCAAAAAAAAAAAAAAAAAAAATCCGAAGAAATAATCTTATTTTATCTATGAAGGTGATGTCTTCCTCTCCCCCCCCCCCTCCCCACTCCTTTAATTGTCTCTTTATGTACATACAACAACAAGCTTCACAAAATTTTATTCAATGTTCGATGTCTGGATTATGTATGTAGTTTAATTTCTTTTAATAGGCTTGTATAATAGGAGGATAGAAAACCACAGTTGATAGCGGAGGAACAAAAAAAGTACTTACAATATGAGTTAAACAGTTGTAGAAAACCTTATAATATTTAGTTACAACCCCCCCTTCCCCCGCCCCCCTCATACACACACATACAGCAAAATAAAAATTAAAAATAACTCATAAACTCTTTGCAAAATCCATACTTCCAAATAACTAAAAACTCAACAAATGATAAATATATATTTGAAACTAAAAAAGTTCTTTTTCTTACTATTTAATTTTCTTTTTTATATATACTTTTTTTTGTTATTATTTCTTTTATTTCGATAAAGCAACAGGATTTCTATTTGATGCCTAGAAAACGGCTTTAAAAAATGACAATAATACTAATAAAATAAGTGCTTACTGTAGGTACAATGAACAGACATACTCCTATAGTTCATTTAGGAAAGAATTTCTCTCAATGAACAAACTGTACAATTTGTTTAAATTTTTTTTTATATTAGGACCAGTCAAAAGAAATCAATTACTTTTGCTTGAAATAGAAGGCTTTATTTATCTTATTATTAGAATAATCCAATTGTGGTTAAATATGCATCGATTTGTTTGATAACTTGTTGTTGCCATTTTGAAGGTAATTTCATTTCTATGCCTCTTTCATAGAAACCCTTTCCTCGTCCCTATAGGGCAAAAAACTGGGACAGTCGACAAGTTTCTCTTGAGGCGACGTTTTTACCATTCAAACCATTTGTTATAGACTGGAACAGGTAGTAATCATCACTTGGTGCGAGGTCCGGACTAGATATAAGGTGGATGCATAAGAACCTTCCAATACAGCTCTCGTGGCTTCACGCGAGTCACCATCGATGGCCTGTGTGGCCTGGCGTTGCCCTGATCAAAGACACAATTCCTCTCTTGTTGGCCAAAACATCTTTTGGCTTTGTATTTTCTCTTGTTCTCATTAATTTCTAGTCATTCACCATTGATTAGACATAGTTAAGAGGAATTCCAATAGAGCATTTTTGATTCTTGATCACAATTCTGGAACGAATTGTAATGGAGACCCAAGGTGAGATTCTGGTTTCTTGTTTTAATTTAATTGTGTACTCCTAATGCCAATTTATTTGCTGTTACATATGTACATCATGTGAGATCATTCAATGTTGAGAAAAGTCAATGTTGGTTAAGGTCAAACAATACTTTTTCTTTCTTTTTTTTAAATATTTATCGTGATCAATGACTATAATTAATTAGTACCTCGTATTTCCATTTGTTTAATCCTTTAGGTGGTAATGATGCCATATGGCATCATTGACTTTCGGCCGCCATTTTGAACATGCCCTTATTTGGTGCACCATTTTTGAGACCAGCCTCGATGTTCAGTTACATGAAGTACTAGAAGGAGTGAAAAGTTTCCTATTGAAAGCTGACTCAAAATTTTGATGGCACTCAACAAAAGTGGAATTCTTTGAGGTGAGTTGTCCTTAAAAACTTAATAATTCGCCACCTAAAGGGTTAAGATAGGAAAAGGCATTTTTAAGGTTTTAAAAAAACAAAAGAACAAAAACTTATTTTATTAACTCACTCATTGTTAAAAAAAGTCCCTGCGCGTTAACCAATGGCTTGATGCAACCACAGATTTGGTGACTTCTACATTAAATTATTAACATTTAAATAATACAAAAATATATGTTGTTCTTCGGTAATTATGTCATAAATTATGCAATTACATAATTTTTGTTTAATTTATCTACATACTTAATTACCAACGATAATGACTATATTATAATTGATGGAAGAAAATAATTGTATAAGAACTATTGATTAAATCTATCACCTATGATACTTGGGCTAATATATATTTATACAAGTGCAAATAGAACCATTGAACCAAAATGATATTAAGTGTGCAGTAAATTTATGTATATTTAAAGGATTGATCGTTTTGAGAGATCAAATAAATACAAATGTCTTTGACATCCCTCAATTAAGAGCTAAAGGAACTCATTTGAAATTTGATTAACTGATCTTTCATTTTAGAATAATAAAAGTAGATTAATTATGCTTCTAACACATTTTTAAGCGAGGGAAAAATCATCATTTGTAAAAAAAAAATAAAGTCCCTTCAAATAGACGACATTAAAAAACGAAAATAAATACAAATAAAATTATGATAAATATATAATTTGTATTGATATGTTTATTAGTACAAAAATCTTCAAAGATAATTTGTATCTCAGTATAATTGATGTTAGATAAAAATTCCCTTTTTAAACGACTCTTTTGATGAACATGAGTAAAGCAAAGATTTACTCTCTTTAGAAACATTTTCCTTATATTGTACATAACGTACAAGCAAAAAAAACACAAATATTATCATTTGTAATCAGTAAATTTGATATGAAAGAATTTATTTATGATCTTGCCAACTCCTGTAATTTATATATTAAATAGAATATATATGTACATAAGACACTGACTGTGTCAAGGGTCAAACTTTTTTAAAGATTAAATGTATTTGTAAAAATAATAAAAAGTATGTTTTTTTTTTATGGGGGAAGAGACGTACCTACTCATTCATCCTCTAGAAAGGGCCTTGCTTTGGTCAACAAATAAGCATTAAAGTATTTACATGCATGCATAGAGTATGTTGGGTTCTTATTCCTCACGCTATTTATTTATTTATTTCTCCTTATCTCCTTTTAGCAGATCTTAATGTTAATCAACTTTTTCCTTCATTTTAAATATATGAACGTATATGTATATAATTTGTTTGTTTTGCATATCATTGAGTAAAAGTCGTCAAATTGTCTTGTGTATATTAAATAAAAAATTACCTGAGACAGGAAGGATACCTCAAAAAACAAGAAGACTCAATGAAAAAAAAAAAAAGAAGAAGAAAATACAGCATTCATTTGTAGCATCCCTTTAATTTAAATGAAAATAATAATAATAACAAGAAGAAGAAGAAGAGTAATAAAAAAGGTCCAAGGCTCACAAAGTGAAAATCTTCCTAAAGGCATGTACTTAAGTACATACATTGTAGTCGTATACATATATATATAAATATATATGTGATACTCACATAGGTAGAAGTATTAGTAGGTATATAAACTTTAATTTCTTAGAGATCTTAAAAGAAATTTCCACTCATTTTGATCGTGATTGAGTGAAATGTACTTTGCACAGAGAGAGAGAGAGAGAGAGAGAGAGAGAGAGGAAAGGAAGGAGAGAAATAAAATAAAAGGATTTTGATGAATCAAGGTTGAGTGAGTGAGTGAGTGAATAAGAGGATCATTCCTTATTGACAAAAAAAAATAGGAATAAAGATACATTACGAGCTTTTTGGGATAAAACAAAACACTAATTATTCTCCCATCAGCTGTTTTCATCAATTGACTCTTTTGATTTAAAACAGCTAACTCTACAAGTTATGAACTCAAAAAGGGGTCTTAGTATTATTTATGATTTTCATATATATTATAAAAAATATATTAAATCAAGGATTGTGCGCCCTTTTTTTTGAATTTTGAATATATTACATGTAGTAACGATTGATTTGTATATTGGTTGAATTTATAAATACATAGTATGTCTAAATAATAAATTCTGCCAAATATTAATAAATTGGCAACAAGGAAAATACAGAAGGATAGCAGCTACCAGTTGTGCTTTATCCAAATTGTTCCTTTCCCTTTTGTGAGTCGAGGTTGTTGCGAGTGGACTAAAAAGCTCGACGTGATATCTGTCAAACTCTCCGTTGTACAAAGCAAAGGAATCAATGGATTACGTTACATGAAAAAAAAAAGAAGTAATGCATTTCTTTTTACTCGTTAATTGCTCAAAAATGTAATCTTCTAAATAATGCCGAATCTCTAGTGCACATAACTTGTGACAAATGAATAGGCTGTACTTGGACTCAAGATTTGAGAACAACTTAATAAAAGGGACATGTCAAGAACATCTCTTCTCCTATGTTAAGAAACAAATTACTTGAACCTCTAAACAACCCCTTAAAAAGGAGTTGTATAAAAAGTTGAATCCCAATTTAATTATTAAAAACAAGGCTTTAGGAGTGTGACCTTGAAGGTTCTCTAAATAACCTTAATTGCATGAAGCATCAACCTTTCAATTAAAAAAAAAAACCTCACTTTTCCATAACAAAAACTCAATGAAGGAGTGACTTTTTTTGAAAATTTCAACGTTTAAAGAACGCAAGAGATCAAAACAAATGAGTAGCAAAAAGAAAAAAGGCCGATTTGGCCTTTTTTCAGGGCGCTATCTCAATTTGAAAATGGTAGGGGATACCCACGAATCATACCCTCAAAGAACGATTGATTTTAATTTGGAGTTGTATGACTATGTATGAGGCTGGAGAAACAAATGAGCTCATTGTTCCCCCTGCCTCTTAGCCGGGCCCTTCAATAGAGAAAGGCACAATATTCGAGATATTATGTACTTTGACTCTTGATTAACTGACGTCATTATTATTCCCATCTCTTGGATTCTTTCTATTTGAATAATTAAATTTTGAATTCAAGTTGAGTGGATCCATGATTATATATGAAACACTCTCATTTTGATGTGATGCCTCTACCTACCTACAGGACTTTATAAAACAAAGTACATTAATATTTCCATCCATAAATAAATATGTACATACCTTGTACCCTGGCTCCGAATTTAATTGAAACAATGATCATAAAAGAGCCGTTAGTTTTTTTTTTTTTGCGTACCGCTTGTTCCCCTGGATCCAATGCACTTCTTCTTCTTCTAATTAAGTCAGGACTGCCATGATATAATGAAAGGTAATTAGGAGTAGAGATGGAGGAATGGAACAACATACGGCTGGATTTTGATTGATTTGAAGTGTGTGTATTTGGATATATATATATATATACATATGTACGAGGAGATAAATAAAAATAAAAAACTTTTAAATGTTAAGTTTTGATAATATCAAATGATGTTAATGGATTTTTGTTAGATTTGTTATTTTGTGTACATATATATATATATATATATATATATATATATGTGATATTTGCATTATCATAGCCAAAGACATATGCATATTATTGTATATACGTACATACATACATACATACATACTTGTGTGTATTTATATACTACATAAGTATGGAGATAGAGGCAAAGCGGTGAGAACATTTGAATGCTAGTTAAGGGGATTTGAAACCTACAACTGAAATATAAACCATTGAGTGATTTAAATGGGTGATTTATGGCTAGGAATGTAAATAATATGTAAATCGGGCTTGTAAGAATCAACGAAAGAGAAAATCATGAACCTGGCCACTCTGATAATTTGATGAATGTCGAGGGGGGAAACAGCTTGAGTTGTCATGACGTTTTACTGAGCTAATAGCTGCTATTCTCCATTATAAATACAACAATAAATAATAACATTATAGATGAGAGGCAGAAAATTAACTGAAATGAATGTCAGGAAATTATATATTTTTAACTAATAATAATTATACGAGGACTTGGGCCCTTTTTTATGCTTACATTTTATTTGCTTTATTAACCTTAATGCATCATGTATTCCTTCATGTGAGATCTTTACTATCAGATAGATGTTCTCCCTTCAGTAGTAATAAAGGAAAAATGATAACAGCATTGGAAAACAAAAAGGACTGTTGAAAGTGCAAACTCCACAAAGTCTCGCAGTCGGCATTTTGCATATTATTTACATTCTTATTTATGTATAAACGTATATGTATAAATGTGCGTTATTAAGAGGCAAATACGCATCAGAGGAGAGGAAGAGTGTTTTTGTGCTGACGTCATAAGCAGATATCATAATTAAGCATACTTATGTAATTGACAAATTTACAAAATATCAAATAAAATACCTTCATATAACGAACTCAACTCTATTAATAGGGATATTGAAATGGAGTCTAAGTAGTGATAGAAGGTGGGGACAATCCCTTTCAAATGGTTGACTCTTTAGAATCCATTTATTCAAAATGGTTCTTAGCCATGGTTCGGTGAGTAGGTTTCAGGGGTTGGATGCTTTGGTTCACCCCACTCGAAGGATTTGTTGCGTCACGCTCTTCTTGGCTTTGAATTTATCTTTTTCCAACTAGGAAGGGTTTGATGAATGTATACATGTATGGAGCTTGTGGGGTTCAGTATCTTCATTAAAGTCAAGAACCCCTGATTTAGACCGATTCGAGACCCAAAAAAGTAGGATGACATTTTTGAGATAAATATCTGATCCTCTCAAAAGTAATGGTCAATTCATTGGCTACACTTTATAAATCTATAACAATGCATATATATCTTTTCAAGTTCAATATGGGAATAAGCAAACTCAACATGGGAATAAATAATAAAAAAGAATATTCAGTAAGTTTAATATAACAATAAATTTTATAATTAATGAAAATAAAACAATTAGATGGAGCATTTTAAGACTGTAAGGCCCAAGTCTTACTAAAATTTTGTGAATTGAAAACTCTTCTTATTTCAAAACATCTTCAATCCTGGAGTGGACCAGAGCATAGTCCAGTCCAAGTATTACTAGCCCTCGTTATATGTACATCCTTTGCTCTTCTTAAGCATTCACGCATTGCTGTATCCTTTTTGAAACTTCCTCGTTTCACCTCATGATAAACAAGCCCCAAGGCTTGACCTATAAGTCCAATAACAACAACATTGACCCCTTTAGAGGCTGCTGCTGCAAATGTAGAGCATCTGCTTCCACGTGGTGAACGACCCATTGATCTTGAAACATGGAGATTAAAGTTAATCTTCTCTATAAACAAGATTGTGTAAATTTTGAGACTGATAGGAAAGTAAGCTTTCAACGAAATCAGTACGTTTATTCCCATATTGAACTTGAAAAGGTATAGCATCACATTTTTAAATCATATTAGTAGGACCTGATATAAATAAAGAGAGATATAGATTTTTATGGGACAGTAAGTTTATAAGACCTTATATATTATTTGTCAGTCCCATTGTGATATTCAAATGCACGGTGTGAGTTCACTATTAAAGAAACAAGGCTGTTTATTCTTCAACAATAATTGGATTGTTTATGCCTCCATGACTTTCACAATGGCGACGTGAAAACGCTCTATTCGTGAATATCATTATTTAATCCTTATAATGAAGAGCCTTATGGCCCTTGACCAATAAATTTATTTTATCCAATCCATGTTTGTAATTCATTGGCTATTCTCTGGCTATCAAATAAAGAAATTCGAAAAACGAGGTTCTATAGTAAGAATTCATGAGCTATAAAGTCTAGCATAAAATAGGGACACGGCGGGCCATAATCTCTCAACCTTTTTTTCAAATAAATGAAAAATATAAAAATACCTACCTTATACTTTTACAATTTTTTTTGTGAATAAAATTGTGTTTTAAAAATAAACCAATATTTGAGAAGAGGAATGTCAGAGGCAATTAATTCTATTTGTCTAATAGTTTCGTACTTCTAATGTAAGAAATGCAATGAACATGCACAATATACGATTTGTAAATATTATATCTCTACTTACTATTAACTTTGTACGATTCCTAAGTCAGTAAATAATACATACCTTAGGAAAAATACAGCCCATTAAATTTGAGTTTTATATTATTTTCTATATGAAGGAGAGGTTGAGAGAGAGAGAGAAGCATTAAGGATTTTATTGTGCCTACGAAAATCAAATTAACAAATTATTTTTAATTAGTTAAAAACTAAATGATCAACAGTTAGAACGTATTTGGCTGTTGATTTTTAGTCTATTTTCTTTTTCTTATTTTGTTATGAAAGGTTGAGAGAGAGAATAATAAAGATATCAATTTGTGATGAACGATAATAGAATCAAAATACATTGCATATAGGTTTTTTCATTATTTATTGATTGGTAGAGAGTCAATGACTTTAATAATAAAGACATGCTCAGTTAATATGTACACAAACAGCAGATAATTATGAGTTGAAGGAAAAATAAAGTCAACAAAAAAACCGTCAAAAAACAGAATTAATTATACTCAAATTCAGACCCAATGAAAATGATTTATCATAGTCATATCCAATGGAATTTATATTTCAACCAAAAAATGCGATGTTTTTTTTGGTTTTTGTGTTTATTTTACGACTTAAATTAATTATAGTCCGACTTTTGTAAAACGAAAAATCCCTTTCCATTTCTACTCTTGTACCTATAAGTCTTTGTAAACTGAGAGTCCATTATACGTAGGTTAATAATAGTATGTATGTATTTACTAAAACTCTTGAGGGTACAAAAAATAAAAATAAATATTATGTACATTCCAAACATATTTTGTCTCCTACAACATATTTAAATGAGCTAGATATAAATATGGTTAAAGAAGAAAAAACCATAGGTTAATAAGGTTTTTATTTTCCCAGGGTACTATTCATTCGTTGTAAAGAGAGATGAACCCTGAGATGCGAAGAACAAATAAATAAATAAATAAAGTCAAAAAAATAATACCTACACAATATGGTTCAAGTCAACAAGAAAGCAAGTTACTTTTCAAATATTGAAAAGGAGAAAATCATCCACTTTGATGTTTTTTAACTTTTAACGGCCAAATGTTTCGGAGTCATTTTAAGAGCTATGCCGCAGGGTTTTTGCTAAAATGTCACTTTTAATCGACAAACAACCAAGGAGGGTTGTTGTCTATCCAATAGAGCAATCAAATAAATGTGTCGACTACACATGGAGCCGATATGATCCCACAAAGAACGTCCATTTTTTTCATGGGCCCTGGCTAAAACCAGTTCAACTATTAAGAATCAACTCCATCCGCCATCATGGCCATCATGAATCATAGTAATAGTAACTACTACATAGTCAGAAATACCAGATGTTTTTTTATTCTTGATTATGGCCTGTAGATTTTTTTCCTATAATACAGTTGCAATTATTGGAGTCATTATTCAATTAATATAAATAACCTATTAATTCAAACAAAAGAAAATGTCTTCAAGAATAATAAGAGTGCATTTCACACTCATTTTTGAGTAATATTTCAATCATAAACTTGGTTCCTTGTTGACTTGACACATATAGTAATGAATATCCTCATTTTGACAATTTAATTACAGATATTTCACAACTTACTCACTATGATTTTGCTTTTAATTCACTACATAGCAATTTTCATAGAGTCACTCAGCCTTTTCTACCAAAAAAAAAAAAAAAAAAAAAAAAAGAGACCCAAAATATAGCCAAAAATAACCATGAGACCATTATTGAATTTCTATTCAATTTATTTATGTATAAATAGTCTTTCCTTTTGACGAGAGAGCAGAAACACTTTGTCCATAGAGGATTTTATAATATTTATTTGTCGATCCGTAAACTGATAAACGTTTAGAATCATCATCCTATTATTATTGTTTAATTCCAAACAAGGGATTAAGAAGGAGTCTCTATGAGAGGCTCAGGTAAAAAAAAATATGAAACAAATATAAATCATCTCAGTTTAAAAATAGTTTGTTTGTTTATATATATATATATATCCCTGATGTTGTAGGTGAATAACTGTTTATTATAGGTAGATGAATCAAAAAAATTCCTCATTCCTCTTCCTCCAAAAATGTCACAAATTAAATGGTTTATTTTTTATTTAGAGTATAGGCATAATTTCCCAGCTTTTTAACAGTTATTTCGAGCTCAAATTATCAAGGGACAAGAGAAGTAGACAATCAACATCTTACAAATAAATACAAGATTTATTGTACGTTTTGATGACGCCATGTTGATTTGTGATGGTCTACTAATGGATACGCATGTCTGATCAAAGTTTTTTGAGATAAAGATCAGATTTTGACCCGGCAGACTCCGTACATACATTTGTTTACATCTTCCCCAAACATGGGCATCATTATTATTCCCAAAATTATTTATTTTCCCTTCTATCTAAACTCACTTCAAAACCATCTGTCTTTTATATTATGGCAGATGTTTCTATTATTACTTTTATATATATAGGTATTTAAAACCATTAAAATTATATTTTTATATTAAATGATAATGTTTTCCTTGTTTTAGTATTACTGGGATTGAGACTCTGAATCCCAGGGATGTCCACAAAACCTTTCTCTTTTTTTTTTCTTTCAATTTGTAAGCATTTAATTAATGTTCTGACCTTTGATTTGTGTGCAATGTCTTTATTTCCTTACTTTTAAATAAAGAGTCATTGACTCAGGGGTGTCATATAATGTCGAGCCTCATTCATTTCTCAATTTGAAGGGTAGGTTGAGAGAGAGAATGAATTTATATCCATGTGACATAATGAATGTGTAATGAGTCATTGTCCCTACAAGGTAGGGATTGATTCATTATAGCTCTATATGTATATTTAGTCTTGTAGACTTTATGAAAAGGGTTCTTGTAAGTTCAAATTTAAAAGTTTTTTGGAATCTTACGACGTAAGAAAAAGTGGAAAATAAAACTGTGTTTTCTAAGGCAGTATGTGACTTGATCGGTGTCTACTTGTGTGTTTTAAGCTAGAAGGAATATGATGATACCTGGACTCAATTTATACAGGCCTTAAAAGTTTAAGTTACAGATTGGCAATTCCACGTTTTGAGTGTTCTAGAAATTTTTTGACATGGAGGCCATCAATGATTTTCTGAGGGCATTTTATGCAGATATCTACAAGTTTTTCTAAAAAATAAAAATATTATTGACAGAATTGCAACCCATTTGTAGTACAACATATTTTATACTTCAAGGTAAATGAACTCTAATGTTAAAAATAGCAAAACAGCATTTTTAAATATATTTCTTTTTCTGATCAATAGATAAAAGTGTTTTATTTTGAAAAGTCCTTTCACACAATTTAAATATATTTACACAGTTTTAAGAATTTACTTACATATATAAACAAATATATACAGGATTAATGCTGTAATGTTTTGGGCGATCACAAAAAAAATTGTCTTTCTAAAGAGCATATCTAGGGCTTGCAATTGGGTCATGGAAAACCATAATGGTAATTATTTCTCAGATGGAGTGAATATCCACCAATTTCTGAATACGTACAACTTCATTTCATATGTAGTTTTATAAGAATCAAAAGTGCAAAACACAAGACATATGTATATTAAATATGTCAAATAACTGTTCTTTATATGTTATTAAGTACATTACTAAAACAATTAGAATTGTGGTAAAAACTGCTTCCATTTTTATTATATGTCAAAAAGCAATCAATATGAGCAGATGCCAATAAAATAAGTGTATGGACCTTAAAATCAGAGATGAAATTTCCATTACTTAAATACAATGATTCCTAAAATCTCTTGTTAAGGCTCCTTATTCTTTAAAAATCATTTATCGCAATAAATATATATGTGAGAAATTTAGTTCCAATGGAAGCAAAAATAAAATTGACAACAGATTTGTATTTTGTAACTTTTAAAGAGGGAAAGGTTTGGTGAATATTAAGGGATATGAACATACGACTTTAATGATATGATATTTTGTAACTGCCTTCCCTATAAATTCATAGAGAATTGAAACATGAGTGGGCCCCAGTTACATATTTTTGTCAGCTGGGAATCTATCTACTCTTCTCCTAATTAATATTCAATGCACAAATTGAATCTCGTTGCGGAGTGAATTCATTTATCTCAAATTAAACCTTCTTTTACTAACGTAACATATTCAATATTTTACCTTAATTGTCTTTATGTCCCAATCTAAAGTTACTTAATATTAATATTTCAAGGGAATTTATGAAGCTATGGTCTTAATTGCAGCTACTTATACAATTTAAAAAATTTACATAAATAAATACCATGGAAATCAAAATATGGCGAGATTTATTCTAAATTCAATAGTCGAAATATCTTATCAACAAAGGATTTGTTTCAAGGTGCATAACGACTTATTTTGTATTTATAAATAACAAGGACAATGATGTCACATAATATATCTATATATTAAACAAACATACTATTTGAATATAATGTCAAGAGCTCCATCTATACTCCATACAGAATACTAAAAGCTCCAAGTTAATAGCCTTTCTTATAATCATTTCTTGACTTGACTTAACTTATTAAGTAATAATGACTTATTCATAATGCTAAATACAAGAATTTGTATTTAAATGTGAGAACTAGAAAATAATGATGAATCATTTAGACTCTGTTATAGGCTTAAAAGTTCAGAGCTAATGCATCTGAGTCAGATTCAGAGGAGGATGTGAGCTCTAGGAACTGACTCTTTTTTTTGACTTCAACATAGCGTGCATTTTTTAATTTATTTTTGTATCGTTGGTAGAATAGAAATCCTATGAGGCCGATGAATAGGAGGACGCTCAGAACGTGTAGAATGAAGTAAATGGGTATGAGCATTAGGTTTCTGTGGCTGTTTGGATCCCAATGAATGCTCTCGGAAATGGGGTATAGAATGAGTCCAACTGAAATAAAGAAAATAATAAAAAAAAGACATTAGAGGATTCATGGCTGTAATGTTATTAAAGGCTAAAACTAATTTATTAATATTCAATGTGGTCTCCCGGTACATTATAGTAATTTCAAAAATAACATATCTCGAAACCTCTTATATCAAAGAGAAAAATAATCATCACGCTATCAAAAAATAAGCACGATAAACTTCCCTCTACTTCTTTCACAACGAGCTTTTTGGTTGATAAACAAAAATAGTAGTACATTGTATTCTCCCTTCAGCTGTGTTTTTCATCCGTTGACTCTTCTGATTTAAAGTAGCTGGCTCTACGCATTATGAACTCACAAAGGGTATCAGTATTATTTATGATTTTGATGCATTAAAAAATATTAAATCAAGGATTGCGCGCCCTTTTTTTGAATTTTGAATATATTACATGTAGTAACGATTGGTTTGTGATTGGTAGAATTTATAAGTATATAGTATATCTAAATAATAAATTCTACCAAATATTAAAAAGTTGGCAACAAGGAAAATACAGAAGGGTAGTAGCTACTAGTTGTTTTTCCAAATGTTTCCCTTTCCCATATGAGAGTCGAGTTTGCGAGTAGACAAAAAAGCTCGTCCTGCTTCGACATCCTTTTATCCATTGTTGAGCTTTATTGCATCTCGAAACCTTTTTCCAACTCGGAAATTATTTTTAATTTAATCGTGTGGAAATGTCTATCTAGTCTTTAAAGATTAACAAGAGTATAATATTAGAGTTTAGCCAATCAACAGCAATCAGAACATTGACCAGAGGTAGACAAATTGACAATGAACAAAAATACAGAGTACATTTTGAAATGACTCAGTTACTTGAATCTGGATCGTTTGAACTTCATGAATACTATGATCGTATGCTTAGTATGTCCGATAGATTTCTTGCATTTTATTTTTTGCAGAATCTTATGATATTCAAAATTTATAAGATTATAGATCAATAATTAATTGACATAAACAATTCCTTAGTTATTTATAATTGCAAATTTTGTATCCTGTTCATATATAGGTAGATAGATAAGAGACTATGCTTTAGCCCTAGTAATGGATAAGAAATATCCCAGCAGTGTGGAGGAATGTGACGTGTAATTGACTGGATATCAAAGTTGATTTGGGGTCGTCTTTTTCTCTCCTTTTGAAAGATAAAAGCAAAGAAATGCAGCGAGGATTAATATGCAAGTAGATAAGTGTCAAATCAACAAGAAAGCAAGTTTGTTTTTAAATATTGAAAAGGAGAAAATCCACTTTTAAGTATGTAGTTTTATTACTTCATAAATATAACGGCCAAATATTTATACCGCACGCTTTTTGCTAAAATGTCACTTTATATGGAGAAACAACAAAGGAGTATTGTTGTCTATCAAATAGAGCAATCGGATAAATGTGTCAACTGCATATGGAGCCGTTACGACTGCATATGAAGCCGATATGGTCCCACAAAGGACGTCCATCTTTTTCATAGACCCAGAGATTTATTTAGTGACAGTTGGTTTTTTTTTTCCTATAATACAGTAGCAGTTATTATTGGAGTCATTATTCAATTAATATAAATAACCTATTAATACAAACGAGTAAAAAGAATGTCTTCAAGAATAATATGAGCGCAGTTCACACTCATTTTTGAGTTAATATTTCAATCATAAACTTGGTTTCTTGTTGACTTCTTGACACATATATGACTTCCCTTTTGAAGAAAGAGTTTTACATGTTACTCCTTTTAGTTTAGAATGCAAATTTATTGATCCTCAAATGTGGCTAAGATGACATTTTATAAAATTGAGATTGGAACACAGTATTCAGTGTACATATCTATGTTCAATTTCTATCATTCATTTTCTTACAGGGTGTGCGAACAAAACCTGGAAAATACTCCTTTATTCATTATTTGGATCTCTGAGATGTTTTCTCTGGAGCATTCAAGATGAAGAGTTATGCTTCAACCCCAAGTATCAGAGCAGGCTCCTCCATCTCTGGCGACTTTTAAAAGGGTTTGACCCTGTAAACATTATGAACTGGCTCCCAGAGTCTGGTCAGAAGAAGAAGAAGGTTCTTTTAGAGGAGACAATTTCGGAGATTGCTGGGAATTCAATACAACAAATGGCAAGGGATTTAAAGCTGCCCCCCCCCCTCAACAATTCGTGCCAATTTTTTTTTTTTTAAATTACCATGCCTCAAGAGTTGTTACAGAAAGTATCTTAGGCACCGTTTAAATCACTTATTATTAAGTGAGATGCGTCCTTGAATGGTACAAAAGATTTTTGACATAATGTCAAAGACATAACGGTTCAATTGTGAAAAATTTTATGACAAAAAGACTATTGAACAGCATCACCAAAATGAGGAATGTCGATCTAAATCAAGAAAAATAGTACCAGGGGTGCTCCATTTAAAGTTTGCAGTCCAAATAATGGTCCTTGGGATCTTGGCATCGGATGGAAATGTCATTTCACCCTACTATTTCAAGAAGCTAAGAACTAAAATTGGTGGCAGGGAACATTCATAGGTCCTCGTAGATGTCGTAATCCATTGGATTCACGCCAATCGTCTTAAGGGAAATTTTAACAAGACGGGTGTACTTAGCCACACGGCTACAAAAACCCCTCCCCAAGACCCAATCTTAACTCACTTGACTATGGAGCATGGTGGAAAAAAAGAAGTCAAGCAGCACCTAACATAAAAATTCAGATACCAAAAAGAGTCAGCTTTGGTTCACCTCTCCAAAGTAAGATGTATTTGTCAAAGTATGTTAAAGTTTCCGACCTCATATTGAGTCCGTTACTGAAGCATATGACAAAAACATTGAATAAATCAATGATGCAATTATATTGTAAACAATTGATTATCTAATTGTTGAAACTAAATGTAACCCAATTTCTAAAATGATTTGTCAATTTTTTTTTTCCTTTTATACCCTGTAATGATATTATGTGCTCATCATGACAGGATTTGCAATTATATTTCATAGCCAAGCATGAAATAGGTTTTTAAATGTAATTCACACCACTCAAGCATCATGTTTCTGCTCAAAAAAGAACGAACCTTATTATAAATATCCTATGAGAAGTAGCTATTAATATTAACGACCTATGGGGTTATTATGTAAGCCTCACAAAAGATATCCCATAAGGTATAATTATTACTATGCTGGACCAAGGTTAAATGTACATTGTAAATCTAGGAACATCACGCTTTTGAATAGGTTCATGAATCTTTGTATTTTTCATGTAATAACAAAATATATTAGAAAAAGATTTTGTGTTTCACAATCACAATTTGAAGAACAATTTGTTTCTTATGGTCTACCTACAAAGTGTAAAATTTAACACTTTGTTGTGTAGCAACAAAAGGCAACTGTTTATGCAAGGGAACTAGACACTAGTCAAGAACATTATATATATATATAATATATATTTATAGGGGTGCTCTGATACTCATACCTTAAAAATTATCCTATTTGATAGGATAATGTTTGTGCTACCAAAACCCTTGTTTATAAAAGGAAATTGCCAACATAAATTAATTTGGCAACACTATTGTTACCAAAATCTATTGAACTTTGAACAAATATATGTATATATATATATATATATATATATATCTATAGTGAATGTGGTTTATCATGATACACCCGGATCGTTATCCGTCATCCAATGTATGGTTCGTGTACTTAGTTAGGGATGAGCATATTGTTGAGATGAGTAGGTTTGTTCCCAATATACAATCATGAGCCTCTGCATTTCATCTGTTGATTGTTAATGGAGAATATTAAATAATAATAATTAATAGATGTTGGAAAGTGAGGGGGGGGGGATTTAAGTAAATTTTCTAAATAGTCAGAAATGTCTGACATCTGATGCCGTGGGATTTGGTATATGCAAGTTGTAACTTATACAAGATACTACAACTTGCATCCTTACAAACTATAACAGGGCTACAATTGAATGAATATATTCTGCATATTCATTATATATGCGAGGAAATATAAGGAGTGCATTGCTTTAAGTCTTTGATAAGCATTTATAGAAGGATGTGTTGAGGATAAGATAAATATTTATAATGATTAAAAAAATGTATAATTTAACACACATAAATACATGTATCTAAGACTTGATTCCGTGATTTATCCACGTTTTGTGTCTCATCCATGATTTAAAGTCCATTGATAATGATATTTCACCTTCCAATTATGTTTTGACATGTTTTATTTTACATACTTAAAATAGGAGGAAGGGAGAGAAGAAACGTCATTTTGACTCAAGAAAACGATACCTCACTATTGTTTGTACACATATGTAATCTAAACATTTTGATAAGGAAAATAGAGCCCCTGCTTGTAAATGACATAATGGAACACAAACACAAAGTGAGCCCTATAAAACATACAAAACTCTTGACTCAATAATACAATATATATGTATATATAGTGAGATTCCATATATGAATGAAATAAATTGACTGAACGGAGCTATAAAATAACTTTAATTTAATTTATGTATACGAACCATGATAGAACCAGGTCCCTTGAAGGATTATGCATCCATTTCTTAAAAGAAAAACGCTGAAATTACGTCTTTTAACGAGCTCAAGGATTGTGAAGAGAGTACATCCTAGAGAACCGTACACTAAGAACGTGTGCACATGGATATCCAACTGATTTCGTCCATGAAGATGCCAATAGAACAATAGAGTCTCTCCACCAAAAGCAACAGCGCCAAAAATATAGTCTAAATCAGGTGGTAACACCTTTTTAGCCGAGTCTTTGGCCTCTCCAGCTCTTAGAACGATTATTTCAACTATACTTTGTATTCCAAAGAGGCAGTACATGATACAGTGCTGTGAATTGTGCGCTCCTAGTTGACCCTCTGGAGATACTCCAGTTACAACTTCTCCCGCAATTCCAAAAATGGATGCGAGGAGTTTGATCAAGCTCTCCAATGGGATATTTTTGTACTTGAGGGTGATGTTAATAAAATCAGGACTTTTATGGTTTGAAAGAATGAAAGGGGGATCCTTAGGTGGTATTTTGGCTACTAACTGAATTGATACTTTAAATGAAATGAAAAGTTTGTGTATAGATCCCTATTTAATTCATTTTCAAACCATGTTAGTTTTCCGATCTCTATATCGATATTTGGTACACGTTTGACTCAAATAACCATTTTTTCCACGAATGGCCGAATGGAAATATCGTTTGAATCCATCAAGCACTCCAATTATTCCAAAAATTAAGAAAAATGTTCCTGGGAGCACGTGTCCCTGAAGTGAGCCCATGATTCAAAAACGAATTATAAAAGAGTGGAGTTCACGAGGCTACTAATTTTTACAATATACGACGACCCACAAAAAAAAAAAAAAATATCCGTGTCTACGTTACGTGTGATAATTACGACTACATCTACCCAGCGCTGTGTGCGTAAAATTAGTGATAAGAAACTGATTCATACAATATACGGGCATACTTATTGGAGGAAACGAAGTACAGCGTAGAAAATGGGATACATTGTCTTAGTTTCTCTCAACCTTTTTCTCAGAAAAGAAAAAAGAAAAATTGCCTCAAATTGTATGGTAATTTGTCAATTCTTTCTTAGGGAATAATTCACAGTTTAAGAGCAGCAAATTCGTGTTGTTCAACTCATCAATGCCGCTCAGAGCATTAACAAGGATCTAAGAAAGTAGAAAATTGACAATTAATAACCAACAAAGTAGGAGCTGTTGATTTTGGAAATAACATTGTGCTCACGAAATAATGGCTTCAAAATCAATTGAGGAAGAAAAAAACCCTTCAAATTATTTACACAGACACATCATTATGAAATATCCAAAGGAAAAAATGATTCAATATTTCATCATTTCACTTTGATTTCGAAAAATGTGAACTCGAGTCATACTCCTGAGTCTAAGGGTGAACTCCGAGATGCACTTTTATAGGGACGGCAAATTTTATCCTGTTATAATTAGCCGATTTTAAATACAATTCCAAATTACATATGTAGAGCTAGTATAATAATAATAATATAAAAACTGATTTATTGTCTGTAGCTTATAAACCTCAAGACTTAATGATCAAAATTATACAAAAGTTAATTGCAATCCGTGTTTTTACTTTGAAAGGGATACATCATAATAACTTTCAAGAAGGGATGGAAAACCGAAATATTATTAGATTTTTTCCACATGGTTTGGGATACGACTTTTGTAGAGCGCGAGGAGAAGGCGGGAGCGCTAAAAAATAACAATTTAATGATTAGAAAAAGAAAAAGTTTTTTTGGCTACTTATGTTCATTTTTTGAAACTCTGCTCATTTGTAATTGTATCGCTGTGATAGGAAGTTTCTCCCTCTAAAAGAGAAATATAAGAACTTCAACCTAGATTTGTTGTAGATTTTGTTACAAAGAGGTTAATAAAATTATATTATATCTAAAAAATTTAATATTATCCTTGGACCTATTTCTATTTATAAATAATATATAAGGTCCTTTACAAATACTAAATCACGTAACAGTCAGTTGATGCTAACGATAGTGTTAATTCAATAGCACCACTAGTCTCACTCCGACCTTTTCCTCCCACTCTACAAAAATCAGCATCCCTTCTTATGATATTATTAAGTTATATCACACTTATTAACATCAGCTGCCTGTTTATATATGATCAGGAATGTAAATAATATGCAAAATGCCGCGTGCGAGATTTTGTGGAGTTGGCTCTTTGAACAGGTCTTTTTGTTCTCCAAAGCTGTTATCATTTTTCCTTTATTACTACTGAGGGGAGAACATCTACCTCATAGTAAAGATCTCGCATGAAGGAATACATGCATTAAGGTTAATAAAGCAAATAAAATGTAAGCAAAAAAGGGTTCAAGTCCTCGAATAATTATTATTAATTAAAAATATATAATTTCCTTACATTAATTTTAGTTAATTTTCTGCCTCTCATCTATGGTATACATAATGTTTAGGAATGAAAATCATATGCAATTCGGGCGTGTGATAAAAAAGTGGAGTTGGCTCTTCAAACAGGTCTTTTTATTTTCCAAAGCTGTTATCATTTTTCCTTTCTTACTACTGAGGGGAGAACATCTACCTAAGAGTAAAGATCTCACATGAAGGAAGAATACATTAAGGTTAATAAATCAAATAAAATGTAAACAGAAAGGGCTCAAGTCCTCGTATAATTATTATTAGTTAAAAATATATAATTTTCTGATATTAATTTCAGTTAATTTTCTGCCTCTCATCTATGTTATTATTTATTATTGTATATATAATGGAGAATAGCAGCTTGTAGCTCAGTAAAACGTCATGACAGCTCAAGCTGCTTTCCCCCTCGACATTCATTAAATTGTCAGGGTTGCCAGGTTGATTTTCTCTTTCTTTTTTTATAACACGCCCGAATTGCATATGATTTACATTCCTAATAATGTTATATATGCAAAGGAGAATAGCAGCTTGTAGTTCAGTAAAACGGCATGACAGCTCAAGCTGCTTCCCTCTCAACATTCATTAAATTATCAGGGTTGCCAGGTTGATGATTGTCTCTTTCTTTGATTCTTACAAGCCCGATTTGCATATTATTTACATTCCTATGTATGATTTTGTTGGGAGCATTTTTTAAATCTTGTGATACCTTTATATGTATGCGTAAATAAAATTTGTCAAAATCTTATGGCTGTGAAATTTGTCCTTATATATAAATATATATATATATAGTCAATCAAATTTGACCACACTAGATCCAAAAAGTCAAAATCATTCCATTTTAAATTCACTCTCCTATATGACAAATAATATTTGACTTGAAGAGTATAATCCTTTAAAATTGTTGAGTACAATACTTCAAAGGACTATTTTCAATAATTTTAAAAAGTATAAAATAAAAGGTAATGAGTATTAATAGTAAAGTACCATGGCGATGTGTAGAAATTTGGAACAGATGTGGGCTTCAATAAGCTACCCTCCCTCGTTCCATGAACAAGGGATTTTATTGTTCCCTTCTAAATACTTTTAAAATTTGACACTTCTTCTTTCCTCATGTATAAATAACTTCGTACTAAAAAATCATAAAATTATGTAATGGTCGGTTGATGTTCATTTGTGTAGCTGACTCACAGAGCATTACTTTCAATGAATTTTTCAAATGAAAAAGAACTTTTTTACTCGGAAAAAAGTATACAAAAATTCAACAATAGCCTTTAGAAGCTTTCCGCCGCTCTCATTTGACAAATATTATTATAATTATGTGTTTAAATTGTAACATTTTTAATTAATGATCTGCCTACAATATACTAATGACAAAGTTGACTTGCAAGAACAAAAGATGAAAATCTCTCATTGAGAAAATTAAAAAGTGTTGAAGTAACAAATATCCTATTGAGCAACATTTATTGAATTGAGTGAGGGTGATAAATGCAATGCCACCATTTCCTTGGCGCCATTCATGCATGCCCTGACTCAAGTCCACACTTCTATCATTTATCAAGGGAATTTAGTTTGAAGTAAGTATTTTATTTTTTTAAATAACATGCTGTATACATATATATATATATATATATCGACGGAACATTTTCATAGTGAGCTCTAAATTATTACTCAACTCAACCTATGTAGTCGGTTGTGTTATTTTTGTATCAATTATTTTATTTTGATTTTTAATTTAAAGTCAAAGACTTTGATATAATGACACTTATAACTTTATGTAGATAAATATATATTCGTAATATATTTATACGTTTATCTTTAGAATAATATTTATTTGAGAATATCCTGGTATCTATAAACATTTTCATATCGAAAACGATTCTTTTATTATTATAATCATGAAAAGATTTATAGAATAATTAATAAATAAAATGATGTTAATTCTCGATCATAATTTCCTCAAATAATATCAAAGTTTTAACTATAACTAATTGTATATATTCAAATAATTACAAGTAATTGAATCAACTATAGATAACATTTGGAAATCATCTATCGCTATCAGAGCTGCTGTCATAAATTTGTTTTATCTCAATAGATAATGTGCTTTATTTAATCATTCACCTCCGTTTGTAATGAATCAGGAGCAGCTATCAATTAATTATGTCCTTTTGATAACTATGTGCTTAAATATAGGGAATATTGTGAGCACTATTTAACGATATTTCAGCAAAAACGATTCATTCTGCAGAGTAATTTCTAAAGTACCCCCTCCTCTTTGTTGATGATTTTTTCGTACGCTGTCTTTTAGGTGATGACGCTGTTAGAAATACATTAGGAGGACATAACTTTAAGAAGAAGCAATGCAAGGTTTGGAGATTCACAAAACCTCATCATTTATCACAATCTAACTCTGTGCAAGTTATGATTTCCTTACTAAAAGGAAAAAAGGAAATAAAGAATGGGGCCGGGCCTACTACTATTATAGTGGAGGAAGAAGAAGAAGAATTTGTAGTGAGTAGCTGCAAAGGAGGATTATCTTTACGCTATAAAATCGATAGATTTTATTTGACATATTAACTATACTAAATACATTTTGATTCTTAGTCCCTAAATGCAAAAAAAAAAAATTGATAATAAAAACTATATATGTAGTAGTGAATAATTGTTAAAATTGTTAAAGGATTTTTACATGTATTTTACATGCGACTTAAAATGTGCAGAATTCAAGTAAATTTAATTTTCCACTAAATTGATTGATTGATGAATTAATTATAATTCATAAATCTTAAATGTCTTTCAAAATCAATAAAATGTTGCAAAAATATCAAATCAAACAAAAAACCTAGTTAATAAATGTAAAAAGTGCATTAATTAATCAACAAATACTAAGGCTTTTTAAACACAAATTTGACATTTGAAACGAAGGCTTCATTATTATATAATGTCATAAATTAATAATGGTTTTAATCAATTAATAAATTCACATGATATATGTACAGGTAAAAAAAGAAAGAAATGATTTTCTATGTAAATGATTCATCTTAATTTAACATATTTTTATCTAATAAAGTGATATTACAATTAATTCTATCTTTTGAACAAAAAATAAGTCAATCGTATATATAATGAAAAAGGATATTAAAAAAGTCTTCAAAAAGCTTTGGTTTTTTTAAAAAAATATATGTTTATAAATTATACAAAAACCCTTATTAAATGGATGATTAAACAGTTAATAAATTCATAGTATTTAATGTTTTTATAATTATTTTCAATCGTCAATTGACAATTTTTTCAATTAATCATAAAATGAATTATTATCAAATATTTTTTTATATTTTGAGTAATTTTATAATAAAAAAATATAGACTTCATCAACTAGGCACAGACTATGGATAATTTATATATTATTGTATGGCTACAGATAAAATGTTTATACAGGGAATGGATCCACACTTTTTGAGGACCTTCTTAAATGCAGAATGGATGAAAAGTTCTACGAGGCTAATTAACTATTCCTTTTGATTATATTATCATTTCATGTAGAAAATGTTAATTTTAATGTTAATTCCTCATACAAACATATGTACAGTAAAGTATCAAAAGTTTTACACAAGAATAATTATAATATTATTATCAAATAAACATGCTTAAACAACTCTTTGGAACATTTAAATTCTTAAACTCGCTCAACCTTTTTTTTATTTTTTCAAAAAAGTAATAATTAAAAATTATATTATTATCGAACGAATGAATGAGTCACATATTTTCTTAGGAGTGCACAAGTACAACATATACATCTAATGACTAATGTCGGCTTCTGGCTTGAAGTAAAACTACGTACATGTTAATTATATTTTAGGCCACTATAAGAAAAGAAACTTTGAGGATTTTTATTTGTAAAAAGTGAAGTTAGAGACGGGTTTCCCCATTCATCTTAGTGGGAGAAGAAAAGTATGTTAAATGCAAAACTTAACAAATACTTTATGTTAATTTCAACACATTCTTTCAACGGATTTGAAGGGAAACACTTGCAAAAAACACTTCTACAAATATATATATATATATATATATTATTTACAAAAGGTAGGATGCATATTTTTTTAATCTATTTTCACAAGCGTTGTTCTTCCGATTCTTCTTCTTGATGAGGAAAGGATCAAAGAAAAGGATCTGAAAAATATATTGGGGGGAGGTTGAAAGGTTTTTTTTATGATTAATTCAAGCTGTTCACAAGTAATTTTTTTAGGAGTTCTATGAGACTCACTTTTGTGATTTGTGCATTTTTTCTACGTCGTGAATGCTTGCGTCAAGTCAAGAAGAAACCAAGTTTATGATTGAAATATTTACTCAAAAATGAGTGTGAACTGCACTCATATTATTATTCTTGAAGACATTCTCTTTCCTTTGTATATATAGGTTATTTATATTAATTAATTAATAATAACTCCAATATAATTGCAACTGTATTATAGGAAAAAAAATCTACCGGCCAAAATCAAGAATAAAAAACATTTGGTATTTCTGACTATGTAGTAGTTACTATTACTATGATTCATTAAGTTGATTCTTTATAGTTCTTAAACAGATGAACTGGTTTAAACTGCTACTAAATAAATCTCTGGGGCTATGATAAAGATGGACATTCTTTCAGGGACTCCATGTGCAGTCGACACATTTATCCAATTGCTCTATTGAATGATAGACAACAATCCTTGGTTGTTTCTTGATATAAAGTGACAATATAGCAAAAATCCTGCGGTGTAGGTCTTAAAATGACTCCGAAATATTTGGCCGTTATATTTATGGAAACAAAAAACTACTTAAAAGTGGATTTTCTCTATAGGAAAAACTATAGGAAGGAGTTATCCTCACTTTTTTGTGCACTCGCAACCTCGACTCTTAAAAGGGAAAGAAAATATTTGAAAAAAAGCAAAAACTGGTAGCTACCCCTCTGTATTTTCCTTGTTACTAACTTTTTAATATTGGGAAGAGTTATTATTTAGATATATTATATATTTATAAATTCTATCAATATACAAATCCATCTTAATACTTATTTATTGTTCAATAATTCAAAAAAAGGGCGCGCAATCCTTGATTTAATATATTTTTTATACATCAAAATCATATATAATAATAATAATACCCACTTGAGTTCATAAAACGTAGTGTCAGCTGCTTTAACTCAGCAGAGTCAACTGATGAAAAACAGCTGAAGGGAGAGAACATAGTATTTTTACAAATCTCAAAAAGCCTGTCGATATTGTGCGTGAGTGAAAAGAAATACTAGATTGCGTGATTTTTTTAAATTAAAGAAGGATCAAAGTCTATTATTAAAAAGTAACCATTCACATTGAGTATAATCACCAAACCTTTCATTTTTTTATAAAAAAAGACTTTCTACATTTAGATATGTAGATCAAAAACCCCATGAAGTGTTGCAAAGTCCTTGAAATATCGTACCTCTGAACGTTCCCAATACAGCACTGAAAAAAGATATAAAAACGAGCTTTGTATACGCTTTGATTTTTTCCCGTAGTCTTTTTTAAATTAAAACCATTCATTTTGGTTCTGATTTTCTTATATGCCATAGTATATATCTATATAAGATATATGAATTATAAGTTTTGTGTTTCTCTACAATCTTCACTCTTTTTTTTTTTTCCCTTTATTTCCATTGTCTAATCAAGGATCTTTTTTTTTATATTACATATTATTTTCTTTTTTAAAAATTCAATAAGAACCTTTTATTATTTATTTTATTATTTATTTTTCATCAACTCCCTATTTTGATTTAAATATATTCATAAGAGCCCTACAAAAAATTTGAAATATCCCTTCCATTTCCTTGACGAACAATAAATAAACTTTTTTTACAAAATTGTTATGTAGTACTTATCGTGTGCATATCAATAGAAAATGAATATAAAATGAATTTGCAGCAAATATCAAGAAACTCAATTTCATGTCAATTTTGAGCATTTCATTTACGGGATGAATAAGAATAACCATGAATATTAAATATAGGTTTCAAAGGTTGTGTTGTGAGAGAGAAAGCCCTCTTCTCTCATTAAAATAAATGAAATCCTCCGTCCCTCATTTTTTTCCCCCTCTCTTCTTCTGCTTATTTTGATGGGTAACGGTGTTTTTGCAACCATTTATTTTTTTTCGGTTTGTCTCCCCCCCCCCCCCCTCACTTCACAGATCAGGGATCATCAAACTACGGCCCATAATAACATTCTATTCGATCCACCGAAAATAACTCCAGTAAATTATCAAATATTTGATGAAATTTTAAGGACTTTCAAAAATCCTAAGTATAATAAAGAGAATCCTAAGGTTTTCGAGAAAGGATTAAGAAATCAGCTGAAATCCTTCTGCTCGCTACTATTTAAGTAGTTCTACCGTGAGTCGTTGATTTCTAGCGAATTTTGGCTCGAAATGGAATGCAAATTTACACATTTAGATGAACGATTTCTTTTTTAATTAAGGATTTTTATCAAGCGATTGACATCTCGTTTGAAAGCTGTGGATCTCAGCTCTTTAATGCAATCCTTTTTAATCCATTTCATACAATATTCAAGGAACTATTTAAGTACAAAGAATTTGGCCTACTCCCACACCCTACGTCCCTAGATGTCCCCTTTGAGGTCAAAACAAAGAATGGAATTGGAATTTGCATTAAATACATACACTAGCGAATCATTATTTTCTAATGCACAAAATGAGTATCCTTCTAGGCTTAAATTGAAGTTGAAGTTAGAAAATGGGCTAAAAAAAACTACAAAAAGTAGTAGGCTCCGATTTCTCAAAAACCATCGGAGTCTGGAAAAAAAACAACTACAGATTTTAAATCAGCGTGTGCAAAACTAAATATCTTTTATTATTATACTTATACCCCTTAGGATGATTTTTGACTGTTGATCAGTGTTATTAACTTACTTGCCTACTGTGGAAAAAGTTCATTAACCCCTGATTCAGAGCAGTGTTTCTCAAAATGTGATTTCAGGAGATGTGCTTCAAACTTGTTATTGCAGTTATCGAAATTTTTTTAGGTACAATTAGGTTGTTTATCAAGAAATATAATTGTACAACTATAGTCCACCTCTTAGTTTTGATTATCTTACCAATGCGCTCTATAGTTAAAAGAAAAGTTTGATAAACACTGGTAGAGAGTTGATTGATCAGTCTTGATACCAGCATTTGACCTTTTCGTATCCCTATAATCTAATAAAATCAATTTTTGAAGAATATTAATTGTTGGGATTCGGTTCATAAATTCTGGGTTCGTTATAGTTTTTTAGTAGACCCATTCTCAGAGCAAGATCACTCTCAATCGGTCTCATTTAAAACTTTGGTCGTAGCCAATATTTGAACAAACGCCAGTTAATGACTACCCATTGTAATTTCAAATGAGCAAACAACACTTTATATACGTCATATTAAGTTTTAAAGGCAAGTGATTCATTTGATCCATATGAATCGGTTGACCAAATGCATTTATAATATAATGAGGGTCAAATGTTTGAGAAAGATGTAATTTATTTTGCTTCATAGTCTAAGATCAAAGAAATAGTATCGTTCAAAATATCAGGGAATTGACGAAAAAGGAAAAAAAATCGGTTTGAGTCAGACACAGACTCAACACTAATCATTATTTAGTATGTATCTACTTAGTTGTAGAATACAAATTATTCTTTGTCAAAAAGGAATCATTATTTTTTATTGCATTTATATATATATATATATATGTGAAAGTCGCCATTTTACTGACGAGTCTCTTCGTAGATATTTTCATTATTATTATTATTTACATTATTCAGTTGAAAAAGGAGAAAAGTGTTATCTTAAAGTAGACCAGATTATATTAAAATAAGCATGAGTCCTATTATTTTCTAATGAATATTAGAGGAAAACTGCGTTGTCAAATAGTGTGTTTACACGCAGAATGTAGGGCAATATAAAAAAAAGAAGAAGAAGAAGGAAAAAAGTAGAGTTGAAAGGCAGTCGAAGTAGGCCCACCACCATCATCTCCTTTCCCTCTCCTCCCTTACTCAATATACAATATATATATATATATATTCTACTCAATACATTTCATGTTCAATACTACATATAATAGATAAAAGAAGGAGGAAGCATCCTTCATGACGTCATAGAGTGGAGTATATATATATATAAAAAATAACCTTACAAACCCATTTTTCGTTCGTAGATAAATTAAAATATTAATATAATATGTAAGGATAATGCATGACGTCATTGGTATATTTATTATACATTTTCTATAAAAAAAACGGTTCGAACTTGTCCCTTTTTTTTTTTTTTTTGGCAGAAAAAAATTATAATTTTTCGATACATATGATGTATGTACACCCAACCCTTTTGGAGCTTGAAAAGGCATCTATGTATATAAAAAAAAGAAAAAAAAAGGCACTTTATATATAATATTAAATACGAAATGTTCCTCTTTTTTTCATTTTTTACCTTCTTTGAAAGTGTACTATTTATTATTATTATTTCTCCTCTTTCCTTCCTAGAAGGCACTACTCACTACTCCTCTTCTTGACTCTTTAGAACATGTAGAATAATAATAAATATATTTCTCTCAGTTTCGTGCTAGCCATATACAAAAGTGCACTGGAGAGTATCCCTTCTTCTTTTTCTTCTCTTCGTTTATTTACCGAATTTTATACAGAATTGTTTTTTTTTGTCGTAAGATTTTATCAACGATTTCTTTCTTTCTTTCTATAATTTAACATTATAATCATTTTGTTCACTCTTTTTGTACTATCTCCTTGCCACTTTAGACTTATAAGGTCTAAAGAAGAGTCACTCTTACATACTAGTAATTCGAAAGGAGTGTCACTTTTGTTTACTATACTATTAACATGTTCATGATATAACTCTTTGCTTGTTTTTTGGTTTTTTTTTTTTTGTTTTTTAATAATCCTTTGAGATCCCTTTGAGTTTAATCAATTTAAAAGTTCAATTAGAGTAATGGCCTTTCTCCTTTGTTATAGGTGCATATATATATATATATATATACCCACTACCATCATTACTAAAACGATAAATAATCTTTCTACTTTCTGTGCCATGATCATTATTGTTCGGTGTGTGGTTGAGGTGTACGTACACTCCTTATACCCCATGAATAAAATGCATCTTCCAACTTTCATATTTTTTTTAATAAACTTTTGGCATGAGGAGTTCAGACAGAGGGATTCGAACACACATTTAATTTTGTCTTGTATTAAATTTGTATTACGAATCAGTCATTCTGTCGTTTTTCATTATCAAATCTGGTTGTTGGGTTTTTTTTAGAATGTTTTGAGTTATTTTACATTTTTAAAAAATATAATTTATAGTCAACTTTTGAGTGAGAATCAAATCAATATTCCAGTTGAAAAAAAACAAAAAAAACTTTTGTATACCAATCAAAATTGACTGCATAATCTAAATATGAGCTTATACTTCATATAAAATTATCACAAAACCTTAAGAAATGCAATGTAAATAGGATTGAATAATGAATAACATTTTGACCTCCTAGAATTACCGATTGTGTCAGCGTATAAAACGACCCTTACAGTCACAAAAATCCCCCTGAAAAACTTTGGGTTGTCTTGTGATATATGATCATTATTTGATAAATCCATATAAATTGGCTCTTATTTTGTATCTCGTCTTATCTGACGGTTGCCTTATACGCCGAAATATACGGTAGTTAAATGTAGACCTTAAAATATTTTTGTAAAATAAAAAAAAAAATTATTTCTGAATTTTTTTTTTTATTTCTGTCTCTTTAAAAATCATTGAGATATTTGCAAAATTTTGTTGCTAAATTATGTATATATACTAAATGTTGAACAGAGAGAACGGAAGCTTCTTCAGTCATATACTGTTTAGATAAGGTACAATTTGTGTAAACAATGGAGCATAAGAGCTGATTACAGGTCAGCAGATTAAAACTGTGCTCATTTTTAAATTTTGGATGACATTTCGAGAGCTGGTGGGGATGTGATCATTCATGCCTAGGAATGTAAAAAATATGCAAATGGGGTGTGTAAAATAAAAAAGAAAGAGAAAATCATCAACCTGGCCACTCTGACAATTTGATGAATGTTGAGAGGGAAGCAGCTGTAGCTGTCATGACGTTTTACTTCGCTAATAGCTGCTATTTTCTTTTATATAAGTATACAAATACAGACATCAATAATAAATAAATACATTATTTATAAAATAGATTAGAGGCAGAAAATTAATTTTCAAATTAATGTCAGAAAATTATACATCTTTAGCTGACAAGTCGTAAACTAACAATTATTATTATTACGAGAACATGAGCCCTTTTTTGTTAACATTGTATTTGCTATTGGTGATGTTCTTTCCTCAGTAGTAATAAAGGAAAAATGAAAACAGCTTTGGAAAATAAAAAGTACTGTCGTTAAAAGTGCCAACTCCATAAAATCTCGCACGCGGTATTTTGTATATATTTTTTACATTCCTATTCATTACATGACCAATTAGTCAGACTTGGGATAAAATAAGACTGAGAGACTCCTATCACTAAAATAAAACTATATTTAAATTAGTTTTTGCAGAACAAAATCTTTTTCTGTATTATCCTGGTCAACAGCAAAAATATCCTAATATCGAAATATAGACTTATCTTAATAGAATTTGATCCCCAATTTTCAAACCAGGTCCTAATTTTTCTCCATAAAACGTAGATTCTTCAGGCCATAAAACTATTTGCATTTTTTAAGTTTGTAAAGACTCGAGGCTGTTTTTGACTCGTAGTGTTGTTGATAGGGACAACGAATAGGGTATACGAATCAAAGCCTAATGTTCAAATATTCTAAAACGTTTTTGATAATGTCTGCATTATGTTCCTCATTCGAGAAATCTGTATTTAAGTAGGAAAAAGGATGTGAGCGTTTTTTTTTAAGAGGCTCAAAGGTCCAGGGAAAATAAATCAAGATAAAGTAAAAATAATTTGTTTGATATCTGAGATTTTTTGCTTTAACTTCATATAAAGACTCTCTCCAAAGTTGCTCTCTTTTGTTGCCCGTTTGAGATAAGGTCAAAGAAATAAATTTTATGACAGAAAATGTTGTATTTTTTTTTTTTTTTTCGAAAAAAACAAAACATCAAGTTTGATACTTAAATAAAGAAATAAGAGTCATAAATTATACAAACCGTTTTAGAGTCTTTGAACATTAGGCTTTGCTATCTACAATACAAAGTATCAATAACAGCTTTCAATCTTTGTGATGACCTTTAGGATCCTTTGCTTGAAGAATCAGAGTCTGATTGAGAAAAACCAAGGTCATATTTGGAATTAAGGAATTTAAATTCTACTAAATTATGCCTATTTTAATATAAAATCATCAGAAACAGTTTAAATTTTGTTAAACAGAGTTATTTAAGCGTTGCATATATAAAATAATCTCTTTTAAGAAAATTATAAACACTTATGTGTTCTTCAATATTCATTTATCATTCAACTATTTTTTTTAAATACAGAATTTACTGTATTAATTTATTCTTGAAAAGAATAGAAGATTTTGTAGACCAAAATTATAAAATACAAAAAAAAAAATGCCTCTAAGAATAGAATAAGTTGAAAAAAGAGAGCCAAAAAAAACACGAATCTTAAAGAATCAAAACGAGTTGTATTGATCAATTATATTAACTGTAGTAGGGAAGTTCTAGATTTAAATATTGATTGACTGCTCAAAAACTTTTCTGGGCCAATACAAATATACAAAGAAACGTTCATTTATTTAAACTTAAATACTTATAAATAATAGTTTTTGGGTATAGAACAGAGGGTGAGGGAACGGTTTGGGTTTCACTTAGCTATAAAGAAACAAAAGTTACAATATGTTCGGTTCCACATCTGAAAAAATGGAAGAGCTTGCATTTGTAGTCGGATTTTAGACTTAAGAATTGAGGAGATTCGAATATTTTCGGGTATTTTAGAAGAAACCCAAGATATTTGTGAGAATAAGTCACTAAAAAGAGGGGAGCTGTGAACTTTTGACTTCATCAAAATTTATTTTTGATTGTAATCCTTTTACATTTGTGTCAAGTCAACAAGAAAGGCAGTTGTTTGTTTTCAAATATTGATAAGAAGAAAATCCACTTTATAGTAGTTTTTTGTCTTCATAAATATAACGGCCAAATATTTCTGAGTCATTTTAAGACATATATCGCACGGTTTTTCCTAAAATGTCACTTCATATCGAGAAATAACCCAGGATTGTTGTTTATCATACAAAAAAGCAATCGGGCAAATGTTATGACTGCACATGGAGCCGATATGGCCCCTGAAAGAACGTCCATCTTTTTCATAGCCACAGAGACTGATTTATTTAGTTGCAGTTGGCTAAAACCAGTTCATCTGTTTAAGAACTATTAGGAATCAACTTAATGAATCATAGTAATAGTCTTTTAAGACCTATGCCGCACGGTTTTTGCTAAAATGTCATTTTATATCGAGAAACAACCCAGGATTGTTGTCTATCTAATAGAGCAGTCGAATAAATGTTATGACTGCACAAGGAGTCGATATGGCCCCTGAAAGAACGTCCATCTTTTTCATAGCCACAGAGATTTATTTATTATGTTGATGTTGGCTAAAACTAGTTCATCATCTACTTAAGAACTATTGAGCATCAACTTAATCAACTATCAAGGTTACCGTGAATCAGTGTAATAATAACTACATAGTCAGAAATACCACATGTTTTTTATTCTTGATTGTGGCCAGTAGACTTTTTTCCTATAATACAGTTGCAATTATTATTATTGGAGTCATTATTAATTAATTAAACGAAATAACCTATTAATACAAACGAGAAAAGTGAATATCTTCAAGAATAATATGAGTGCAGTTCACACTCATTTTTGAGAAATATTTCAATCATAAACTTGGTTCCTTGTTGACTTTTTGACACATTTATATAGAATAAAAAGTGTAGTCATGACGTCATTGGATCAGAGTTTACTATTTGAGTCCTTTCGGGTGGACTTGCATTTTTTTTTTTTTCATCTCTTGATACAGTATTCACAATTCCATTGTACAACGTCCAGGCGCCTTATATTAACATTATTATGCAACGATTATAATAACATTTAATATATGTAGTTTGATCAATTTTTTTTATCCTTGTATGCGACTCTTATTTACATATTTTTGTTGCGTGAATTATAGTGATTAGCACAAATTCTTTTGCATATATATATATATATATATATGTATGTATTTCAAGTATATTATAATAAACATTTTCAACCGCTGTGTGTGTGTGTGTAGTCTCTCAAATCAAGATAATTGAATTGAAGTGACGTAAATGGTAGCAATATACATATGTTTATATGTATATATATATATATAGTATATTTATTCAATCATTATTATTTTCTTTAATACATTTATGAAAGGAGACGGGGGGAGGGGGGGAGAGAATGTTTTTAAATTGGTTACATGTTTCTTGTACCTTCTCAAAGACATAATAATAATATCACGTACATACATACCTTTCATAATATAATAGTGCTTAGTTTTACTTGCGCTCTAAAGTTATTTCCAGTGGCTCTCAATCTAGCTATACATACATATTATGGGAGAAAATAGATACGAGGAAATATTTATTGTATCTCTCAACCTCTACCTCAAAAGGATATTGAAAGGAGAGACTCTAAACCATATTCTAATAATTCTAAACTTATGGCAAACTTATTTGAGTAAGTGTAAGGGATTCCGTGCATGGGGATCCTTTTTCTTTGACTCCTTGCATCTGTCTCAATATTTCCTTTAGAAAAGGAAGATATAAATGGCGGCAAATTTTATTATAATTCATTAGTCAAATTAAATAAGCCTTCCAGAGTTTAACAAGATTTAATTGAGTTTTCAAAGTTTAAAACACTAATGGGGGACAAAATGTGAATTAAGATGATGAACTGCGAAAAATAGATTGGTATTCGTATGGGGTGCAGTTAGGAAACTTAACTTTATTGGGGATAATTAATGTGTAGGAAGGTCATGACTAGGAATGTAAATCATATGCTAATGGGGTGTGTAAAATAAAAAAGAAGAGAAAATCAACCTGGCAAGCCTGACAATTTAATGAATGTCGAGGGGGGAAGCAGCTTGAGTAGCTGTCATGACGTTTTACTGAGCTACAAGCTGCTATTCTCCTTTATACATACAACAATAAATAATAACATAGATGAGAGGCAGAAAATTAACTGAAATTAATGTCAGGAAATTATATGTCTATTTTTAACTAATAACTATACGAGGGCTTGAGCCCTTTCTGTTTACATTTTATTTGCTTTATTAACCTTAATGCATGTATTCCTTCATGCAAGATCTGTACTATCAGATAGATGTTCTCCCCTCAGTAGTAATAAAGGAAAAATGATAACAGCTTTGGAAAACAAAAAAAAAAGGACTGTTAAAAGTGCCAACTCCACAAAATCTCGCACGCGGCATTTTGCATATTCTTTACATTCCTAGTCATGACCTACTCCCCGTCCTCAACTGCTCCAGTGGCTTTCGTGCAAATACCATTTTTATCAGGCGCCCTATTTTTATGCATCACATAGCCCTCCCTTTTGTGTAACTCTTAGGGAGATAGACCGTCATTTTTTGTCTAAGAGTTGCGAGTTTGTCCGTCTATTTATGACGTTTTTACTTTGAGGACTCACAGAACAACGTTTGTCACTAAAAATCTACTTCATAACATATTAAATTTATAAGATTTTAAGTGTGCTAAAATAGTAAGACCCTCTAGGTGGCCTGAAAATTAAATAAAAAGTTTGAGAATCACTATATTTTATTGAGAAGTTATAATTTTTCACCAACTCCGGTCTTCATTAAAAGTTTGAACGTTCAAAAAAAAAAAAAAAATTATAATTGATTGTCAATATCCGTATAATAATTATAAAGCTTTGAATTTAGTTAGCTACTGTACTCATCTCTTCAAAATAACCCTTTAGGTTCCAGTGCTCAGTCTTTTTTGAGCCCTTATAGAAATCCATCATTATACAGTTTAATTCAAGAGATTTTTTGTAATATTTTTTTGAGTTATATAAATACATATATTATCTTATTTCTGGCTCAAAGAGTAATTTAATTTGATTTATGGCTCGTTCAATGTGAAGAAGAAAAAAAAGACGTGGGATTTTACATTTCTGAGAAAAATATTCATAAATTTATTTCGTTAAAACTTTCTTTTGATGTTAAAGAAATGAACTTTGATATTATTTCTTTATTTTTTCTTTTTTTTCTTTGAATAAGCTGTAACTATATTTGTCTATGTAGAACAACTTTTTGAATAAAAATGATAGAATGCAAGTTAAATGTGACTATTTATATCAAAAATAACCATCAACAGATGTGCTTTTTTATTATTAATAATAATATTAGGCCCACAAAATCTGTTCCTTTTTTTTTTTAATATACAATATACTTATCTACAATTAAATATGAATTCTTATAGAAAATCTGTTCTCCTCAAGAGTTGTCTTGAAGTTATAATCAAAAAGTTAATACTAACAAATATGAAAAGAAAAAGAAAAAAAACTTTGTTGTATTTTTCATGATTAATGTATTCTAAGAAAATACTTTATGTTTCTTTGTATGTAGCAGTAAACAGAGAATGTTAATAGAAGGGATAGAAAGCAAATTTAATGAGTAGGCATTAAAGGACCACCAACAACTGAGTTTAAATTACCCACTTGAGTATATTAAAAGGCTAATTCTCTCATTACAATATAATCAAAAACTAACTCGTTTTGACGCGCTTTTGTGAAAGCTTTCACAACAAAGGAACTTCTGTGCTTCTATCTCTTCTTTGATTTTTTTTTATTAAAAAAAAGTGCTTATCTATTCAACTGAGTAAGGATCTTTTTAGGCGTGAAAACACACTAGATTCCTTCCGTCTCTACACATCTCTTTCCCTAAAGAAAAACAAAAAAATCAAGTAACAGCAGGGAGTCAAAGTGAGTCTTTTGTCAAGCATAATACTTTTAGTATAGATGTATAAACTATCCTTATTGGGTACAAATATACCTTTCAATCTGACAAGTCTTGTTACACTAAATCATGAATGTCTTCATTTGTTAAATTTAACTTTATACAAAATTAAACATATATGTGTCAAGTCAACAAGAAAGGCAGTTGTTTGTTTTCAAATATTGAAAAGAAGAAAATCCATCACTTTTAAGTAGTTTTTTGTCTTCATAAATATAACGGCCAAATATTTAGGAGTCATTTTAAGACCTATGCCGCAGGGTTTTTGCTAAAATGTCACTTTTAATTGAGAAACAACCCAGGATTGTTGTCTATCATCCAATAGAGCAATTGGATAAATGTGTCGACTGCACATGAAGTTCCACAAAGAACGTCCATCTTTATCACAGCCCCAGAGATTTATTTAGTGGTAGTTGGTTTGTTTTTTTCCTATAATACAGTTGCAATTATTATTGGAGTCATTATTTAATTAATATAAATAACCTATTAATACAAACGAGAAAAGAGAATGTCTTCAAGAATAATAATATGAGTGCAGTTCACACTCATTTTTGAGTAATATTTCAATCATAAACTTGGTTTCTTGTTGACTTGACACATATAGTAATGAATATTCTCATTTTGACAATTTAATTACGGATATTTCACAACTTACAATTGTGTTTTCACTATGATTTTGCTTTTAATTCACTACATAGCAATTTTCATAGAGTCTCTCAGCCTTTTCTACCAAAAAAAAAAAAAAAAAAAAGAGACCCAAAATATAGCCAAAAATAACCATGGGACCATTATTAATTATTTAAAAGTAGACAATTGTGCATAGCTTGATAACAAGGGCTAATTTGAGTTCAACCAATCAACGTTTATGAATTTAACCATTAATTAAGGGTTTGAGAAAGATTATGAAGGATTTGTTTAGGTAGATATATGTAGATTATAAACAACTGACTCAAAGCTACATTGTAGGTTTTCAAGTACACAAATATACACACTTGGAACATGGGGTTTTTAAAGGTGTTGTCAAAAAGAAATGACTTCATTTGCCATGTTTTGATTTGATTTGATTTTTGAGAAACATTTATATTCATATAAATTGTATTTTCTCAAAGTTGAAGAGCTTTCGAGTATTGAGATCTACTCTGTATTTCAACCCATCATCATCATCATAAAAAATAGCTACACACAGACATGTATTTTCTTTCTTTTTTTATATATATAAAAAAGATGTAATAAAAAAATATTTCTTGAAGGAAACTTTTAATATAAATAAATAAGGGGGAAAAAATGAAAGAAAAAGATAGAACGAAGACAAACTTTGACATTTTGCAAAGTTATGAGAACAAAGACCCAAATTATACTTTTATTTATTTATGTAAATTCTATTTGTATGAAGCTAACCAAATTACATACAAACCCTTTTCACAGGAATAGAAAAGTAGAATCATTTCTTCGCCATGGAAATTGTTGATTTATCGAATCAACCCGAGATACGCAAGAAAATCGAGACTCTTCCAAATCTCAGCATCGACCTCATCAAAACCTCCCTATTAGAACTCAATTTCCTTAAAACCATCGATGATGCAGGGATTTACTATGAGCCTGACGTGATTCTCAAAGGGATTTACCGCTATGAGACCTACTGGTTGCCCTTTTTAGCCTCAATTGAGGGTAGCAGTGCAAGCACGGATTTGAATTGGGTTCCTCCTCTGGACGTACATTGGGTATGGCACGTACATATGCTTGCTCCTGTCTCATATCGAGCAGATAGCATTGCTGCCACGGATCGGTTCATTGGCCATAAACTCAATGAGTCCCAGGAATATACGTCTAAAAAGCAAAAAACCATGGAAGCTTGGAAATTAAAGTTTCCTGAAGTTCCCTTTGAAGAGGATATTTCTTCCTACTTTTTGCCAGAGGGTTACAGTCCAAAGTTTTCCTATGACATCGCATCTGCTGCAGGACGGCAAAGAGACTTTTATTATCAAGTGGCTCTGAGTCACTACTGGGATCAAACCTTTTTGAGGGACGCTCTTCAACGCTACAAAATGTATTTATATCTCAAGAGAGAAAACAAGGAGACGTTCCTTGTTCCCTGCTATGATATTGACCTCATTTGGCACACACATCAAGGTATTTTTAATTGTTCTTGTTGTTGTTGTTTTTGGCTCACTCTAGTTCATTTGCAGTACATCCTTCCCCATACAACCGTGATACATGTAACATTCTGGGCTTCGTACTACGGCACGATGACTCTGTCAACGATAGATCCGAGGGATCCAAATTAAACAATTCAGATGAATTAACGCGTAAGCTATGGAAAGATACATTCAATGTCTCATTTGGACGACCTGGCTCCATGTTTAGAGGTCGTCCTCCGAATGGACGGCTCTTTACATTAACCAAAGAGTACCAGAGGAGCTTACTATCCCCAAAGGAGATGGACTTGGAGATTGTGGATATAGAAATATTCAAGGACTTGGACAAAATCGTCAAAGAGAAGAAAAAAGAAAATCCAAACGGGGATACTCCCGAAGGAGAAGATGACGAGGAAAACATTGGAATCCTTACAGTCTCTCTTCAACAAGACCTTGGAGAAAACCCCAAGAAAACTCAAACCAATGAAATACTCTCTCGCCGCATTGTGGATTTGAATGAGTTCACACTCTCAGACGAATGGATAAAGCCAAATATCTCCATGAATGAGGGTCGTAACCCCCAACTCATTTTCCGAGTCATCAAAGGAGGCTCACCTAAAAAGTCCTGGTTTCGCCGTATTAAAGTTAAAGCTCTCTCCAATAAACCACTCAACTTATTTCGTAGCGTCAAGAACTGCCGTCAAAGACTTCAAGAGGAAGAATTGGCACGCCAAGCCTCGAGCACCCGCCATTCCCCTCCTCCTGCTTATAATGAATCTGATCAATACTCTAGTTCAACAATGGACATGGGGGCCGTGGCTTCCGCCGTCAATAATGCACTAATAGAGAAGGAGCCATCTTCCGTCCTTAAAATACGTCACGTCCTTAAAATCGAAAAAAGCTTTCGCTTCTGGAAGGATAGAAAGGCAAAGAGTGGTAACGGATCCAGCAGACCTGGGGATGGGAGCTCCACTGAGCTGGATCCCAATAATTACCTTCGACTGGATTTAACAGTAGCCATAAGGAATGAAGCCCTTGGTAAGGCAATCACTACTCACTACACCATTCAACCCGGCACTTTCTATACTTGTATCATCCCTGTCAACATTGAAAAACTTTGGGGTCCCATACCCCTTCAAAAACTTCCTTCAGGGGTGAATAATCAATGTCGAGCCGTTACACATGGGTAAGTTAGTACATAAGGGGTTGTTGTTTTTGCTGGTTTTGCTGTTGTTGTTGTGGACTCAAAATAAACATACATTTTGTTTCTTTACTAAATGTATGTTTTTAAGTGAGTATATATGTATATTATGCGTGTAATTGCTTCTATTTAAAGTATAAAAGTAGCTTTCATGTATAAAAAACATATGACTAACTCCTGAGTTAAACATTTGCATACAAATACATTCTTGAAAAAATTAGGTGGGTATTTATCTTTTTATCAGATGTGTATTTTTATTAGAGTATAAATCCTTTATGAAAACGTTGAAAATAAAAAAGATAAATTCATCTCAAAGAATGTTGAAGGAAAGTCATTCATTCAAAAATGATTCCCTATTTCTTTCTTTTTTTCAGGATTTTCAATGAGAGAAGCGTTCGAGAAATGACTGTCTATTTGATTCATTCTCTCCCACTTCTCATGTCTGCAGTACAAATATTTGTTCAAGATAAAATGGCCGTAGTATCACATTTGGTCGGCCTTGAGCAACTAGGCTATGAAATGGATCTTGGTATGACGAATGAAGTAAGTACTTACACACATGGGGAAAGGGAATATGTCAAAGAGGAAAATAATTAATTCTCCCTCGATGCACAAATTGCATATTTAGATCTGCAATGATATAAAACTACATAAAGGTGAATTGACAAATTGCTGTGTCGTTCCCCTCTCAGTGAAACTTTTGTTTTCAATTATATTATCAACCTACTTTCCTGGTGGTTCTTCATCCGTCAAAATTAATTGCAGAATAAATCTATTCATTTCAAAGGGACTGTCCCCCCCCCCCTATAATTAATTACACTCGTCAACAGTTCAAAATCCTAAAGGGTATAATAAGTATAATAAAAATTATTCAGTTTTGCACACGCTGATTTCAAATCCTTAATTTTTGAGAAATTGTACCCTTACTTTTTCATCATTTTTTGGGCCCATTTCCCAACTTAAATCTCAATTTAGGCCCAGAAGGATACTACTCATTTTGTGCCCTTAAAAAATGCTGATTCGCTAGTGTGTTTTTTAATAGTGCAAATTCCATTTCCAGTCTTTGTTTTGACCTAAGGGGACTTCTGGGGGGCGTAGGGGACGGCCCAAAAAGTCCGCCAAAAAGTTTGTACTTAAATAACTCCTTGAATATTCCATAAAATGAATTAATTAGGAATGCATTCAAAAGAAGCTGAGACCAACGCGGCGATTTATAGATCAATCTGTGACGTCAGGAACGAGTCTCTTTCAATCACACACCATTTGATAAAAAGTGCTATAATCTACTTTGTTTCCTGTATTTGACAAAATCCGTATCCTTTAATGGACTTCCCTACATCCCTACCCATTATTTAACACATTGTAGGTCTCTAAAGGATTTTTTTTTTTTTTTTTAGATAAAAAACAATGACTGATGTAACTCAATATTATTTTATTTATAGGTACCCATAGATAAATAAAAAGTAAAGGAGAAAATTATCTCTAAAAATCCTATCTTAAATGTTAATATTTGATGAGAGAAGATACGCAAAGGAGGGGGAGGAAGGAGAGAGTAAACAAATTTAGAACCGCTTACAAATATGTACATACTTTATACATCTTCTGTAGGTAGTGTAAGCCTTTGATTCAAGTTTTGTTTACAAACAAACGAATATGTATGTATCTATCTAAATACTAATACAAAAAAAAAAAAAGAAAGCACATTTGATTGACCTCTAGTATATGTATATATGTGTCAAGTCAACAAGAAAGGAAGTTGTTTGTTTTCAAATATTGAAAAGGAGAAAATCCATCACTTTACAGTAGTTTTTTGTCTTGATAAATGTAACGGCCAAATATTTATGAGTCATTTTAAGACCTATACCGCACGGTTATTGCTAAAATTTCCTTTATATTGATAAAGCAAGGATTATTTTTTATCATCCAAAAAAGTAATCGGGCAAATGTTACGACTGCACATGGAGCCGATATAGTCCCATAAAGAACGTCCATCTTTTTCATAGCCACAGAGACTGATTTATTTAGTTGTAGTTGACTAAAACCATCTGTTTATCTGCTTAAGAACTATGAAGAATCAACTGAATGAATCATAGTAATTGTAACTACTACATAGTCAGAGATACTAGATATTTTTTATTCTGTATTGTGGCCGGTATTTTTTGACTCCTATAATACAGTTGCAATTATTATTATTGGAGTCATTATTTAATTAATATATAAATAACCTATTAACTCAAAGGAAAGAGAAAGTCTTCAAGAATAATAATATGAGTGCAGTTCCCACTCATTTTTGAGTAAATATTTCAATCATAAACTTGGTTTCTTGTTGACTTGGTACATACATATATATATATATATATATATATATATATATATATTGTGAGTCATCTTATACAGTCGATATAAAAGTCAAACCTTATATGATATGATAAATTCATATAATAAACTTGCTCTAATTTTGTACTTCGTCTTATCCGACGGTCGCCCTATACGCCGAAATGTTTGTTAGTTTTTGAAGGAGCCAAGCAACAAAGTACAATCATTTGGTGGCTATTTTTTTTTTATTTTTTTTTTTGTTATTTTTTTGCAAGAAAATAGACTACACCGTAATAAATAGATAGGTTTTGCACATATAGTTAATTACATATATGTATATGCACACAAACTGCCTTTGTTGCATATTTATTTTCAATGTTATATAAATGTACCATTCCAATCATTTAAATCCGTGATTATATGGATTACTACCATAAATATGGTTTCCAAGGTAATTAATCATCGAATAATAATGATGGCATTTACATATATAAGGATAAGGAAAATCCTTCAAGAAGTAATTAGAGGAACGTTATGATGCGGCGTTAACCCTCAAACAATTTTGAATAAATATAAGCAAATTGTCAATTTATAATTATTTTTTAGTGAAGAATCCCTCATTAATTTACTTGAAAAACAAGGGACAAGGGACGTATGGAGTAAATTAATCATCCTTTGTCTTTGATATTGAATTTTCCACATTTCTGTACATACATTGTCTGTAACATATTCAATACTCTCCTTGATTTCATTTTGGTTTCAATTTATGATAGCTCATAATAAGTAAAAATAAAATATAAATCCTTCTGCAATACCCTATTGCACTCTCCAATGTCACAAAAGTAATCAAATTAATTTCAAAGACAGAAAATAGAGGCCTCAGGGATGTTTTTAAGGGTTGTTTTGAGCATGGATCACGTTTTCACTTGAATACGTCATATTTTTTGACACTGCCTTTCCCTCTGTGCACTCTCATATATAGAGACTCTTGTAGCTACACTAATTCCTTGGAAGATGGAAGTCAGTGAATGCACAGGAGGAGGGGCCCCTACTACTAAAACAACTCAAACCCGTTGTTTTGTTTTTTGACAAAAAATGCACTTTATTTTGGTCAAACTGGGAGTGATTTAAGTCCAAAATGTTGTAATCGAGTTTAAGAATGGGTCAATATTTTACTTGACTAAACCTTTTTAATATGTATGGTACATTTCGAGATCGCTACGAAAAGTTCCTTGAGACCTTGAATTTAAATTTAAATTATTTTCATTTATAATATTCAACGGATACGTTCTATTTTGACGTGCGTCAACCAATGATTGAACCTCTCTCCCCCTCCTTAAATAATTTAAATGAAGCTTCCATTTAATTACAGGTAATGAAGCATGACAACACTTGGAGAGCAATGCTAATTAAGGACAATGAAGGAGATTGGGGAGTTTGTGCGGCGGCTTGGAGAGGCATGAAGTCTGGAACTCCCGGAGTCGCAGGTAAACCTCAAATGTCGTATATATAAATATATCTTAATAATTATAAATGATTTAATTTTTTTTTTTTTAAGGTACGAAAGGAAACCGTGGTAAGCCCGGAACAAAGGGGAGTCCAGGATACTTTGCTCTTAAATTCGTTCCTCTGCGAAATCGTCGAAAATCAAGCTATGTAACTCTTCCCAATGCGAATCAAAGCTACTGTTTCTCCATTGATACTCTCAAAGTGAATCTACGTCAAGGGACTTTTAGCATTGGTCCTTTGGAGCAGGATGTAGTCCAATATACTTGTCTTGCCTTTGTGGTTACGACCCTCTATCTCCTTGTGCAGCCAAGACCCAAGAACACGAATATGGTTGTAAAAAGGGGTGGCAAAAAAGTAAGAGTCATACTTACATGGAGGGCTCAATGGGTTATTTAATTCCTCTTGTTTTTTATCCTTCAGATAAAGCCAGTGTATCATGAAAATAATGACTGTCTTTTACTCTATGCATGCGGATGGTCAGAGCACGAGTCTCTTCCCAGTAATAGTCACATAAGGTACAATTGTAGTGGAGGGAGTTGTGCAGGATGTTGCTCTCTAGGAGGGGATGATGGCGCTGGATGCGGTGGTTGTGGAGGCTGCGGGGGCTGTGGAGGTAGCTTAAACATCTGGTTATTATTTGTACATATTCCATTTTATTTTTGTTAGGTTGTGGTGGCTGCGGAGGATGTGGAGGATGCGGAGGTTGTGGTGGATGTGGAGGCTAAGGAAGAAAATGAAGGAGAGAGGGAATCCAATTGTGGGCCAAACAATAACTGCATTTAATATTATTATATTTTCATAATAATAATAATTACTTCATTAGTGTTTAGTTAATAATAATAATAATTAATTAATATTGACTGATTCAACGTGTGAACGTCAACGTGTGAATGCTTAGATACCTACATTGTACAAAACCCTGGCAAAATCAAGTATGCGCAGAAACTCATAAAAAAAATAAAATATTTATTTTTTTGTAAGGTGATGAAAGTATTCTCGGAGGGAATTGAATTGAAGTTAAAGACACTTTTGCAAATCATGAAAATGACTCATCCCTAACTGCAAATATACATATATTCAGTGAGCAGATAGTATTTATAGTATGTATGTATACTGCTTAAATGTATACAATTGCACAAATCCTTTATAAATATTTACGTTAAAAGACTTGAGAAATTACAGGATCTTAGCTATCTATGTATGTATGTTTGTTTGTCTGTCTGTTTGTCTATCTTTAGATGTATTTTTTGTGTTCATATTAAGATATTTTTGAATAAATTATATTCTTCAACCAAGACTACAGTAATTTATTAATGAATTTATATATATATATACGTAATAAATATCAAAACCCAAGGATCCATGATTTGGATTGAAGATGGAAAAATTAAATAGAGTCCATTTGTATAATTGGTGAGGATTGCTTTGATTCAACTAATTATACACTCTTATTATTACGTAATGTGCTTCGTTTAATATGACTCAAGATCATAATTAGGATAATATATATTCATAGATGTAATCATTTTGAAATTTAAGGTACTCAACCTTGATATCAATAATCTGTAAACAGATATGAAGTAAGAGGAAAAATACTTACTACTATGAAGTTAGTATCCCACTTATAATATAATTTTGGAATGTGTTTGATACCACATATATATATTTGTTACCTGTTGATTTGTTGGACTCGAATTAAACATTTTTTATTCACTGAACTGATCCCTGATCATCACTGAAAAATAATGTTTTCAACTCTTGGAGCGAATGAAGTGGTTGGCTAAGCGGTATCCCCTTGTTTTAAGGAAAGTTTAGGATAACTATTCATGAAGATCCCACTGTTTTGTAGAGAGTAGGTACATAGCTTAATAATCTTTATATATATATATATTGTATAAAAATTGAATTTCAAATAATAATTATTATCAAACTTATTTTTCTATCAAGTCCACATGGAGTTTGATCCCATCTCAAGAAAGCCAAACTATTAAATTCATTTATCAAATTACATAGGTAGAGCTAACAATAAATCCATTGTTTGTTTCTTTGAAAATTAAGAAATGTACTCAACATCAAATGAACTCAGAGAAAATGTCAAGAATACAAGTATTTCGAGAGCTGTTTCTTGTTTAAAGAGCAGCTTCCGCTAAGATTAAGTCTTTCAAAGTACATACATACACCTAAAGCTTGAGATTTGTAGATTGACTATGTACATCAAGGGTGTCAAATCTACGGCCCACAGGCCGGAACCAGCCCACAAGGAGGTTTGAAAGAGGAAAAATACATAAAAGGCATGAATTTAATTTTTATATTATTTTATATTATAAATTAAATAAATGTACTTCATGAGTTATCCGCTAGGGGCGCATGTGAGTCTTTCTTTATAAATCTCATGTTATAATCTCATGTACAGTTCATTATTATAATTTTCGATTTTCTAGTTACTTTTAAAGTATGTGCAATTTTGTGAAATGTTTTTGTAAAAGTGTCGTTTAATAAACTTTTAGTTAAATTGAATAATGTCCTTGTTCTTCTTTAAATCAAAAACAAAGGGAAGGCATGAGGATATTTTGGTTATTTATAGCTAAGTATGCTATAATTTTAGTGGTCCAGCCCACTACGTCTACCTAGGGGTCGTATGTGGCCGTCGATGTGAAATGAGTTTGACACCCCTGATATACATCAATATCAGACGTAGAGCTAAGGACCCTTACAATAGAGTGCTTGCCTGTTTTGTTTAATGACATAGGCTTATCTAGCGCGGTTGAAGACCCTGGAAGACTCATGTAGGCCTCTTGGTTGTAAACGGATAGTTTTTCTGCTCGAATAAGGGGAAAAATTATAGCAACTAGAATTATTTTTTGTGCTAGAAGGATTATGTAAAAGCCAATTAATTATAATTAGTCCTTGTAAATAATTTATATTAACTATAATCCCTTTAAAGAAGATTAGTTACTAGGATTTTTGTGTCTATTCAACATTTCTGCTTGTATTAAATTTAGCTAGTAAATACTTGATAAATACTCAACACTTTCCAGTGGCCCCAAACCCCCAAAAGTCGTGGATAAATAGATGACGGACTGGTTTGCTATTCTTATTCCTTGGAACACTAAATAAAGTCCTAAAATAAAAGTCATGCATTAGGATTATCAAAGAGCTTTGTTGAGGGTTCCTTCTGATAAGTCCATGAAGATGTATCACAGTATCTGCAATACTGGCTTTATGGTGGAACGTTACAGAAAAGTGTTCAGGTTCAATGGTCTTCAGATTTAGAAGCAGGGCTGGCCCTATCAGTTGATAGTTTCAATAAATCCTTATTAGTTATTACTATTACCATAAATTATTTTAGCATCTTTACTTCATAGATCCAGGTCTCGATTTTGGGGACAAAAAGGTAGACTTGAGAGAGCTTTTCGTTCCTTCTCTAATACTGGTCCTGATTCGATGATTGTAAATTATACATAAAATAAAGTTTTGATGCTTTTGAAAAAACATAATTATTATTCATTAAGAGCCCTTCAATGATTGAAAATATTTCATATTTAAGGGATGTTGAAACATAAGTATCTGTAGAGATCAAAGTCGGAAAGTGTTAGGGCAGGAAGATTGGAGCAGAACTTGTGGGCCCCTGGTAGGTACACGAATATGTAAAAGACTTATCTGCCGCTCCAGCTTCTTGAGTAGGAGTAAAATTGTCAATCGTAAACCGGTCGTGTCTTGACATGGGTGCCAAAGGAGGGGGGTCGAGTCATAGGGGTTCCAACTTTTTGGAAAACAATTGGAGTTTGAGTGATTATAAAGTGTGTCATTATAAAGTTATATTATTTTTGTACCACGGGTTTTGTCACTTATGAATTGGTTCTGAGTTCCCAAATCTGGGATGATGAAAAGTTTAGAAACTTAACACTTCAAATTAAGTGCAGTGATTGTCATATGAGAATTGATCGTTATATATCAACATATATATTTGCATAATATATTAGAGTAAGGTTAACAGAGCAAACATTTTACTCTCAACTCACAGTAAATTTATTTAACAGATGCCGAAATAAGAATTAAATCAATTTAATGGCAATAAAACCCTTTTAATCTAAATACATTCATTATCATTTCTTTATTTTTTTAAAAGGGAAGGAGGATGTTAAGAGATTAAAGCATATAATTTAAAGAATTTTATATTTATAAAAACGGAATCCTTGAGCCTGAGAAGTTTTTGAATCGATAATAAACGTACGTCGTATTGTAAATCACCATTGATTCACTCTCAACACAAAAAGTTACCTTTTAAAAAAAGAGGATTTTTTTTGTAGAAAATTAAGTTTGTTGTTTCTTCGGACTCTATAGATCGTCTGACATCAAATATAAGCGCATACAAACATATTTATAATTAGTTAGTAATTGCAATTTGACATTAAATCCAAAGGATTTTTCTTTACACATTAACTTGCACATTTGAATTAAAATGAAATAAAGTTATTTAAACATTGAATATTGGCACGAGATCAAAGAGCTCTTGATATATAAATAAATAAAAAATATGCATAAAAAATAAATTGCATTTATAATATAATATAATAATACATACTTACTTATATGTATGTTTAATATGAAAAGTGTTGAGTTCCTAAATGAATAAAAAAAACACATTTTAATAAAAAATATTTTGTAGATAATGTATATATACATAAGTAGTGAGGAAATTTCATTTACCTAATTTTGAAATAAGAATACTTTTTAAAAGCTTTCATATCAAATAATCAATTAGGATTAAGAAATCAGCTGAAATCCTTCTGCTCGCTACACCTACTTAAGTAGATCTACCGTGAGATTTCTAGCGAATTTTTGCTCGAAATTGAATGAAAGTTTACACATTTCGATGGACGATTTCTTTTTAATTAAGGATTTTTATTGGGCGCTTGACGTCTTGTTTGAGAGCTGTGGGTCTCAGCTTTTGAATGCATTCCTTATTAATCCATTTTATGAAATATTCAAGGAGTTATTTCAGTACAAAGGATTTGGCCGACTTTTGGGCCTACTCCCGTCCCTTACTCCCCTAGGAGTCCTTTTAGGTCAAAACAAAGCCTGGAAATGGAATTTGCATATAAAACACTAGCGAATCATTATTTTTTAATACTCAAAATGAGTATCCTTCTAGGCTTAAATTGAAGTTGCAGTTGGAAAATGGGCCAAAAAAAGCTAAAAAAGTAGTGTCCTATTTCTCAAAAGACCTTAGAGCTCTCAGGAAAAAAAAATTACAGATTTGAAATCAGCGTGTGCAAAACTGAATAACTTTAATTATACTAATACCCCTCAGGATTTTGAACTGTTGACCAGTTTAATTTGTGAGGAGAAGTAGAAAAATCGAGTACAACTGAGCAAATTTGTTGTATGTTAGTGAGATAATACCGTTTCATACATACGTATATGACAAGATCATTGATCATGACTCACTCAAAAGGTAACCTTAGTAAATTGATTGAAAATGACATTAACTTAAATTGATGCATTTCAAAACTCAAGAATAAATTGAAATGATAATTTGGAAACTTGAAATAAATTGATTACTTAAAGTGATGGGGGATATTTGATTCGATTTATAATGAATGGGAAATGAATATGTAATAAATCAAATATCTTTTTAGACTTGATTCCCTTTCTTTCCAAATCACAAAGGAATGAATCGTGAGTAAGTAATTTGTTATCCGTTTGGAGAGAAATAACGTTTTGATTATCAAAATCTTTTTCTTGCATAAAATTAAAAATTATACATGAGTTTTAGATGTTAATTGTTGCAAATTGTAAATCAATTTACAATCAATAGTTGATCTCCTGTTAGGGAGAGTGGAGACATTCCAGTGTCCACCATTTTAAAATAGAATTCGAGTTAAAGAGTTTATATTAATTGTATTTATCCAGAGTTATTATTTGGATATACTAATCATTTATATATTCTACCGATATACAGCTCAATCGTTAAAGCTTGTATAATATTCAATAATTCAAATAAAAAAGGCGCGAAATCCTTGATTTATTATATTTTTTATAAATTATCAAAATTTTTAATAATAACAACACTCTTTTTGAGTTCATAGTACGTAGGGTCAGCTGCTTTAAATCAAAAGAGTCAACTGTTCAAAAACAGCTGAATGGAGAATACGGTGTTTTTTTGTTTATCTCAAAAAGCTCATCGTAGTAGTTATTAAGGACTACAGTTGGGAAGAGTGACGTACTTGACTATCTACTAACTGATTTCTAGGGGGGGGGGGGATGTAATAAGATATTATTTCATCATATTATTACACATTTTGCATCTTTACGCCTTTTTTTTAAGAAGAAAAAGTCAAAAAAATTATACAATGGTTGTTAGTCAATTATTTTTCACTCAATACTAGGAAATTGAGTTGTTCTCAGCATGACAAAGGCCACTTCCAATTACAGCCAATCAACGATGTTAAAAACACTGATAAGGGAAAAAATAAGTCGCAAATCAAGAGTTGATAAAAAAAAATACATTTATGTCTAGAAGACATCATTATTAGGAAAGTAAAAAATATGCGAAATGCTGCGTGCGAGATTTTGTGGAGTTGGCACTTTTAACGACAGTACTTTTTGTTGTCTAAAGCTGTTATCATTTTTCCTTTATTACTACTGAGGGGAAAACATCTACAATAGGAAATACAATGTTAGAAAATGGCTCATGTTCTCGTAATAATAATTATTAGTTTACGAATTGTAAGCTAAAGATATATAATTTTCTGACATTAATTTGAAAGTTAATTTTCTGCCTCTCATCTATGGTATACATACATAATGTTATTATTTAGTATTGATGTCTTCATTTGTATATATTATATAAAATCTATTGGTAATTAGACAATACTTCCCAACAATATAATTATAATTATTTATTTAAATTGTTCATATCATAATAGCAACTAACTAACTCGAGTTGAGCCAATCAAGATTTAAAATACAAATAAGGGGCACACGGCGAGCTTTTTTTTTTTTTTTGGATAATCCCCAATTACAATGTATTTTCCCTTCAGCTGCTTTTCATCAGTTGACTCTTCTGATTTAAAGAATCTGACTCTACGTGTTATGAACTCAAAAAGGGTATTATTATTATTTATGATTTTAATTATATAAAAAATATAATAAATCAAGGATTGCGCGCCCTTTTTTTTTGAATTTTCAAATAATAAACTAGTTTTTAATGATTGAGCTGTATATTGGTAGAATTCATCAATGAATAGTATATCTAAATAATAAATTCTGCCCTATATTAAAAAGTTGGCAACAAGGAAAATACAGAAGGGTAGCAGCTACCAGTTGTGTTTTATGAGTTGAGGTTGCGAGTGGACAAAAAAGTTCGTCGTGTAGAACACAAATAAGGACGAAATGTAGAAGAAAACTCCATTTCCTACAGCAAAATAGGATGTGAATGTAAATGTACATGAGATAACGTCGTGAACTGTAATTTATTATGCAACAGTCAATAACGTGTTGTACAAATTTCCTTTTTGTAACATATTTTGAAGAAGGAAAAAAAAAGGATAGTGCTCGTATAAAAATGTGTAAATAGTCCTTACAATTGTATCTCTAGGATAGTTTCAAAAAATTACGATGGTCCACTACTATATGTACAAGGAAACGAGTCTCTACATTCGAACAATATAAAGCAACATTTGGCATTAGCATTGTAAAACTCTACTCGTTGTGCAGAAATTAATGACATGGTAATGAATAGAAAAATTAGGAAGAAATATATATAAAGTTCCTTTGTCTTGTACAGCCCGTCAAAGTCGGACATAAAATATTTTAATACCACGAGCCAAGATGACCCAAAAAATATCAATTCCGGTAATGATTTGATCAAATTTCTCGTACAAATTGAAAATAAATCTACGTATTGCATTGACTTTTGCCAATTATTATTTCAATGTATAGATAAAACCCTCGTACAAAACTCAAATAATTGTCCACATAAAAGGATAAATTTCTGTGTGTTCACTCTGCCCTAATTTGTGACCATTTCAATTTAGAAATAATAGTAACTAAATTACAGAAAAATGCACCCATCTAATAGAAATTTGATTAACTTTTTTATATTTAGTCCGATTCTGTAGCAACCATTTTATTTCTATAAAGAAGTTTCTTTGATTTGATCCGTGTTGTTTGATATAGAAACCAGTGATGTGGTTCTCGTGGTCGGACTTGGTTTCAAACTCTGAAAGCATTCTTGGTCTCAGTTAAGGTAATATGGAGACCACAACAATTTTAACAGCTATGTAAAAAGGATGGAAAAAGTTTATATGAAACTTTTTTGTTCCATTAAGGTGTTGGAAAACATTCGTGTTGTGCCGGATACATTTGCATCCGCTTAATGAAGAAAAAATAACCCTATGTCATGTATCTAAAATTACAAAAAAAAACTCGTGAAGTTTGGACAGAATTTATTCATACACAGTCAAATCTCTATATATTTAAGCCTTTTGTGAAACAATGTAATGATATTCAGACATTATTAATTAGTGATTAGTTATCCTAATTACAAAATACCCTATAATTATAATAATTTTATTAAATTACATATTGACGGTGTATAACCTTCTTAAAAACAGGAGAAAAAAAAAGTTATTCATTGCGCAGTGTAATCAAAAATTAAACTCTGCCTTAAAAATCTAGATTTCGTAATCCATACGTCAAATGTTGTACATATTTATTTATGCGTAAAAAGGCTGAAATGTAATTACAAAAATTATTGTTTTTAATTGAGTGAAATATACTTAGAAACCAGAGGTAGGGATATCAGCTCAAAGGATTCATGTCACCAATAGCAAATTGTGACTTATGATTGGAGTTAAGAGACTGCATTAGGTTCATTCAAGTCCTCTATACAAAGTTAAATTCATAGACAAGCCGCGACAAGTATTTTTTTATTTGTAACTTATACAAATCAATGACTCAGAAGTGACTTCTTGTTTGATGTGACTCGATAAGACTTGAATCACCTTAATGACACTACTTAACTCGAGTCAAGTTCTTGACTCTTGTGACTCGAGCAAGCATCTCTGTTCGGTACACACACACACACACTAACCAGAGCATAGAGCATTATTAAAATATTTAGTGTGGTACAAATGATTAGAAATTGATAAAAGTTTTAACAAAGAGTTAGTGTTCTTTATCTACAAATATAAATGAAGTGATCCTTAAATGATAGATCATCACGTACAAATTTTGACTAAACCAAATCCTAAATAATTATGAACATTTGTTATGATTGAAACAGTCCTTAAAATACTTAGTCCACTGAATGTATAATATATATATATATATATATATGGGTTAATATAATGATTTATTATCCAGTCCAATGTCGAAATTCATGAGGTAGAGCTCCTCGACGAGGATAAAATACGTGATCAGTAGAGTATTGGCTCATATTAATCAGATCAGAAGTATATATGTCAGCAAATCGAAATAAATTACGAGAAAAGGCAGTCGGATTCACATGAGTCCGGAATATGGAACCAAAATAAGGATTGGACATTTTTTTCATTTTTAACCTAAATGGAATTAATTAAGAGAAAGATCATTGCTTGCATGTACTGAACTAACTCACGTGATATCGTTCAACTCATGTACCCAGGACGTTATAACGTCCTTACAATCCTCTGAAAGGTACTTTTGATTATTTTCAATCAAGCTCTGAAGAGTGATGGACCAATTCTGATACTTTTTGAATTCTTTTTTATTAATCGTATCAATTTCATATTCCAATTCTCGAATAATTGCAGCTGAAGATAATAATACAAAAAAGTATGTACTATAATTTAGAGCTACTTTACTCTTATCAAATAAGCCTTTTACCTGTTCTCCATCCATGATGTAAAGTCAGATCCTCTAAGTCCGAATAGGGATGATCTCCAAAATATAGAACTTTAGAACCTTCCCATTTCATCATTTTTTGAATGGTGTGCAAATTACCCTGCATATTTAAGTAACAATAATAATAAATGAGTAGGTAATAGAAAATCGATATAGAAAATACATACCCCGGAGTAAACTTTATCTGGTAGGAGTTTCCAGACCTTATCATACAATAATGTTTTCTTTACTGGATCATATTCTCTAAAGCAGAGTGACTTATCTCGAAAAAATTGTGGTTTTTTAGCATTTGTAACGACCAAATTGAACAAATTTTGCCAATCTTCTCCAATCATAAAGGACATTCCTTGTTTTGTTTTTTAGAGAAAAAAAATTAGATAATTGATTTATAATTGTACACATTCTTCAAAAAAACAAACCTGCATTGACAAGATCAAATGTACTATTTGTAATGAGGAAAATTTGTTTCTTTTGATCTATTAAATTCTCTAAAAATGAAGAGAGCTCTGGGAACTCTTCTAAGTAAATTTCAGGATATTTTACACATTCTCTATGAAATGCAGGATGCGATGTTTGAACAGAGCTCTATTAAAATCAATCAAGATCAATTAAAAGTTAATATAAGTTCCTCCATTTATATAATGGATCTTACCCAAACATCATGATGAATACTGTAGGGCTCATATTCTATCCCCTTCTCATTAAACCAATGTATAACATCTGCTAAAAGACACATGAACGGCTTTGCAAAAATATCCATCATTTGAGACATACGAGGCTTTTTGTGATGCCGCTCCTCAATCATTTTCAAAGGTATATGTCTTCGTTGATAGATTCGCAATATTTCCTGATCTGCCAATTGTCTTCGTCCCCTAAAAAAAAACATAATTAAATAAATCAAAAATTAAAGGTTATATTACTTTTCATTTACTTATAGACTGATCCCAGTTGTATTTGATGAAAAGAGTCCACTTTGAGGAGCAAGCCATGGTCTATATCAAAATGAAGTCCTCTTATGACGAATTTGTCATCATACTCAAAATTTTCAAATTCCTTTGGATACTGGATGTAGAAAAAAAAAATTCAAAGTATTTTTTTAAAAAATGTACTCTAATGATTTTAAAAAACCTTTAAACGCTCAATTAAATCCTTTTTTGCTGAATTATAGAGAAAAATTTCCACGGATTTCTTGTAATTGGTTAAGGTATAGTCATAATCAAAACCGTAGATTTCTATATCACCGAGATTTAAGCAGTCGTTAGCGAAAACACTGTGACGATTCACATCTGGTGGAAGTCCCTTACCTAAAAATATTGCAATTTTTATTTATTTTCACATGTTTGACTGCAAGACAATAACTTAAAAAATTCAATTCATAGGTGCTTTATGGCAGTTTATGGCCCCAACCCCCTGGCCGCGGACCGGTACCGGTCCGTGGATCAATCAGTACCGGGCTGCACAAGAATTAATTAGTAATTTCCGTTTTATTTATTATCTAAGTTTGGGACGATAATAAAGGTGCCATACTATTCATCAATCATCTACAGACTGTAGGCGAAGAAGAAAATATTAAGTATAAATGCAAATTACAAAAGATAATTAATTGAGCAGAGTAGTTGTTAATTATTTTTGGGTTGATAATTCTTAGTTGACTCATCGGATTTTACGGGCAACAAGCTACAATGTCTACTACATGTTCTCCACGCATCTCGTTGCAAAGAAACAAGCTCAGGGCTCCCATTGATTTAGCGCTACGGATAGTTCTTGATATTAAAATATATTATGTGTTAATAAAGTTATACCTTCCTAATGTTATAACAGCATTGTAATGTTGGAGCGATGTGCTAATAAAGTTCCATATGAGTACACAGTGGTGGATTCACGTTTATTGTTATTATTAGTATTTCAACCCTCCGGTCCGCAGTAAAATTGTCTAGCGTTGACTGGTCCGCAGATTATTATTATCGAATATCGAAATAATTATATTATACGATACACAAATTTGATAATTATTTGAAGCCATTCAGCAAAAATTTATAGGAACTTATAAAGAGACAAATCAGAAGTAAATATGTTGTAAAGGCATTATTTTTTTTATTTAACAGATATATTTAATTATATAAATGCATATACAGTCAAATTTGAATGAAAGACACATCTCAATTTCAAGGAAAATGTTGTTATTATCCGAAGTTTATCTTAAACTCAATTTTTATATATTATTCATTTTATAAAGTCAGCTATTTTTATTTGTTTTTCCCCATAGAGTTTAATGTAGGATTTTTTCTTCCGATTTCACTTAAGGAGTAAATTATGCAATCCATGTTCGTTGAAGTGTTGAATGGTTATTATGGGTAGTAAGTGGACAAATACACTAAAACTATTTTTAGGTAGATATTGATGAGTTTTCTATGTATATAAATATTTGTAAATTGGAGTTAGAAATTTCTTTTCTTCAGAGAAAACAATGCAAAGTTTTTTAATGAATAAAAAAAATATGTTTAAAAAAAATTAATTTTATCCGGATTTGACGTCATATCATAAACGAACCACAACTAAAAGGACATCTCAATTTAGTTCATATAGTATTTGTCATTTTTTTAAGTAGAATATTCAATTTCAACAATGAAAGCGTCTCTGCTGGACTTTTTAACAAACAGTTGAAACAATATATTTTTTATTTTATAGGTTTAATATTTCACGATAATTTTTACAAAGGATTGAATATCTATTCATCCATCCATACGACTCAGGGATCTTTTGTTGAACTCAAATTCATTCTTATTTGCCGTAAATAATAATAACAAAAGCATTTGTTACTATATTTAATATAGCAAGTAAAAATATGTTGATACTCGGGTATTTGGATGAATCTTAATTATGACAAGTTCCATCTGTATAGATATGAATAGTATATATTACATCGTACAGTCATCATCATTGGTTTCGTGGATATACTGGGCTGCTTAAATACTCTCAAAGAAACAAACATATCATTTTACTCTATGAAATCGGTGGATCTTTTTGCTAAAAGGCTCTTAAAATGAAAAACTATGTTAGAGCGATGGAGTTCGGACTTGCAGCATTTCGCTATACAGTAATGAAGCGTGGAACCTTCGTAGACATCCATATTTAATAAATAACACAGGTCAACAAATTTGAACTTTCAAAAATCCTCCTAAGGGGTATAAGTATAATAAAAAAAGTTATTCAGTTTTGCACACGCTGATTTCAAAACTGTAATTTTTTTTTCGAGTAATCGGACTCTACTTTATGAGCTAATTTGGTGCATTTTCCAACTTCAACTTCAATTTAAGCCTAGAAGAATACTCATTTTATGCATTAAAAAATAATGATTCACTAGTGTGTTTAATTTGAATTTCATTTCCAGTCCTTGTTTTGACCTCAAAGGGACTCTTAAGGGCGTAGGGTGCCGGAATAGGCTCAAAAGTCAGTCAAACCATTTGTACTTAATTACTGAACTTGAATATTACATAATATGGATTAATAAGGAGTGCATTAAAGAGCGGAGAGCCACAGCTTTCAAATGAGACGTCAAGCCCCTGATAAAAATCCTTAGCTAAGAAGAAATCGTCCATCTAAATGTGTAAATGCTCATACAATTTACAAAATCAATGATTCATGATAGAACTACTCAAGTCGTAGCGTGACCCGTTGACCAGTGTAATTAAAGGAGAATGCGGATTTTAATGAGGTGTTATCTAAGTTGTTTTTTTTAATTTCCTAGATAAATATACATAGATGAATACAGAATCATAGAAATACATGAGAAATGAAAGTGAACAACAGAAGAGTCTCAATAATGTACGAGTGTCAAATAGTACGAGAGACAAGACAATCCTGAATAAATAAATGAAGATAAAAGTCTTAAGATCCTCTTCCTCATCATTCCCTCGTCTCCCCTTCCTCATCATCCTCTTGCACTCCCCGGATATAAAGAACGTTATTACATCGAACAAGAACTTCTCCAAGGGTCCCTGTGCAATTCCCATCGATGTACTCCTCCGTGTTGGCCAATTGAACATTCATGTATCCATCCGTGGAGACCAAGTAGCCCTTGTACTCATGCCCCCACTTGAGTTTGACCATCACGGCCTTTCCTGTGAGTTCGTTCAAAAAGGGTTTGGGATTGATGGGCATAGCCATGATGACGATGGATGTGGAGAACTTGATGCGGCACGGAGAGAAGATGATAGCAAGCTCAATAGAGTCAGTAGAGTAGCTGCAGGGTACGTTGTGTTAGTAGTTGTAGTAGTAGTAGTAGTAGTAATAACAGTTGTTGTTGTTGTTTGGTTGTGAAAAGAAGAGTGACGTCATTTAAATACCCGGTATGGAACATATCACCCAACCTCTCTTGTATCAAAGGGGGTTAATTATTTCAAATTCATATATTTAAAGCATGGGCCTGATTCTTTTCCATACTTCTCTTTTTTTTGCAAAATTACAAAGGAAATTAATATATTTGTATAAATCATAGCCTATGCCCTTTTTCCCCCTTGTACTTTCCAACAAATACTCAATACTCTTTTTCATTCATTGCAAAAGATGATTAACCTATATTATGTAATTAGGGTTGACTGCACATTATTACTAAAAGATTCTTACTAATATATTAATTATATATTATTGTTCAAATTCTATTAAAAATAATTAATTAATGGATAATAATGAATTAAGTTTGCCCATATGATATAAAGGGAGTCATTAACGGAGCCCACGAGCATTGACAAATTATAATTTACCCAATGTTCAAATGGGTAATCCTTTTTATATAGTTTTCAAAAGGAGGACACTTTAATAACCGGTCAGATTTGGTTTTTAAGGGGGTAACATTGAATGAATTTTGAATCAAATCAATCTTTTATAACAACTTTTTAATTATTCATCAATTGAGAACAATAAATAATTAATTATTACAAAAATAAAATAAATAATAATAATTTGTCAAATAGAAGGAAATAGTAAGAAATAAATAAATACTCTGGATTTTTTCAATTGTATTACGATTGAAAAATTATTATTAATAATAATAATTATTCATGATGCTTATATATCATTGACTGTATGATGCAAAATTAAAATGATTAAATTACAATTTTGTGCCTAAACAACAAAGAAATATCAATTAAAGGCTATTTCATTTGTCAATGAACAATAGGAAAGCTTTTTACAGTAACTTTACTTAACTCCTTCACATATTATTATCTCTCTGTACAAAAATTACATGTATTTTACTGAATAATAATATTTTTGTTCTTCAAAGACGTATTGACAAGGTAGAAAGCAAGGGTAAATGAGTTTTTCATATTATAATACTTTGTGGGCGTAATAATAACCGAATATTTGCATAAATATTGACTTAATTCTGTGATTATAATTGTAATTAGGAATTATATTATTTGCTCAAAGGGAAATGCTCATTAACGGATCAAGATAAGAGGGACTAATTAATTTACGATGTACATGGAGCATTTATCTATTGATATTATTTAGAAAAATTAATTTTCATACGCAATATAAATAAAATTCCTAAAATAGTAATGTTAAAATTATTATTATTATTATTATTTGTTGCTCTAACGGGCAATCCCACGATGATTGCACAAAAACAAGGATAATTAATCCGTACAGATGGATCACCATAGCAAAACAATTAAACCAATTCATGTTTAAAACGCGTCGACTTTTTCAATCGTAATACAACTTTACAACTGAAAAAGTCCGGAGTATTTATTTATTTCTTACTATTTCCTTCTATTTGACAAATTATTATTTATTTTATTTTTGTAATAATTAAAAATTTAATTATTGTCAGGATGAAACACTTGTTGCTTAGAAGCAGATTTGAATGCAATCCCGGCCATGGGTACAAAAACTCAATTATAACTCACCTTCTATAAAACTCCTTGACGTTTCATATTTCTCCAATAAATAATTACGACTATATTTTCGAAGAGCAAGGGCTCGAACAATTTTGGAATTATTATAAAGTCCTCGTAGTGCAATCATTTTGATAACTAATTAACTAACAATTAATACAATGAATTATGGAAGAGTCACTTTCTCATATCGATTCTCTCATCATCAATGTTGACATTTGTCAGTGCTACAAGGTTTACGTACAGGCCATTGTTTAGTATTTATCTAACTCTTTGAATACGGCAATGACTTACACTTTCCCGGGAAGTTTAGCAATAACATAGAACTCGGTTGATTCAACTGAGTTAGTAATTCAAAGAGGTAAAGAGTATAGGTTCATATGACCAAATGCGTATAATAAGGTGTATACATACAAATTTATACATTTGCGGATATGAATATTTCCAATATGCAAATAATAATAATCCATGAATGAAAGCATTCGAGTCATCGCAAATTCAAAGGATTTTCATTGCCCCATATATAGGGTCATTTATGATTCAACCACAAAACTTTAATTATATATATATATATATGAATGTAGTTCATATATTGAGTAACTCGGTTCATACCGGATCAATGTGACTCACGAGTGGAGCATGAGAAACTGAACTAAACGGAATATCTAATACTAAATAACGCAACCTCGACTCTCAGACTTGACGGTATAACCTTAAAAAAGAAACAACCAAAAATTCGAATAAGACACAATGTTTTTTTTTAAAAATGTTCCCATATGTTGTATTATCAATTTTTTTTTCTTCTCATAATTATAGAAACAAATAATTTAACAATAAAGAAAATATTATAATTCCCTTTTTTTGAATACGTTTTGTCTCAATCATTCTGGACAAAAAGCATAGATATTTTTTTTTTTTTTTTTTTTTTGTAATTAAGAGAGTAAATGAACATAAGTAGTAATTAATGAATGAATAATAATAATAATAAAAAATATAAGGAAATTTATAATTAAACAATATGGAATGCATCATCAATGAAAATTCTTGTTGTTCTTCAATAGAAGTTTTGTGCAATGCAACAAAATTAAAGACTATAAAATCCGCGAGCTAAAGGGGGGGGGGGAACAATACCCCCCCTGGGATATTTTGTTAATACGCCTTACAAATCAGCTCTTAGAGTCGCAATGGTAGCCTTGAGCATTTGAGCGTGAGACTTGGCATGTTTCAATTCTAACTCAGCTAGTTCAACTAAACTTTTTTGGAAGGAGGAAATGCGCCGAGTTTTAAGGATCCCTAGCTCCTCTTTGGCTTTGGCAGATATATTATTAAAAGTATCAAAGCACTCCTGTTGATCATTCTCCACTTGCTCGAGATCCTTATTTCTCGCTCGGGCCTTGTCCAAGTTCTTATTCGCCGTTTCATAGTTGGAGAGACATCGAAGCCTCCGAAAGAGTAAATCCTTTGCTGCATTGGTGTCCCGCATATGATAGCGGAGGCTATCACTAAGTTTCAGATCCTCGTCCGAGGCCACTCGAGCCTCGACACGATACATTTTCTCTAGTGTATCAGAGAGCTTCATTAGAAAGGAGCTTAAACCATCAGATTCTGAAGAGCCAATGAGTTTGACTGCATCAGAGAGTTTATTAAAGTTATAAGCCAGAGTTCTATGAGAGGAACACATTTTATCCGCTTTACAAGTGGAGTCTCGGAGTGCGACGTGATAATCTATGAGAAAGGATTTCTCCTTATTGAAAAAGTCATCAATGTCCTTGATGGTATTTGAGAGGAGGAGTTCATCGCCAGACTTTTGGACGGAATTGAAGAATTCTAGCATGACCTCTTTTTTGTTTTTCCCACGAACGTTTAGATCCTTACCATATTCGAGGAAGATATGTAGATTACGGTCATAGCGGAATATATTATGAGTTGTGAGGCGACAGAGGAATGCCTCATGCATGGCCACCGTTTTCTTGAAACACGCTAAATACTCCGCCTCCAGCTCTTGCTTCATTTTATCAAACTCTTCTTTAGTCAAACAACCTACAATAGAAGAAAGAAAGAAAGGAATTAACAGTGAGTGAGTGAGTGAACTCATGGGTAACTAAAGGCCAACCTTCCGCATCCCCCAACTTCCTCAACTTATCCTTGGAAGCATCAAAATTCGGACTTGGCGGCGGCGGAGGAATGATGTAGCCCGCATACTCTGGATTCTCTACAAATGTTCCATGTAGCCAAATAAACTCCTCATGCAAACGAACCACACTAAACTCCTCACTGGAAAAGACATTGTTCATGCTGGTTCGAGTATGAACCGTGTATTTGACCCAATCCCGCTCTGAGAGCGCATCCGAAATATCCACCTCCAATAAAGAGTCCTCCTTTAAGTCCACATTCTCCACGCGAGAGCCTTCCTCGTCCAACATCCTCCTAAGTCTATATAGTGCAATGAATGCGAGTGTCTCCGTCCTATTCCTCCCCCTTTACTTGCTGAGTTAATAGAATAATAATAAGTAACTGACTAACTGACTGACTGAGTGACAGAACTTTGCAATGATGATCTGCAGATGAATGTGTGTGTGTTAGTAGTGTAGGTAGGGATCCAATGGAAAAGTAGGGTAGTCAGTGGATGAAAAAAGAAAAAAAAGTACTTTGCATTACGTCAAACACTACACTCTAACTTTCCCTTTTTTGCCCCTGATCCTATTGAAGAGGTTGAGTGGCTTACGAAGCCTGTAAATATTCCTTATGCCACCTCCTATTTAATGAAAAAAACTCCTCTTATAATAATAATTTATTTATTTACCTACCCATCTTAGCTTGCCGCAAACTTTTACACATATATGTACAGTAGACTACCGTCAGTGGTGGGAATCAACCGCGTTCCTTTGTAATTAACTAATTACATTAATAATTAATTTCAGTAATGATACTCCAGTCAACCCAGTAACGACTTACCTTTATCAATAAGATTTAAAATTCATTTGTAAAAATATTTTCAATATAAATATAATTTAATAACTCTTATTATTCAAATATGAATATAAAAGTCGTGAAAAAAATTGAGTATGAAAAGTCGAGTAAGTTAAGAATTAAAATTAAGAGAATACTATGATAAATGAAAATGAAATTGTGAAGGGCACAAGGAGTCTATCTCCTTGATAAACATGTGAAACGTTAGTTAGTATAGCTCTTGAATCCAACCGGGAAAGGAATATAAAATGTTAATACCCAATTACCCCTTCTGATTAGTAAAGTTGGTTTCGCTAATCATGATGGGGAGGGGAGGGGGGAGTAAGTGTGGGGTTCGAGTTCTAAGATGTGAGTAAATATCTTAAATCATCTGATGAATGTCATGTCTTCTTGATTTTCCAAAAAAAATAAAAAAATAAAAGCCTAACATTTTTCAATTAGAACTTATTCACTTTGTACATAATATAATTACATAAATTACATTCGTCAACAAATTTAAACTTTCAAAAATCCTAAGGGGTATAAGTATAATAAAGGTTATTCAATTTTGAACACTGATTTTAAATCTCTAATTATTTTTTTCGAGAGTTCTAAAGTTTTTAAATATCGGGCTGTACTTTTTTTTTTAGCTTTTTTGGCCTCTTTTCCTACTTCAACTTCAATTTAATCCTAGAAGGAACCTCATTTTGTGCATTAAAAAAACAATTATTTGCTAGTGTATTTAATGCAAATTCCAGTCTTTGTTTTGACCTAAAAGGACTCCTAGGTGTGTAGGGTGCCGGAGTAGGCCCAAAAGTTGACCAAAACGTTATTATTTAAATAACTCTATAAATAAGACTGAAATTGGAATTTGCATTAAATACATTAGGGGTTTATTATTTTAAAATGCACAAAGTGAGTATCCTTTTAGACTTAAATTGAAGGTGAAGTTGAATAATGGGTCGAAAAAGCTAAAAAAGTAGTGTCCGATTTCTCTAAAACTGTTAGACTCTCAGGAAAAAAAAATTACCGATTTGAAATCAACGTGCAAAACGAAATAACTTTTATTAGACTTATACCCCTTAGGATTTTTGACTGTTGACCAGTGTAATTAACCCAAGAAGATTATTTTGAAGCCGAATATAAAGTATATTGTTTATAAGTAGGTAATAAGTAAGTTATTCCGGGGCCGTGGAAAAGGGAAGACAAGAGCAGCTAGACTTTCCCACTTTTTTTTTAGGATTTACATTAAATTTAAAACATTAGTTGATCGCTTTATGTTTCTTTATGGCCATGGACCACCCCAGAAGTTTCTTTCCATCTACTGACCACCTCACTTTCAAAAACGGAGCGCAAGCCCCTGTTATCAATTAATATCATAATTAGGAATGAAAATCATATGCAATTCGGGCGTGTGATAAAAAAGTGGAGTTGTCTCTTCAAACATGTCTTTTTGTTTTCCGAAGCTGTTATCATTTTTCCAATATTACTGAGGGGAGAACATCTACCTGATAGTAAAGATGTTGAATCAAGGAGTACATGCATTAAGGTTAATAAAGCAAATAAAATGTAAACAAAAAGGGCTCAAGTCCTCGTATAATTATTATTAGTTAAAAACATATAATTTCCTGACATTAATTTGAGTTAATTTTCTTCCTCTCATCTATGTTATTATTTATTGTTGTATATATAATGGAGAATAGCAGCTTGTAGCTCAGTAAAACGTCATGACAGCTCAAGCTGCTTCACTCTCAACATTCATTGAATTGTCAGGGTTGCCAGGTTGATTTTCTCTTTCTTTTTTTATAACACGCCCGAATTGCATATGATTTACATTCCTAATCATAATACCTATGAAATCTGTTACTTATTATTATTTCCTAATACTGTAGTTGTTTATTTATTATAAATAATTCATGGCTAAAGAAATGAACCGACACGTTTGTAAATAAAAAAATCTAGCTAGATGTACACACTTATCAAATTGAATTTTAGTGGAGGAAGAATAAATTAAATCAATCCATTCGATCACGTCACAAATAACATTCAAATATTTTTAAATCATTCATTGTGTATGTATATATTCTATAAACCTAAAACCACATTAGATTCTGTGAGATAAAAATACATTTGCGGGTATATATATGTAAAAAAAAAAAAAAATTACATCAATCCCAACTAGAAAATATTACTATATTTAGAAATTAGGATTACTATTTATTCGATGATATATAATTTTTTAATGGATTTTTGTCAATTTTTTCATGCACTGATCAAGTATGTTATTTTGAACGTTGATGTACTTATTATTTTTTTGACTTACCGTGATGATACAGTAATGTATTTGTATATTCTCTTGAATGCCATAGCAAGCTATACATATTTTATCAATTTAAAGCCTTTTTGATGTTGTACAAATAGGCTCATAATATATATTTGCTACAAAAAGTACCAAAGTTTTTACAAGGACTGGCTTTTGCACTCACAATACATATAATTTCTCTAGGAAACAATTAGGGATAATGTATGTACCCTAATTGATAGGAAGAGGATAAGAATTCATGTGGAAAAAGAGAGGGTTGCGAGAAGATTCATCCAAAAATCGGTTACACATGAGATTGATGATAATTGATAGCAGTAAATGGCTAATAAAAAGAGTAAAATGGACTCTCTATTTCATTGTCAATTTGTCTAGTTATATTCTCATCTTTACTACTCAAGTTATCTCTTGTTAAACTCTGAACGATTCCTAAATATATTTAAAGAAGAATTATTCTATAGTTGGGAAGAATTGGCTAGCTACTACCAAAGGGATTTTGGGACTTTTTCCCTAGTTTCTTTTCGGTGAAAAGAACTGCAATGTACAAACAATAAAGATAATGACATAACCTAACGATAATTTTTTCAATTGTACGCTCTTAAATTCTATTAATCTACCTATGAATAGGTCAGTCTGGCTATACTACAATTAAGAGTCGTATGAGAGTAGAATACCAGGATATAGTATGCTCAACACATTAATATAATAATATTATATATTAATCTCCAATCCATCTTCTTCAACATATACATATTTAAACTAAAAGATGACAGATCCATTTAAATATCACGGAACAATCGCTTCCCTAATGAACAAACCTAGGTTTGTACTTTTGTATAAAATATAAAAATGCATGTAAAACATAAAAACTAAATCTAATTATGATCTTAAAATACTTCTTTTTTCCTCTCTCTTTTTGACGTTATTAATTAGTATTAATTATATGTAGTCCAGTCCCTCTTTTTCACTGCTCCTTAAATATCAAAAAGGAATGGGGTGGAACTGTTTCTAAGATGAAAGGAATGGTTATAACAACTTCAATACTAGTATCTAGGCATGTTATATATATATATATATATATATATATATATATATATATATATATATATATATATATATGTGTATTTCATTTAGCCAATTATTCACTAAGGTGTGGTAGAATATATTTTAATAAGCAACTAACAGACACTACCACAATTTAACATTTACTTACCAACTTCATAATAAATCGTAGAGCATTTAGATAGGAGAATAACCAGATATTATGGTTTTATTAGTATATGATACATTTTATATTATTCTAAAATATGCACAGTGCACATATAAGTACATAAATTGAAGCAAGTGGACAAAATGGTGTCTCGACATTAAAACCAGGTTTTGAGCTATAAATATATATATATATATATATTATACAAGTTATAAACTGTACATGCAGATTGTAAAAATTACAATTTATTCGTCTAATAGCGTCTTGTTTAATTTGTAACAATGGTCATTCGAATTACAAATTATACATTGATGCTATCATTTTATTCGAAATTAGATTGATATGTCTAATTTATTAGTTATTTACAAGTGAAATAACCCTGGACACTAATATACTAATTAATTAATTATTATTATTTTCCATTTGAAATTAATACCCATGATATCAATCATTGCACTATCTCCATCAGAATTAGGGAGTAAGATTCAAAATCCTAAATGCTAATTCTCATTATTTTTTAAAATAATATGCTCTTTAGTTAATCAATATTCATAAAAGAACCAATAATATGCGATTGTTCGGAACATATTTGTATCTGATTTTTTAGAGGACTTAAATGGTTTTTTAATAAATCAAATCATATATTTACCATGCATATATACGTGGATATATATATATATATATATATTGAGTAATTGGAACCCTTAACTCAAAGCATTATCTGATGGTTGACTAATTCTTTTCAACTTCAGCATTATTCTTCAGGTACTAAAAATAGATAATGTTTCATGGGTTTAACAAGAGTTAATTTGTGAGTTGTATAAATCAACGTTTAAAACACATTGAAGGAGTCGGAAAACATTTGAAAATCAATCGCTGACAAAAACCACAATGAAATTGTTGATTTTGTTAAGATATCATTGTGATAATTAAATAATCATTGATCATTAATGATAAAATCCTACCAATATCTGATAATAGTTCATATCAATTCAGTGTCAAATTGACTTTTTCTTTTTCAAAGGTGAGGACGGAATGAGTTTTATTTGAAACATGTAAGCCCCTGTGTCAATTACACTACTACTGTAAACAAGAAACTTGTTTAAGCATAACATTAGTCAATAAAAATCTATTTGATCGATCTTTATGATGGGTTATAATATTCATACTACATCAAATGTATGTTTCATATTTTTTCAAATCCTTTCTCCATTAATCACTTTAATTTGTGTCAAGTCAACAAGAAAGCAAGTTTGTTTTCAAATATTAAAATGAAAAGAATCCACGTTTAAGTAGCTTTTTACCTTCATAAATATAACGGTCAAATATTTAAGAGTCATTTTAAGACCTATACCGCACGGTTTTTGCTAAAATGTCACTATTAATCAAGAGAGCAAAGACTGTTGTCTATCCAATAGAGCAATTAGATAAATGTTACGACTGTACATAGAGCCGATATGGCCCCTGCAAGAACGTCCATCTCTTTCATAGCCCAAGAGATTTATATAGTGGCAGTTGGCTAAAATCAGTTCGTCTGTTTAAGAACTACATCCACTATCATGCTCACCATAAATCATAGTAATAGGAACTACTACATAGTCAGAAATACCAGATGTTTTTTATTCTTGATTGTGGCCGGTAGATTTTTTCTTCCTATAATACAGTTGCAATTATTATTATTGGAGTCATTATTTAATTAATATAAATAACCTATATATACAAACGAGTAAAAAGAATGTCTTCAAGAATAATAATAATATGAGTGCAGTTCGCACTCATTTTTGAGTAAATATTTCACACATAAACTTGGTTCTTTGTTGACTTGACACATTTGTCTTTCATAAATTCATAAAAAATATAAAATCACCGAAGTAATTGAAAATAATAATAATTACTATGTAATAGGTCGTTAACTAAGTCAAATGACAGGCTTCATGCCTTTTTGTGTACATGTGAAGAAATGATATATTATGTATGTACAATATATATTAACCAAACCAAATACATACATACTTGAGCCAACTTACGTATGTACATATATAAAAACATATTGGTTAATAATATTGAATGAACAAAATATTCAGAGCATGAATTTATTTAAACTGTCATTTACTAATCATGTCTCCTCAAATATTTACGTCTATGATAATTTGATAATTATAATGTACATATATATATGTACATTTACGACCAACTTACTCTGATCAACAACGCACATTCACGTCATCATTCAAAGGATCTTAGTGAATAACAATGTTGGACTCATATACATAACTTGCAAAAAAAAAAGGGGTTCTACCTATATGCAAATATCCACCACCTGTTATTCCACTATCTTCTCATGTATGGACAGGAAGTGAAATAAGTTTGTACGTGCTACGAGATTTTGGGTAGGATTGACCAACTGGTTTTTTTACTCATTCATATCAAATGTGTTGCCTCAATGAATCTACATAGTGTAATATGCTACATCATGCCAGTGATATATTACAACTTTTGCCACATTTGTTGATATTGTTGTTTGTTTTTGTCACTTGAATACTTTGAACATGAATGATCATATTGATTAATTTTCAATTTCGAAGATAATAATAATTGAATGGGCTGAAAAGTTATTCGCTAAACAAAAGAATACCTCATAGGTATTTTGTATCGATTCATTACGCTTTATCCACGTTGAGCTTTTTTGTCCACTCGCAACTACCTCGACTGACAAAAGGGAAAGGAATAATTTGGAAAAACAACTGGTAGCTGCTACCTTTCTGTATTTTTCTTGTTGCCAACTCGTTAATATTTGCCAGAATGTATTATTTAGATATACTATATATTTATAAATTTTACCAATCGCTACTACTCGTAATATATTCAAAATTCAAAAAAAGGGCGCGCAATTCTTGATTTAATATATTTTTTATGCATCAAAATCATAAATTGTAGAGTCAGCTGCTTTAAATCAAAAGAGTCAAATGATGAAAAACAGTTGAGGGAAGAATACATAGTAGTACTTTTGTTTCTATGAAACTGTTCGTCGTGATCCCACCAACATAAAAATATAGACACTAATTAGTTGTCAGCTATCGATCTTCTAGTTATAGTTAATTGAAAACGGATTCCAGAGTTGGAAAGAATTGACCAACTATCAACTGATCTTGAGCTTTTTTTTTCTTTTTTCTTCTTATCTAGAAAAAGGTTGTGAGATACATAATGATACCGTCGTGCTTATTGAGGAAATAAAAACGTCACTCTAATTGATGTGATTCGAGAACATTATATTAAATACAACTTTTTAGCTCGATATTTCATTGGGTAACGACGAACCGTTCTCTTTTGCCTGGATTTGTTTTCTTTTTTTTTAGCTTATGCCCGGGTATATTTTTTTTAATATATATTTATGTAATGCCCGTATTTTTTTCAATCAAAAATAAGTTTTAAAAAATTATTTTAGAAGATAATTAAAATATGTTCCCCTGTTTTTTTTTGTTTTGTTTTCAGGATTGATGATAATATGTAAAAAGATTTCATGCAATGACCCTCATCAATCATAAGAAGGATGCGAGCACTGTTTACATTTTCGTTTCTTTACAATGACTTAGTACCTCTGCGCCACCTTGTGGCTATGTATGTTTTGTTAACTTGCTCATATCCTATTGGCTATAATGGTGTGACGTCATGAGTGTTGTTTACTTATTTGTTTGTTTATTAGGACTCCGAATTTCTACACCGTTTAGAAGCTTGCAATGTTTATTAGCTTGTTCAAAAATATTACATCCTTGTGAGCTCTTGTCCCATATTCTTTAAAGTTATGGCCTTTGATTGTATCCTTGAATTCATCCAAGTGAACCTTTTGTGTTACTTGGAGTTTTAGCAATGTCCATACGTTACCTATAATAGTTTACTTTGTTCTGGACAAAGTATGTGTCAACTTTAACAACAGATGTTTGTCTACATATATAGTTGTTTAACTAACTTCCCTGATTAAAATTGGTGTGGCGGGGTTTTGAGACTTGGAGATAATAATTACAATTTCATATCCTATAAACGCTGTATTTCTATATTTTAAGTGGTTTAAGGACTTCCATCTTCCTCCCAAATATATCTATGTCTTTTATATACATGTATAAAGATTAGTTACTAAAAGCCTAGAACATCAATTTGATATTTCACCACTCCTCTGGTATTAATTTTCTACACCCCTTTCTCTGAACTTTTCCTAATATCTACATTATAGTTGATTCATAAGCAGACAGACACTTCTTCTTCCAATTCCCTTAAAATAATCTCTAAAACGTCAACATCTTAAAAGACACAATAACTTCCTAATTGTAAGTTCAGTCTGTTTTTAACATATTGATGTGGATATTTTTGTTGGAATGAAAAAAATATCAAACTTGTCTCAATAATCAAAAATAGAGTGCTATGATTTAAGTAGAAACAAACTCATTACAAACATTGCTGGCTATTACATGGATAAGAAATCCTGAGTCTTAGTAGGCAGGCATCAATATATGTAAACAAGACTCTTGCCCTCATAGTCAATAGGATATGAAACAACTCAGAAAACATTTATAGTTCCAAGCTGTGAGCAATGGTGTCGAAGTCATGAGCCTTTTTAAACAAACTACAAAGTAAACAACACTAACCACCTATATTAATTCTCCATAAATATCTATTCAGTACAAACAAACAAAATAATGTAGTTATTTTCCATGGCCTGCAAATTTTTCCTTTGTTCCACTGTGTTATTGACATAACTAAAAAAACATATAAGAATCGATAATTTGTTAATTAAGTATGTACAATTTTCTTTTATTATCTCAAGGGTTAGTTACTTATGAGTTTTTCGTCATTAATTAATTAATTGGTACATCCCTTTCTCCATGTGACAATAAACGCGGAGTCATGACATGAATAATCATTACTTTCTAAAATTACAATAGATGTGAAAAAATGTCTACATATATTTGCTTTGTATTTGTGTGATTGAGCAGAATTAGAGAGACACTTTAGCTCTACCTAAAACAAGACATTCAATGAGACTGTAAAGAGGTAAATAAATGGCTTTTATATTTTGTATTTTGGGCAAAATATGAGGATCATTGAAAGATCTTGCTAAGTCAATTTATTTACATAGATGTAGATTTTATCACGTGATCAGTTGAACAGCATTTCTTATTTTCCTAAGCTGTTATGAGGGGAGATCATACACAGGATAATAAGGATCTTATATGCTCCTTACATCAAACACCTGTTATTCTCCGTTTCAAAAGTAATAGTGACTTACAATTATTTGAATAAAATGTTTGATGTAGTAAACTTAAACTAATACTGGATCGTCGATAATGGAGGTTAAAATATTTGGAGCTACGTCGAGGATTCCAAGTAATTCTCTCTTCATCAAAGAGTTCAACATTGCCTCGATGGACGACCCAAAATCCACCATTCCTACAATGAGTTCCCCTTGGCTCGAATAACCAACTTGTAAATTGAGTCAATCAATCAAAAGTTAGAAACAGTATTGTTGTTGCCTCGGAATATTCACTTTTGGAAGATATGAAAAAAGACCTTGTAGTACAGGATTGAATTCTAATTTTTCATCCAGGAATAAATAGGGATTTACTAACATCTATGATCCAACACGCCACACTCTAAGTGCTTATCTTAACTCCATTTCAAAAGTAATGCACTCCTTTTTAACTAATGCGTGCATTAATATCAAAATGAATCATCTTAGAAATTAAAGAGACTCACGCCACGTCATATTCATCAGCATGTAATAACAATATTCATATGCTATGTAAATAAAATTACTTATATTGCTTCACTTCTTGAAAGAATGTTCTCGATCTATAAATGTACATAGCCAGAGAGTCTAGAAAGTATGAGAATTTATAGCAGATACAGACTCCAAGAAATGTTGAAAGAGAGCTATTAGCAAGAATCTTCAACCATTTGAAAAGCAACAAATGAGGAGACATTGAGAGATCTTCTCTATTTATAAAAATCCACAAAGGATATTGACGTACTTCTAAATCCAGGATGAACTCTACAAAGGATTCTTGTGTGTATTTGTTTAAGTATATTATCGTGACCCTGGTCGAAGTACATCGTGGGTTTAATTGCATCGTTCCACCCCTACTGATATCTAAATGAAAAAAAAAACCAATCAAAATCAAAGCGAACACCCTATGGGATTTTGATTTTTTTTATGAGGGTAAATAAATGATCTCAAGTGATTTTTTATTTATTTTTTGAAGGTGAGACTCTTTTGGTCGTTCAATGTTATACTAAATTATTATTTTTGATTTTAATTCATAGAGGGAGCTTCATGAGTAATAATGAGACTCCTTAAATTTTTAAATTATTAAAAAGAGATCTGTATGTATAGCCAACCACAATGTGTTGTTCTAATCTACATACAAAAGGACTCTAAAATAATCAAGGGAATCAGGCGACTATGAAACCATTGTGGTTTTTAATAATTACAATTAATGCAACCTTGCTTCACGTGGATTTTGTCATTTAACATAAATGCGTAATACTCTTGAGGTGAAACCGGTTGTTATGTATTATTTGAGTGTATGCTTAGTGGAAGAGTACAAGTCAATAGACAGATGTCAGAAAGAGGAGCAGGGATTTGCTTTCTAAACAGAAGGTGGGGAGAGAGAAAGAGAGAGAGAGAGGAAGCTTACTCTTATATTGGAAAAGTAGACGGTAGAAATTCATTATAAAAACATCTTAATAAAAACGAGACAATCTAGTACCTTCTTCACCACCAGAGGGAGAACAAGGAATAACCTATATATATATATATATATATATATAGTATATTTATATCCTAATTTGCAAAACAACAAGTGTTCAAACTTTTTTGCCGGCAATGAGGGATTTCAACCTTGGAACTTTGGATATTCTATCCATAGTTGGCTACTTTTCTCTAGTGCTTATTATTGGAATAGCTGTAATTCACGATTTATTCCTTTACTCTAATCATCCGGCTTATGTTTCCAATTTCATGTTTCAGTCATTTTTTCGTCAAAATAAGAACACAGTTCATGGATTCTTTTTGGCTGGAAGACGCATGTCCTGGCTACCAGTAAGTTTATGATTGAATAGAATTTATAATTAATATTATATAAAGCTCATTGATACTACAATTTTGAAGTCTTGTCGTATTTTTTAAGAGTCCTTTTTTTAATAAATCAAAAGGGGTCAAAAGCTACAAATATGTAAAATAGAATTGAATTTAAAATGATGCAGTCACAATAGAGGATCATCAAAGACTTTTCCTTTCTACATAGGTAGGAGCCTCTCTCTTTGCAAGCAACATTGGGAGTGAGCATTTCATCGGACTCTCAGGAACAGGAGCAGCAACAGGGATAGGAGTGGGAGCATTTGAGCTCAATGCTTTGATACTTCTCCAACTCCTTGGATTCATTTTCTTACCCGTGTACATTGCGAGTAAGGTAGGAAGACTCTAGTAAAATCCACGGATGTTTCCTAATCAAACTTCTTCCTATTCTACACCACAAGGTTTGCACTCTACCCGAGTATATGAAGAAACGCTACGGAGGTGAGCGGATACGAGTACTCCTTGCCATTCTCTCATTGATTCTCTACATCCTCACAAAAATATCCGTCAATCTCTTCTCTGGAGCTCTTTTTATACAGCAGTCCCTGGGTTGGAATCTCTATGCAAGCACATTGGCATTACTTTTGTTAACAGGGGTTTGTACACTGGGTAAGTACATATTATTTATGTGAAATTGAGATCTGTTGATTGTGCAATCTCTTTTAAAAGTACAAGAGAACTTGATGCTCCCTTTCTACCCATGACATTTAAAGATTGAACTTTTTAAAAATGACATAATTTCATAACCATGAACTCTATGTTCGTATATATATATATATATATATTTGACATTAATCTGTGATTCAATCCCAAAAAGGTTGCCCCATATACATACATATATATTATTTATATGCTTTGTAAACATATCTGCATATCTCTAATTGAATTCATAGTAACTGTACGAGATCAAATTTCATACTTTTGAATCTAGTTATACTACTTCTCTACTCGTATTCATAAAAGCAATGGCTCAAGTAAATAACATGTGTATTGAATGATTTTTCTAGAATTTGATATGTAGAATTCTACTGCAATGGAACACATAGTATGTACAATTTGATATTCTTTAAAATATGACTATTTTAATTCAATAGGTGGTGGACTAGCAGCGGTGATTTATATTGATGTTGTACAGGTTGTGATCATGATTGCTGGATCATCGGCTCTTCTATATATTGGACTTGATAAAGTGGGCGGTTGGGAGCAATTACTCAGCAAGTGAGTTCAGTGGATGATGATCCTCTATACACAAACACACATGATTAAAACATTATAAATGCACTTTTAAACTGTGGAAATGAGTCATATAGAGTCACATCTGTTACAAACAAAATAATAATAATAATATTAAATCAATGTATCATTTCAGATATCTTCAAGCCATTCCAAGTCAGCTCTACATTAATCCCAACGATAATTCAACTTGCGGTGTTCCAGGCTATGATTCATGGCAAATACTCCGCTCCCCATCGAGTAATGACATGCCTTGGCCTGGCTTCATATTTGGTCAAACCCCTGCCTCCATTTGGTACTGGTGTGCAGATCAAATGATGGTACAAAAGGCTCTGAGCTCCAGGTCTATCTCGGATGCTCAAGGAGCCACCATTCTCACGGGATGGATTAAAATCCTACCCTTGTTTCTCATCATTATTCCAGGCATGATAAGTCGAGTTTTATATCCAGATGAAATAGGTTGTGTGGATCCTGAGGTTTGCCTCAAGGTTTGCCAAAATCCAGTTTCATGCTCAAATATTGCCTTTCCCAGATTGGTTCTAGGGATTATGCCTCGAGGACTTAGGGGATTGATGGTCTCTGTCATGTTGGCTGCTCTTATGTCGGATTTGACGACTATATTTAACTCTGCGTCTACTCTGTTCACCATGGATATTTATCGTAGCAAACGGAAGGAAGCAAAGACGAAGGAGCTTTTACTCGTTGGAAGGTATGTACTCTACAAAGGGGTATTGAGTCCCTTTAAAAGCTTTATTTTCTGAGAAGTACATATAAGCTTTTAATTAAAAACAAAGAGTTATCATGGATACTTTTTTTTTTTTTTCAATGTTCACGCTCAAAATAAAAACCAAGGATATGCATCTTAGCATTGATTGTTATCAGTATCTTATGGATACCAATCATTCAAGAACTGCAAGGGGGCCAATTATTTATTTATATTCAATCTATATCCGCGTATCTCTCACCTCCAATAGCTGTAGTTTTCTCTCTATCAATATGCTGGAAGCAGATGAATGAGTCCGTAAGTCGTTGGACAGCATATTTTTAATAATTAATTAGTATTAGTATTGTGCTCACATTTAGTAATGTGAGAGATGAATTATAATAATTATATTAAAGGACTTTACTCTTCATTTCAGGGAGCCTTTTGGGGATTAGTCTATGGACTCTTTATCGGGATGATTCGAATGATTGGGGATTTTATATTCACAGCTCCTTTTTGCATGGAGGAGGATCAAAGGCCCATGCTTATAGGAAAAGTAAGGCCAAGGAATTTATTGTCCTTTAGGGGGCAATAAAAAAGCATGAGCTTATAAAACGCAATCAACTGCACTTTTCAGGCATTATTTGATTGGTTGTAACTAGCAGCTGGGTCAAATTTGGGAGCATTTCAGGTTTATTTACCCTGCCTAGTAGCAAATAGCTTATAAACGGCTGAGTTTGGTGGACTAATATTTGTCATCTATTCTTTTCTTAAAAGTTCGAGCTTCTGCACCAAAAATCATCAAATTCTGTGATGTTTGAGTTTTTGTACTACGTGGTTAAATTTTAAAATTTCAATTTCAAAATATGCGGTAGACTAAACCGTGGAATTTTAAATTTCTTTAAGTAATAGTTTGCCTGAAGAGTACAACCTTGAGCAAAATTTCACTGCTTCAAACTTTCTCTCTGACTAATTGCTTTGTTTGCTTCTTTCTACGTAAATAGGTACACTACATGTACTTTGCGGCCATTTCTTTTTTCTCAACCGGTTTTGTAGCCATTCTATTATCATACTGCACCCCTCCATCCGAACCCTATCGCCTCATACGAACCACATTTAACACCCGATTATCCAAGGAGCCCCGTCCAGACGAGGAAAATAAAGAGGATAGTCAACAACACGGCGCTCAGTCCAAAATTCCCTTAAACACAGAATTGAAACTGGAACTCCTTGAAGAGGGATATGAATGCAAGGAGAGAGAGAATGGTGATGATGATGATACTATACTATGTACGCCCCTTTCCTCAAATTTTAAGGACTATATCGTGAGAGGAGGAAAGAGTATTGAGTGTGAAGAAAGTCCAGCCAAAATATACGACTTGACTCAAACAAAGAGTCAAAAAGTGATTTTGTACATGAACCTTTGTCTGGTGATTGGAGGATCCCTCTCTTTATATACGTATTTCTCGATCAATCCTTTTAGTAGGGAAGAAATAGTTGAGCTTCAGTCCTCCGCCATTAAGAACTCCACAATTCATTTGAATGTGGATTGTTAGATCATCCAGGAAGAAGGGCACATACATGGAAGGCGGTTCTTTCTTCATGTTTGCTCTGTATCTATGTATACCGAGAGTATGAGGCCTAATTATCCTGCATTTATCACACTTATTCATGCCTAAATTATGTAAACGAAAGAAATGTTTGATGTCTGTAAATGGTTCATTTGTGAATATGAATTTGGAGTACATAATATATGTACGTTATAATCGTGGCAAGAACCAATAGTAAGACCCCTAACTTCATGGTCGAATGACATGTATTTTCTTAAAATAGTATATATTTATATATTATATATAAATTTTCTTTTTTATTCGTCATGCCTTCTACAAACATAGAAGTAAAGAGATTTGATTATAAAAAAATTTATGATTTAAAAAAATACAAATGTAAATATATTATTATACTGGAGTTTACATAAATAATAATAATAATAATAATAATAGTATTATATATTTATAAATGGAAATAAATTGAGAGATAGATGTAAAAAAAAAAAAAAAAGGTCATACATAGTCAAAATACAAATAAATTAACATTAATTAAATTAGTGTTGCGTTCCTTGTTGTTGCTTATTAGTAGTAGTATTTAGGGAAACAATCAAAGCAAAGATCTCAAGGACATCATTTAGGGCATTGGGGGAGGGGAGGGGTGTTTGTGTGTAAGGGAAACGTCAAAGATAAAAAATAATAATTATTATTATTATCATAACAGTTATAATAAAGAAATAAACACTTTCAATGTGTCAAAGAAAGAAGAAGAAAAAAATTGAACTAAAAATAAAGTAATTATTATATTTAATTTTCTTTAAAAAAAAAAAATTGTCAAGTCACAGAGCTAAAAATACGTAAATAATTATGTTCGTAGTGCCAGAATGTTACTAATACTTGTAACTGTTTCTTCATAACATATATATATATATATAAATACATATATATATTATGTGTTGAAGTAGATTTTGAATAGCGGTTTTTGTCAAATGAACCCTATATAAGCATGTAATACTTTCTCCACGATATATATAGATATATATCAATATATGTATGTAATTATAACTAATTATATATGTATTTATATATATGCATTTAGTTGGGAGGTGAGGGCGAAAGTGAGGTAATGTATATGTAGCAAAAATGGACGGAGGAGTATTGAAAATCTTGGTCAAAGGGGCCCAGAGGGGTCACATTTCTTTCTTTCTTTTTTCTTTTTAAAACTAAATGTATAAGAAATCAAATAATCATGAAGAAGGTAACGCGATCCATGAATGATTCCTTCCTTGGCTAAAGTGATGATAAGGATGATGATGATGATCTGACACCTTATACGGCCAAGCACAAAGAGTCCTTTTCATATTATTATTAAAAGTATCTAAAGGCCCCATTACGACCCCTTCTTTCCCTTTGAATCCAATCCGCTTTCATAGTACTATTATTGGTTTGTGGAGGTCCAGCAGTTGGAGGCTCTGGAGTATCTCTAAATGATTTAGGTGTTATGATTGTATTAGGAACATGTCCGATTTGCCCTGTGATATTTCGTGCCTTCCACCATTTCTTGGTATCATCAAGTACTTCCAAATACTCTCCTCTTACCACAGTTAATTCTTTTTCATTGTTTGCTGATCTGGGATATGTTACTTGAACCATTTTTGCACCCCGGCCCACTAAATCCTTGGCAAAGAGATTTTGTTGACTTTGAAACTCTTCTTCGACAAGTCGATAATTCGGCGGTGGAGTGGGTTGGTATTCCTCTTCCTCAGGTGGACTTCCACCTTCCTCTTCCTCTCCTCTGTGTGATCGTCTTTTCCCATTGGATCCACTGCGACGGCCCCCTCCTAAATCATGCGATATAGTCGTGGTGTAACCATCCATAAACACTGGCTTATAAGGGGAGACATAGTCCTTCCATGCGTCAGAGGGGATGAACCAAGCTTCCCCTAAGCTATGCCACAACTCATTTTCCTTTGATGTGAGGCAATTCAATAGCAAATCCACAGCACCTGGCGTCAGAAGTGGAGAAACAACTTTACCAGGTAGATTAGGCCCATAATGAGACTCGTGCGAGGCATCCACAATCAGAGCAAGTGGAGTAAACAAGAAATGCACCAATTCAGGAGCATTTGGATCATGAATATGAGCCTTTAGTTTAGCAAGAAGATTAAAGGAAAGTTTAAACTTTTGAAATATGTCAATAAACTCTCTCTCAGGAGGAGCCTTGGCCCTCACAGACAGCATTCCATCTCCAAGATCCCTTCTTTTGGATTTACGTGACTTTTGTCTTTTATCCAACTCTCGAGACGCTGCAGCAGCATTCTGTAGACGAGCAATGAATTTCTCAATGTCGTCAAAGCATCGATTCAAAATTGCAACATCCTTTTCATATTTGTCTGATGAGGTCGAGGAAGTCTCTGAAAATCTATTGCTACTAGACTCAACAGTTGCTGCCGCAGCAGCAGCTGCACTCCGAATCTTGGAGGAACTTTCCTCAAAAGGACTCAAATCCGATATTTTAATTTCATCTTCATCATCATCATCAATTTCGTGTTGCCGTACAGCACTACGACGAGAAGAGTGTCGAGGAGAGTGATTGGATTTAAAACGATTTGGAACGGGATAATCATTCATAAAGGCCTTTAAATCCTCAACCACATCTCGAGCCCGTACATTCACGCATTGAAATATATGCATCTCCGAGGAGGACATTCCATTTCCAACAATGTAAATGAGTATATTGTTATAGATCTCAGTCGGATCATTGGATGTGAAGGCAGTGGGCTCACGTACGATATCTGCTGGGAAGCATTCCACTACATCCCCGTTTTCATGGTCCATGATGTGAATCATACGTCTCTCAAGACGCATCAACATTTTTTGCGTCCATATTCCATTGTTCTTTTCCATGGCAAGGAGTCGTCGCATTCCATCTGCAGGGTAGAGTAAATCATTATCTTCATCCACGGAGAAGGTGGCCAAATGTTCTAACAGATAAGTGGGTGCGTTTGAGGACATGGGATAACCTAGAAAACAAAACCAGAATAAATACATTATTTAACATAAAATTGATTCAAATAGAGGTTGATAAGAATTTAAATGAAGAAGAAATTGCTAATGGGAAGAAAATATTATTTTTATTTTTATAGGTATTTCATTTCCTGCCATTACTAATATTTTGTGGTATTCGTATTCGATATGGTTTAATATTCAATTTAATTAGTCTCTCTCTCTATTTCTCTCCCAAAAGGTATTATTCAACTACAACACATTTTGTGAGGTAATGATGTATCCTGTAATTAATTATTCTTTGCATACATACATACATATATAATTAAAATGCAAATACCTTATAATTATGACTTAACATGATTTTGTCAGCAAAATCCAAGAAAGGATTCCACACGCCACCATGATTTACTATAGAAATAATACAATATGTTAGATACAATATTTCTTATTCCCCCTGTATTTTTTCGTAATCATCATAATTTGAATCAAATATCCTATCCTATGACGTAACTGATAGGAAGTTACAATTAAAATAAATATTAAGTGAAAAGGGATAGAAATTACTTTTTTTTGTATATTTAAATATCTAAAAGAATTATTATTCATGTAGAAAATTCATGACGTCTATTAGACAGAATTTCAAATAAAGTTCAGAGTCCATTGCTTAATAAACTTGACTTTAAATACAAGGATTCCCCCCAGAGCGTTTTTGAGAGGTGAGTATGGTCAGGGACTGAAGTGAAACTTCTAGGGATGCCCATGAAAATAAAGAAGCATACACTTAGTGATAAGCTTTTAAATACTCATTTTTTTGTAAATTCTATAAAACGTGGGGAGGGGGGACTTAAATAACTTCTCCTTGAATATTACATGAAATGGATTAATAAGGAATGCGCATACAAGAGCTTAGATCCACAGCTTTCAAACAAGATGATGTCAAGCGCCCGATAAGAGTCCTTAACTTTGAAGAGATCGTCCATCAAAGTGTGTAAATTTTCAGCCAATTTCGAGCAAAAATTCGTTAGAAATCTAAGACTCAAGGTAGAGCTACTTAAGTAGTAGTGAGCAAAAGGATTTCAGTTGGTTTCTTTCGGGCCCTTGACATCTCGTTTGAAAGCTATGGGTCTAAGCTCTTTAATGCACTCCTTATTAATCCATTTTATTTAATATTCAAGGAGCTATTTAAGTAGAAACGTTTTGGCCGACTTTTGAGCCTACTCCCGCCGCCTATGCCCCTAGGATCTCCTTTAGGTCAAAACAAAGACTGAAAATGAATGGCGGATTCTTATTTTTTAATGCACAAAATGACTTCCTTCTAGGCTTAAATTGAAGTTGAAGTTGGAAAATGGGCCAAAAAAGCTAAAAAGTAAGGTCCGATTTCTCGAAAACCCTAGGACTCTCTCTCAAAAAAAAAAAAAAATAGAGAGAGATTTGAAATCAGGGTGCAAAACTGAATAACTTTTATTATACTTATAAAACCCCAAGGATTTTTGACTGTTGTCAACCAATGTTATCAGAAGAGCCCAAAATTGATTAATTAGGAAGAATTGTCTAGTAAAAATGATAGTTAAGAAAAAGATTGTAAGGACTCACCCGTCCAAAGATTCTACTCCATTTTGAACAAACAAAAAAAAATTTTTTTTTTTTTCACACAGATATAAGTACATATTACATACAAAAGAGTACTACTCTTGGACCAAGTCATTCATGAAGAGCTCTTCTGTTACTATTCCTTCTACTTCAGCACAGATGTTCTTCGAAAATATGTATGTACTTATTTATACATTAAGTACAATGTCATAATAACTCTAGAATCTACATCTTGTAAAGCATTTTAATTATAAAAATACAATATATTGAGTAGGTGGTGTTGTTGTTGATACTTCGAAACAAATAAATAATAGCAAATTTGTGTGATTGTGGGCTAATACAAATTATACGTAACATAGAGCCAATGAATGGAGTTTGTGGGTTAAAAAACAACCAAAAAAAATACAAAATACAATGTTTTCCAAACATGTAAACAATTAATATTAATGTACTTTATACTTTAGCATATGAAAGAACCTTCAGTGTGGCTGTAATGGCAGTTTGTCCCCTAAACACACAAAAAAAAGAAATTAAATTTTTTTTGTTACATCATGGTATTGTACAAACTATTATTTACGAATCCATTTTGGTAGGAGTAATCATGAAAATAACAGGTGCCTTTCAAAATGGATTCGTAGATAATGGCTCACAGAGTGGTTTTATTTCATTTCTGATAGATTCATTATGATTATTGTTATTCATTTCTCTATTTGGACTTGACCTTAATATATCAAACATAACAATACTCCATATCCCCATAGCAAGCACTGTGCCAACGGCCCTGTCCAACAATTGGAGAGATAATTGACTCACTAACAACTGATTTTGAGCCTTCCCCCCCTCTTTTTTTAAGGAAGAAAGGTTGAGTGAGTCCATGACTATCACTGGGTGCAAGTTATGAGCCATCTCGAATAAAGATATGAATGAATCCCCACCTCTTCTCCTTCACTCCGGATCTACCTCTCCATTCCTTTACATGAATCCCATCGAAAAATAAGGAAATATGAACATAAATATATATTAGTGAGATCCTCTAAACTGAATTTGGTTACGGAGCGAAGAACAAATCTCTATTATTCAAAAAAAAATAGTCCCTCGGTTGACATGCATCTGACGTAATTGATTAGCTATTTTCAGTTATTTTATTGTGTCTGAATTTTGAGCTATATCTTTATAAAGAAGAAAAGGTTGAGTGAGTCACGTAATATTAGGACATGAGGTGCAAGCTTGATATATAGCGGTGTAGAATTAAATCCAGAGCCTTAGATCCAAAAACACCCTCTCATGACGTCATACCCTAATAACCAATAGCAGCCATTAACTGAGCCCCTATCAATTCGTTTTGATCGCAATTGTACATATAAATTACATATTGTATTAAGTAATGGTAAAAATAATAAAGGACCCGATCCACTATGCCATTGATATGTGGATCTACAGGTAATTATTATCATGAGTCATTACTCACTTAATTTGTCGAATAATCTAACGGAATGTCAATCATTGTATTATATTATCTACTTATGTACACAACTTATACATATGTATATTACTCCAAATCCTTCATTTAAAATCCCCTGTCATCTCATTTTATTGTAATTAATTCCATTCAACTTGAACATCACAACACAAATATAGGTACACATATAATAATAATATTATTATTCTCATTTGCAGTTTCAAGAAATGGCACCTTAATTAAGTACACTACACAACCAATGTTATGAATGAGGCCTTCAAGAAGAGTTTGGGACTCTCTTAGAAATATATCTCAGAGTATTTATTCATTCCAGGATCTCCAATAAGGAAGTTTTTGTTATTACTTAGGGCAATTAAGTAATTAGATAGTATTGTAGATTTACAAAGTACATAATACAGTGTGGTATGTCGTGTGTGTGACACTGTATCTATCTAGCAGAGGGCTCCCATAAAATAGGTCTACATACATAGTGTTTATTATGAAGATTGACAAGGAGGAATGACTCCATTATTATTATTCTATGTAGAGACAATACATAATTATGTGTACATAGTTGGTCGTAAATATAAAAGTATATCATTATTAGACATAATCCTTCAAGGAAAAGAGTTACAAAAGTGATAATAAAAACAGAGGCTAATAGTTAATACTACATAGTCAATAATGATCTTTTTAGCATGCAATTACATTTGCTGAAGGTAAAAACAATTCAAATGACTAAAAGAATTATCCACAAATCAATTATTATGTACGAGAACATACATAAATTGCAATCTGACCAGTAGGGATCTTCAATAATCAAGGGTACAAGGAGGAGGAAAAGGCAGCCAAAATAACGTACCTCCAAGGTATACATTCATGTACATGTGTATATTAATGACTCCATGAATGTTGTTCTAGGCACAACATACGCGGCACACACCCAAAAAAACAAGAAAACACAAAAACCCCTTTTATGATATGATATAAAATGCAATCATCTAAAAACACCAAAACTGAGACATTTTATGACGACTTAAAAATAAATACATTGTTGACTTATATGTATGTATGTGCTTTTTAATGACATAATTTGACGGTCATTTGCACCTAGATATGAATCCCCCTCAGCAGTATGAAAACATCCATGAACAACGTACATAAATATATATAAAATCCACTAACTTTTATCTCGTAAAACATTTTTTTTATTTTTGTAATGGATATTTTGTCTATTGCATTTTCACCTAAGGGCTAATATCTACATATATCTATATATATATATACCAAAGCAGATGTTGTTGCTTAGATGTATAATATATGTAAATAGATGCATACTAATTCTGTATATGTAAATATATAGCATACATGGTTAAAAAATCATTCAAAGGAACTTAAATTGATTGTGTAAGAAGACGTGAGAGAATGGATTTAGAGAATGACGATGCGTAAATTGCAGAAAGAGAGAGATCCAAAGAAGGGATTTAAACAATATGTTAATGCAAGAGAATCAAATAGAATCGCAGATTACCTGCATTGTTTTTTAAAAGTGGGAGGAGGGCTGTAGCTGATAAATAAAGAACTTCTAGGGTGGTCCATGGTGAGCAAGAATCATATTTTTAAGTGATAAAATGTATGATGTATTTAGTATGAACTAATTCCAAATTTATCATAGTTATACAAACCAAGAGTTAATTCATAAAAAGTGGGATGGTCATGCCCCTAAATAGGTATATGTAGATATTGACCACGTAGCAATGTGCTCACCTCTCAAACAAGCCCCGTTTATTGTATAATTAAAATTAGTAATTATGTAGTTACTGAATTTATTTAACCCATTCACGAAGAAGCTAAGACAACTTTAGACTAAAGGACAATTATACCCTTTGACATTGTAAGATATTTGATTCGATATTCTTTCTTTCTTTCTTTTTTCCCTTTACCTAAGTTAATGTGGGACGTATGTATGTACATATGAAATGCATCCAAGGGTCGGATACGATGTCGAGACAAGTCAAGTCAATTGCAGTATATAATTATAACGCCTACGGGATTTTTTATTTGTTAAAAATTCGCATTTTGAATCAATTTATTCATAAATATATGTCTTACATATATATATGTAAATAATATAAATACTCATACGTATGTAGCTATCTCCTACAATAATTATTATAAATTTTGCTGTGTATTTACCATGGATTAATGAACCCTACAGACTATAAAAAAAACAAAAAAAAACATACAACCTTGACTTTACATTGTTATAATTTATGTGTTAGAATTTGATAGTGGGAATCATGAGAGTTTGTGAAGCATGAACAAGAAACGCCAAAGTGGTTTTATGTGTGCCTCTATGCACATTTATGTATTTATAAACGTATTCATTAATCTTTAAAGACTCACCATTTAATTCAGGGTCAAATGGTGTTGTGTCTGAAGGCAGAATAGTTGTGGCCGATAATGCAAAAGGAATTTCTCTCCCCCCGCCCCTCAATTGTAACTCATTTATAGTCAAACACACTTCTTAAAAAGTAAGTGTATTCATTACGTAATAGGACCTCAAAGTTATGTAATTTCAACTTATTGCTAATAAGCAAAATAATTTATTTTTTACGTACAAAAAAAATATGCACTTTATTATAGATAGATACAAAAATATGTAATATTGTAACCACTTGGTGAGGTGGAATGAGTCATCATCAGATGATGATGATGATAAGTACCTGAGGAACAACAAGGATCTTACATACCTATATACACTCCTACAATGAGCAACTACACGTATGTAATGTGTACATACAGGAATGTGGGAATGATCAATATGTATTTAGTCCCGGGCGTTCTACTTGTGAGGGATATCATGAAATGACACACGTACACACTCGTCGATTGTTGGGTACATTTTGTTAAATACCACACCAGGTTGGTCCTATCTATCTATCTATCTATCTACATACATAATATGTTGAGGGAAGTAAATCAAAGGGTGAATGTGCATATCAAAGGAATCCCCTCTTCCAATGAAGGAGTCCCCCAAAAGCTGAATGATTGATGTAGTCATCCAATAACTTTCCCCTCCACATAAAGGCTTTTCCCCATTGCGTGGCATGGTGATTGTAATAACTATCCTTTGGACGACTACAAGTGTAGTCGTCTAGAGACGACAAATTTGTATCATACTACACATGATCCTCAAAATCCCTTTCGACGAAAAATAGTAGGTTTTGTGAGAATTAAAGTGCATTGTTTATCTAATGAAAAACTGCTAGCACATTTTGCCAGATATCTCCACAATATCAATAATTCCCAACTAAAATTAGTCTTTTATAAAGGGATATTCTAAGCAGCAGAGAATAAAATATACGAGCTATTAAAAAAATAGTCCTTTAGTTGACATAGTATTTGACTTGCTGGACTGGCCTCCATTTAATTCCCACGTCCTTTTTTCTACTCCTTATAATGAAAAATTGAAGACTGCTATATATGTTATAATATGTCTTATTAGCGCTCTGATCTGCTCCAGTTGACTAAGTTGTAAAAGCCCTGCTCTCAAATATACAGAAGCTTCTAATATATTTAGAAAGAATGACGATATTAACTATTGATCAAATACTTTGGAACCCTCTTTAGAGGAGGAAAGTTTGAGATATGCAATCAACATGTTGACATAGTGGTCACTAAAGTAGAAAAAATTGACCATTTTTTCATTAATTTATTTCTCCACGGTAATACCTTCAATTACCTAAATACCTGGAACAATCTTAGCTAAAAAATCATCATCAATCTATTTCGATTTTTGACGGAACAAGATCGACTATACATATATATATATATGTAAAAGTCCAATGCTTAATAAAATATTACATACCTACTAATACTTTCATTAATTTCTAAATTAAGGAGCACACAACAAACTGTTCCCGTTGATGGAAAATACTTGAAATCGACGAATACAAATTCAATATTCGTAGGGGTAAAAGTAAAAATACTCTGAAATAAGCAATAATAATGATGGAAGAAGGATCCTTTAAAGTTTGGATTGTTTTTTCCAAGGACTCATAAATGAGGGACGGGACTGACAAATATACACAAGTGGCATTTGTGCTCATCACAAAAGCCTTTTTATTTATAAAAAGAAAAATGATTTGTAAGTTTGTAAGTCATCCGCCGTGTACATACTATGTTTGCTCCTAGATAGCAAAAAATCTTGCAAGATTCTAGTTACAAAAATTACAACCAACAAACAAAGTAAGACTCTACATGCAAATAAATATTTTAAAAAAAGGTGAAGTAGACAGAGGTAAGATGTTGAATGTGAAGAAATTAGGGAGATTAATGTTCATACATTGATTGAACATTAGTTATTTTTGATAATGATATCTTCAAACAATATATATGTATATATATATATATACACACCTAAATCAAGGTTCTTTCAAAGCAAAAAAATAAAAAATAAAGGTATAATAATTTACCTTGCAAAATATTTATAACCAAGTACATACATATGTACATATTTTACATGAACATTGAAATACATATATACATATATATATAACTTCCAGGCACCCAACGCCCCTAGCATAGGTATTTAAAATCTTTGAAGTATATTTATTTATTTCTTCATGGTGGATACTTTGGTATTTAAGTATGTTTAAAGAAAGAGAAAGAGAGACGTAGAATTGCACCATCGATGATTATAAATCTGATAAAGTATTAAAAGTGATATATATATATTTGGTAAGTGGATTTCTTTTACTAATATTAAAATATAATAAATAGATAGATAGATATATATTTAAGAAGGATTTCGAAATTCGTTAGAAATTTTTAAATACACATAGTTATTAAAGAAATAAATTGTTTTTTTTGAGAAGAGAGAGAGAGAGAATCAAGGACTAACGTAATGAAGGGTCCGATATTATTACATGCATACTTGTATGTATGTATTTGTATACATTACTCAAGCAAATATTCATGATGTATGTACATGATATGTCCTGTTATATCAAGGTAGTAGGAATTTATTCAAGTCCTGTACCTGGACGAAAGAATTTAATACATTACCTATGTACTATTAATTAAATCTAGGCTGAAGGTATGGGCTCCTCCACAATGTACCCGCCGTTCCCTCCGGTCTTACCCTATATATATCTATAGAAGGAGTCCGAATGTGAACACCATCTTCTCAAAGGACTACGCTCTCTTTATTCTATGTATCTCGTATCCTCCTTTCCTTTCCAAGAGAAATGGAAGGAAGGGACTAAAAGGGCTAAAATCTCATGGAACACGTTGGCCAATACTTTTCCAACTATGAAATGATTCCTCATTTACTAGTAGAAAGAGGAGTTAATTCCACCGAATTCAACCCATCATACGACGAGTTTTTTTAAGGTATACAAAAATACACTGTATTCTCCCTTCAGCTGTTTTTGATCAGCTGACTCTTCTGATATAGAGCAGCTGACTCTACGTGTTATGAACTCAAAAAGGGTATCATTTATGATACGAATGTATACAAAATATATTAAATAAAGGATTTCGCGCTCTTTTTTTGAATTAATTTATAATAAACAAGTAGTAAGGATTGATTTGTACATTGGTAGAATTTATCAATGTATAGATTATCTAAATAATAACTCTGCCACATATTAAAAAGTTGGCAACAAGGAAAATAGAGAAGGGTAGCTAACAGTTGTGTTTTATCCAAATTTTTCCTTTCCCTTTTGAGAGTCGAGGTTGAGAGTGGACCCCAAAAAGCTCGTCGTGTCAATGATCAGAACAATAAGGAGAAAAGAAATAGAAAAATCAAAAGTTAAAATATAATGCAAATTTGTGTGTGTGTGGACACGATGGAACAGGCTTTGCATAATAACATCATCAATCATCATAGATATCATCCTGTGACGTCATCACCAATTTATATCGTCTGTATAATTATAACATAGAAACAACCATTTTTCTCCTTCTTTTCTCATTAGCAGGTACCTGAACATGAGCTAATTCTCTATTTTTAAATGAACTATTTTGTGGTTATTTTTAAAGGATGGGAATTTTGATATGCAATAAGGATTAGGGAGCGTAGAATTGATCAAAACATATGTGTCCCTTTAACAAATAGTATAATTGAGCCTTAATTATAATCTAAAAATAATGACAAACTACTCTATTCCATTTGACTCTCTCCAAATGGGTGATTAAAGATAATTATAACAGTTTTACTCAGCGAATTCAATTGGTAAATTTCTAAATAATTCTACATATATTAAAACGATTCCTTGTGTTCCTAGTACTCTTTAAAATTTACAACATTTTACATTCCAAGTCCCATATGAAGGACCAAAGGAATCCTCGCTCCATATCTAATGCTAAAAGTATTAGACACTTCTATCATGAATTTGACATTTGTCCTGTGCCAAATTAGGTTTTTTATTTTTGTTCACAGCAGCTCACAAGTTTGAGCCAACTTTTGAGTGAGCAAAAAAAAAAAAAAAAAATCATGTACCTTCATGAAAATAAACTTAGTATCAGGACAACTTTATGATTGTAATTTCAAAGACGGATATTACAATCCTGATATATATATAAAAAAAAAGTGTATATAAATTGTTTTTAAAAAAACCGCCTTTTTGTTTAGGAAGGAATAGTCCTCCTCCATTGGAGGGATTCATTTCAAGTGTGAATAATTGGTCTTTCATGTACATACAAAAGATACCATTCTTATAATCTAAGTAGGTACATAATATATAATTGAAGTAGGTGTTCCCTTCCCTTTTGATTGCTTTAATTTAATTATATTATTAATGATGATTAGATTACATAATAGCGTGATGATAAGGGACTATTATATAATTAAAATCTCCCAAATGTGTGTATATTATATCATAAAATATCTATGTACATAGGAACAGAAAGATCGTATCCTTTAAAGAAGTTATGTTGTGTTTTAATTAATAACACAACATAATGGAAAAAAACATTTTATAATTACATACTATATTCCTACAGAGCCGGACCTCACCTGTCCCTTTCAAGGATACATAAGTCCACAAACATTAAATAAATCATTACACACCACAACAGGGACTATAGAGTAGAAATCCCCATTCTTTCAAAGTATTTTTTTGGCTTACCCTAGGGTTATAATTTTAATGATTCTCTCTACATATATATATATGTATGTATTTTGATCTTCATAGAGAATGAGAATGGCTACATAGTATCGAACTTAAAATTCCGCTCCCCCATCCCTTCCTATTAAGAGGAGTCCTTGAAAAATGAGGCAAATTTATTTGTCAAATTAAAAAAAGTCTGCAATTTATTCAATGATGAATTGATTGACTCAAGTTTGAGACAAGTTAAGTGTTTGACTTTACATATATAATCGGTTCAGTTGAGCCTTTAAGTATCTTTCATTCTTAAGATACTATTGAAAAGCCTTTGTCATTATTATTATTCCTAATTTAGGTTTAATTAACATTGGATGGTTATACCTCACATATAACCAAGATTTGATCGATGATGACCTCAAGATACATGAGAGAGACAGAACGTTCAAATTATGGAACGGATACAAACCCTAAAAACCAGATATTTCTCCATTATTTAAAAATAAGAGTTGTAATTGTTTACCTCTATAGAAAAAAAGCTGATATGCGAGAGAAATATTATGGGAAGATTTATGAGGTTGTTTAGACACGGAATGAAATTTCTTTCCTCGGACAGGCGCAGCTTTTACGCGATATGTACACATTTAAGGGATTTATAGAGATACCAATGTGAATCAGTGGAGATTTTGGGAAATGAAAGGAAAATTTGTCACTCTAGAAACTTCTTCAATATTTTCAAAAGGCTATAAAAATTAGTATTTTTATGTATATACAGTCAAATTTGTAGTATGCAGCCAGGCAAGGGAAAGTGGAAAATTGACCGCTTAGTGCAGAAAACATCTTACTCTAGAGGCCTCCTTTTGAAACTATGATCTGGAAAATTCGGCATAAAAGAATACATGGTTTTAAATGGTTTAGCCGTGAAGAAGTTTCTGATCGACGATACCAATGATTATAAGTCTTTTATTCCTCAGTTGAGTCGCTCTCCACTTTCAATATCGAAGATGAAGAGTAGAAATTTGAAATTAGGGGATGAGGAGTTTGATAAACAACATTTTCTTTTCTTTTCTTTTTTGGCTATGGGAAGATCCATCTTTCTGAGAGTCTATGCTCATCATATGAAAAATGGATTTACGAATGACATTTAGCAATTGAAACTTGATAGCGTACGCCAGTTATCCTTGAGGGAAACTTTGGAAGGAACCAGCTAATAGATAGTTCGATTAGTCTCGCCCCTAAATTCCAAATTGTGCCAGGAGTACAGGGCATTGTTTCTATACAAAATCATAAGATATGGTATTTAGAAGTTTCCAACATTGATACAAGTTTTAGAATCAATAGTCACCCTCCCAGTGGAGAACAGATGTTTATTAGATAGCATATTCATTTGAAAATAAAATAACAAGGAAACGAATTCAAGAAATCAAACGATGGATTTGGAGATTTTCAATAGTCCCCCACTATGTACATATACTCAATTCAAAAAGGAGTTTTGCTATTACTCTTCATATTAGAGGAAGCATCTCCCCCTAAATGCAGGAATGCCAATTACTATATATGTATATAGCTTAAATATAATTTAGCTGGATATTCTTATAATATTTAATCTCAATTTGCGTATTTTACAGAGGGTTAATGGAAAAAACTTAGTAATAGGAATTGCAGAGTAGGTAACGAAGAATAGCGCCATGTTATCAACTTTTTTTTTTTTTTTTTTGGGACGAAATCCCTTCCACACTCAGTTCTTATTGACACTACAGAGATATATATATGTATATACATATGTATAAATCTAAAATCATGTGTCCCTTGTATAGTTGTCAAAAAGATTACAAGGCGTTGTTCATAATTATATATAATGAGACGGGAGCCTTGATCATGATGAGAAGTGACTTGTCACAAGAATAATTTCTCACAAACGCACAGGTAATATATTTTATTATAAAATATAGAAAATAATTGACCCTCTCACGGCGTTACTCAATATAAGATAAAAATGAATTTTTATATTTCTTTTTCCACTCATAGAATGATCGTAAAACGTTGATCAATTAAGTTTATAATTAGCTTTTTGTATGAAGAATTAAATTATCTACCATTAGCTGATGAAATATTCAATATTCAATATATACAAGTCGGACAAAATTGAATAGCTGTAATTGTAAGCAAGGATCAAAAATCATGTCAACCCCTTAATTGGAGTTCAACATAAATGGATTGTTATATTATTAAACCTATTCAGAGGCATTTCTTAATGCAAAATGAAAATGAATTCCCTGGTTGTTTTAGTGGGGTTTTTTCTTTTTAATGAAAAGGTTGCGAGATGTTTTATTACGAATACATCGAGGAGGAGAAATTCATTTTGAAAGAAAGAGAAAAAAATGATAAATATGTTATGTGGAAAATTTAAGGACAAAACGCGGAATGTACATACAAGGTAGCTAGCGTGTGTGTGTGTAGGTATGTGGTTTTAGCCTCAATCCAAACCACTATTTATTTATTTTTTCAAATATGTATAATACTACGTTGATTGCAAAATAAGCCGGACTTTACTTTTAATATATGTATTATATATAAATAAACTATGAAGTAATTACCATTTTTTTATTTTATTTTTTTTTGTTAAAAAGAAGATTATGTGTACATAATTTAGAAGAAGTAAAAGGATTCTCTCTCTCTCTCTCTCTCTCTCTCTCTCTCTCTCTCTTCCACCCAGCACTTTCTCATTCCTCTTGATAATACAACATGGCATAATCGTTCCTCTACATACATAAAAGCTTCCGGAAGAGGGTTGTGGATCACTCAAGCGAGCTATATATATATGTTTATGGCTTACATTTTCTTCCTCTTTGCATGTGTTTACAAATATGTACATACAATTTATGTTGTGTGTAAGTGTATATATATTATATGTACATACAAACATATACACACACACACAAAACTGGCGTAAGTCTGTAGGCAGCACAAGAGGATGATAACATATTCTTCTCCTTCAAGAAGAAAATTTTTTAAAGCATACTACAAAAGCATAGTACATACACTATGTATACGCAAGTACATACATAGATATCTATCTATCTAAGTATTTTTTTTCTTCTTCATCTACAAAATAGATACATATGTATGTATGTTATAATGTCATAGGTCAAACCAAGGAAGAAAGAAAGAAAGAAAGAAAGAAAGAGTACTTTTCCTCCTATACATACATATAAACATACAAGACGAAGAATTGACAAATATGAATTCCTCCTCCATTCAAATGTCAGCTAATGACGTAATTACGATACTTTATAACTATATATATATATATATATATTTAATGTCTAGGAAGTGAATGTAAGATAGATAGAGAGAAACCTACATAACATAGATATGCATATATCTATGTATGCGTCAAGTCAAGAAGAAATCAAGTTTATGATTAATTAAATATTTACTCAAAAATGAGTGTGAACTGTCCTCATATTATTATTCTTGAAGACATTCTCTTTCCTTTTTATATATAGGTTATTTATATATTAATTAAATAATGACTCCAATAATAATAATTGCAACTGTATTATAGGAAAAAAATCTACCGGCCACAATACAGAATATAAAACATCTGGTATTTCTGACTATGTAGTAGTTACTATTACTATAACACATTCAGTTGATTTTTAATAGTTTTCTTAAACAGATGATGAACAGATAGTTTTAGCCAACTGCAGCTATGTAAATCTCTGGGCTATGAAAGAGATGCTCGTTCTTTCAGGGACTCAATGCGCAATCGTAACATTTATCTGATTGCTCTATTGAATGATAGACAAGAATCCTGGGTTGTTGCTCGTTTGTATTAATAGGTTATTTATATTAATTAAATAATGACTCCAATAATAATAATTGCAACTGTATTATAAGAAAAAACAAATCAACAGCCACAATCAAGAATAAAAAACAGCTGGTATTTCTGACTATAGTAGTTACTATTACTACGATTCATTCAATAGATTCTTCATAGTTCTTAAACAGATGAACAGATGATGGTTTTAGCCAACTGGCAGTAAGTTAATCTCTGGGGCTATGAAAAAGATGGATGTTCTTTGTGGGACTCCATGTGCAGTCGACGACACATTTATCTGATTGCTCTTTTGGATAGACAAGAATCCTGGGTTGTTTCTCCATATAAAGTGAACTTTTAGCAAAAAAAAACCTGCGGCAATGGTCTGTAAATGACTCTTAAATATTTGACCGCTATATTTATGAAGTTAAAAAAAAACTACTGTAACGTGATGGATTTTCTCCTTTTCAATATTTGAAATCAACAAACTTGCTTCCTTGTTGACTTGACACATTGTATTATGTACATATTTTAAAAGGCATTAAAGCAGAAAATACATACATTTTTAAAGAGAAAGAGAGACGGGAGGTAGGTAAAAGAATTTTATTATTATTTTATTTTTTCCACCACATATTTATGGAGACAGCAGTTATGTACTTATAAGTCATTTCCACTCCTCAAGACGTTTGATGAATACCTTACACTAAGAGAAGGTTCATCATTCCGTATTGGCAAGTAGATATATATACGTACATACATAGGTGCTCCTCTCAGGTAGGGCATGTCAAGGAGGAGGAGGAGGGGGTAAGAACATTCCGTGATGATGAATAGGCAAATGCTACAATAACCTTATGTATATAAGTACCTATAGGTCATACAAAAAAGAAATAATCTTTCTTTAATATATGTATGTATGTATATATATAAAAATGAAAAAGGAATAATGACCCAAAGAAATGGAACTTGAAAGTGAGAGTTAGGTATGAATACATTCCCTTCTTTCTTTAAAGAAGGACTACAAATGGGCTCCCTATAAGTATATATATTTAATATTTATGGTGAGTACGTGTCCAAAAACATATGAACTATAGCCCATTCGTAATGGATATGATGTAATGGAATAAACATAATTTTGTACCCTCTAGATCAAGAGTGTCAAATCTACGGCCCACGGGTCGGAACCGGCTCGCAAGGAGGTTCAATCAGGCCCTCAAATTAATTTGAAAGTGAAAAAAATACATATAAAAGACATAGATTAAATTTTTTAATTAAATGTAATTAATGAACTATCCACTAGGGGGCGCATGTTAGTCTTTCTTTATAAGTCTCATGTTGTAATCTCATATAAGTTCATTATTATAATTTTCGATTTTCTTGCTACTGTAAGTTTGATCAATTTTGATAAATGTTTTGTAAAAGTGTTGATCAATAAATTTTTAGTTCAATTGACCAATGTCCTTGTTCTTCTTACAAATCAAAAACAAAGGGAAGACATGAGGACATTGATATTTTGGTTATTTATAGCTAAGGGTGCTATAAGTTGAATGGTTTGGCCCACAACATCTACCTAGGGATCGTATGTGGCCGGTGATGTGAAATGAGTTTGACACCCCCTCCTTTAGATCCTTGCTCTTCCACTAATTTGTATATGGTAAATGATTTCTAATGAAGTCATTTTGGGACTCCCTTGATAATGAAGTGAATCCCTATTCATGAATATGTTCATTTAGTAGAACTTAAAGCCATTTAATTGAGGTTAGGTCATCAAATATATGAAGCAAAGTAAGAATTGTTATTTATACTATATTTTGACTTATTATTTAAAAAAATCTCTCAAATAGAAGCTGAATTTTCTAATTGAATAAAGTTTTTTTTAATATTATCAATTAGAGATACAAAAATTAGGTACTTTTTTTTCCTCCTTACTTTTAATCTGCATGTTTGTACCTCAATATATATATATATATATGTAAATAAATCATTGATTTTTATATTCTATTTACCAATATATACATATATATGTACATTTATTTCTGTATAGATTGTAATCAAGGCTAATAATGACTCACAATAAGTCAATCTTTCAGACATCATAAGCCCCCCTTGATTGACATTTGTACTTAGATCCTTGACAACACACATGGTTCCGTCACATGACATAAATGTCATGTCACAAAATGCTCAAGGAATCAATTTATTAGAGCTTAATTCCCCTTAAATGTCTCAAATTATACGTCAAATTAAGCGCACCCAATAAATAAAAATGTCTCATATCTCAAATTACATAAATAAGTAAATATATTTACAATGTATTTACATGGATGCGTCATATAAATAGAACACAATAAAAGAGTTGTAAATATCAATGATACACACAAGTCAATGACAGCAAATTCTTAATAGTCAGAAATTGACAATTCTGAGCAGGCCCTAGTTGAACTCGCAAAAAGGCGCCTCAGATTTTTGAGCTATATAGGAAATTGTTGTCTACAAGTTGCAACTGGTACAATCTGTTGGTATTAGAGACCAATACTGTTTTTTTGATAGTTTTTTTTTTTTTTGGTAAGCTCAAGGATGTTTGCAAGAATTTGATGAAATTTGTATGAGATTGTTTGTACAGTAAAACGTCAATATAAAGCACTGGTTGGAATGGAAAAAAAATTGACCAACGTTGTATCTGACTGCACCTTATATCGATTTGATTATATATATATATACCTATATATATAATTTGAGACCTAAGACCCATTCGTACCCAACTGATTATCACACTTCTTCGACGCTATTCCTCTTATAACGATGTTTGACTGTATCAATAGGCAATTTAATTCAATGCTCGAAATATTCTCCTAAGGCCAATAACTGGCTAATGAAATCGGTAAGTCAATTCATCAATCGAGCTCTATCTGGTTTGTACAAGTTACTTTGAATACAGATAATGCAATGATTGACGCTCAGGATAACTTTTGAACGTTTTTGATCAAAATCCCCAAAATTGATAAGTAAGGTCCTCATCCGACCTTTTACTCATAAAAATATAACACTCTTCATATAAGTATTTTTAATTGATCTCAAGAAAAAGGATAGCTAGTAGCTTCATACTAATAAGAAGAAGAAGTTGTTCTATGTATGTATATTAAAAACCTGGCGGCACATACATAGAACTAAATAATTTCTACAAAATCCCAAATTGTATGCACACACTCCATAAAAAATGATGATTTTCAAAAATAGTAGCCTAAGATTAATGAAATATGATTAATTTGTAATTTTACCTGGTTCGTTGGAAGCCATACTGTTTCTGTCTGAATTGCTGGAACCTGATCGAGAGTCTCTGGATCGAGATGGCATCATTATAACTTCTATCTTTTTAAATTGTTTTTTTTCCTTCTTTTTCTCTTATATATATATATTTTTTTTTTTTCAGTCCTCGATGTGTTGAATAATTTTCATAGTCATTCAACTCGATTTAAATAGTGATTTAATTACGATGCGAGTAACGGAGGTGACTCTACTCTGAAAAATAAACGAATAAACATAATTATTTTATAAACTATTATTATATAAATGAATCAATATATAATTAAATTAAATAATTTAGTTGTAAAAGTCGTGAAAAATCAAATATATATATATGTACATATGTATTATCGATCCAGTCGATGGATAGATTGTTTATTCACTCACACATTTGTGGTCAGTGGTATAGTGATGCGTCTTCGTTGTTGGCTTATTGTTAAAACTACAAATACCTCTACTTTTTGTACGTATGTACAAACATATTATTATTATTATAAAAAATAATCATGATCATTAAGTAGTTAAACAGTTATATTACTAATAACGTGTAGAAGAGGTTTTATCTAAAAAAAAAAAAAAAAAAAATGGCTGCTCCATCGTTTTTTTTTTTTTTTTTTTTTCTTTTTTTTTTCACATTGACTATGAATTTTTTCAATGATAAACGTACAACAAAATAAAAAATAATATACTAATTTTAAATAATAAGAAAACGAGGAAGAAAAAAAAGAGACATTAACTTTCTCCCTGGGATTTTTTTTTTTTTTTTTTGGTATTTTTTATCCTATCGTTTTATCTCATACTGAATATATATATATATAATACCTATGTTATAACTATTTAACTATATAAAAAGAAACGATTAAGCTTGAGTAATGAAAAATAAAAATATGCATATATAAATGTCGTCAGAAAGGAATGAGAAGAAGTAATTTTGTCTACAATTTAATTCAATGTAAGAGTGTATTTAGTAGTGTTTTAATGCAAGGCTAGCTACTGAATATGCCCACATCAAATAATATACACAAGCACAAAATGAATCAAGTGTTCAAATCCTTTTAATCTGTTCTTTATGTGTGTGGTGATCATCACATAAGGGAACCATCATCTCTCTCGCCGTTCATTTGATCCTGAACGCTGACCATAGTTAGTTAGAAAAGGCCTTCAATATGTATGTAGTTATATCTCAAGACTACTCTCACCGACTTACATTGAAAAAAGGTCTTTGATGCCCATAATATGAGTAGGGTAGATACAAGCCCCTATCCAACTGACTACGAATTAAAATGCTCCACCAATGAGGGTGTGAATGCTTCTTTCATACAATATGTATTTATGTGATGAAATACATCTTTTAAATAGAGTGTAATAGAAGAGTCAACATGACGTTCATTCAATATCATGAGCCCCCTGCAAAAACGGCCACAAATAAATACTATGGATCTGGAAATTAAAATTTCTGATTTACATGTTTCCCTTCATTTTAGTAAACATACAGTAAATGTTTATTAAATGCTCATACGAACAATGGGTTTCGTATTTTAGGAGTGCAGTGATATGCGTAATATCAGGTTATGAACGACACCTGGATAGGATATGTTGTTCAAATAGAGAGTTGAGGGCAGTGCCGTAGAGTGTTGAAGGGTGCGGTCAGTCTCTCTCAACACAAGTGAACGGTACGTGCACTTACTCACAAATGAAATTATGTAAATGGATAAAAACTGTCAAAAAATGGAGGAGAATGAAATTACATCCACTCATATGTGTAGTTGGCTACGCGACTGATAGAGGAGGGAAAGCCCCAATGGCTTAATCTGCAGTTTATTCCCCTTATTGTAAAATATCAAGGAGAAACGGGTAATAAAAAACGTGGCAAAAACATGGCGGTAAGATTTTTCTAAATCGGGGTGAGACCGTAAATGTCCCATTTTACCCTCTAGTAAGGCTAACGTAGTGCCCATAGTTGGGGAAAGGGGGAAAGTATATATTGTCTTATATTAATTATAATTATTTGTAAATAATTCAGCTGGTTGCAAAACTGAATAACTTTTATTATACCCTTAAGATTTTTGACTGTAGACGATCAGTGTTATCATTGACTTAATACAAATTATTTTGTAACTGTTTGGAAAATAAGAAGAAGGAAAACCCTAGATTTCATGGGGATGAAATGAATTTTAAATGATTTAAAATATATATTTTTCGATTCTCGACATTTTTTACCAATAGCAATAAAAAATAAAACTCATCGTTTGACGACAAATCCTTGCTACTTTTTTTTTTCTTTTTTTTTTACTCTGGATATTCCCCAAAACAAAACATCAACAACTACTCTGAACTTGTCTCTCAGCTGTACTCTTATTTAAACCCTTTGCCCTTTTATTTGTGTAACAACGAACGATAGGAATTCCGTGAGTTTGAATAGGGTAGCTTTTGTTTTTTTTTTTAAATCCCTAGACTATTAAATGAAGAAATGTTCAGTATGTAATTAGAAAGAATGACGACATTACCCAACTTCCAGTTAATTAATTTAAAGCCTCTCTCTTTTTTTTAAAGGGGGAAAGGATTTGATTGATTTTGATCCAGAGAAGTAATGGATCATCTCGAATAATACAGATATTATTATTATTGTATTCGCATACACTCAGGGGGTCTCCCATTCCATTCCTTTACACATGAACCCCCCTTGAACGAACAAGGAAATAATACACACTCCATTATCCTTGTGATGCCAGGGCCAGGGATGCAAATATGTATGTATACTGTGTAGTCTTAATTGAAATATATGTATATTCTTCCAAATACAACATATCATGTTTCAAGTGTAGGTATCTATGAAAACCAAAATTGTTTTTTTTATGTTTTTCCTCATCATTAAAATAAAAATAAAAAAAAACAGAGTACTGAAGCAGCATGCAGAGGTCGTGACTTGTGAAAATGTATGAAAATTTATGCAATTCATTTCAAGGGTAGTTAAAATCATAATAACATGCAATGCAATGCTGATATTTTTCAAGATCAACAACGGCTTGAATGTAAGTATATTATTTCATTTTTTGACTCATATGCATGCATGCATTAGACAGGCTTTTGCTTTTGTAAGGGATTCAAATGCCTTTAACAAGGATTCCAACCGAGAGGAATAATGGTAAGATGTTGTTAATTACATACATTGGTCAACAAATTTGAGCTTTCAAAAATCCTAAGAGGTATTAGAAGGTATATAATAAAAGTGACTCAGTTTTGCACACGATGATTTCAAATCTGTAATTTGAATTTTTTAATTTTCGAGAGTCCAAGGGTTTTCGATAAATCGAACCATACTTTTTAAGCTAATTTGGCGGCCCATTGCCCAACTTCAACTTCAATTTAAGCCAAGAAGGATACTCATTTTGTGCATTAACAAATAATAATTTGCAAGTGTATTTAATGCAAATTCCATTTCCGGTCTTTGTTTTGACCTAAAATGACTCCTGGGGACGTAGAGTCTCGGAGTAGACCCAAAAGTCGGTCAAATCCTCTGTACTTAAATATTACATAAAATGGATTAATAAGGAATGCGCATACAAGAGCTGAAACCCACAGCTGTCAAACGAGATGATGTCAAGCGTACGATAAGACTCCTTAATGTAGAAGAAATCATTCATCTAAATGTGTAAATGTTCATTCAATTTCGAGCCAAAAATCCATTAGAAATCTAGGACTCACGGTAGAGCTACTTAGGTAGTAGCAGCGCACAGAAGGATTTCAGTTGGTTCCTTAAACATTGCCCCCCCCCCCTAAAATTGAATCCATACGAAATTCAATTTAAGTTTCCCGGGGTTTTTTTTTGCTCATCCTTTCAAAAGGAATTACAAAAAACTAGGAGGAAGAGGAGAGATTTCAATTTCAACTCTCTTCTTTATGTATCAACATAGGAGGTGGTGATGGAAACTAAAGGAGTATTATCTATCTATCTAGGTAGATAGGCTGGTATAATAATAATAATAATAATGTCTTCATGATTACATCTCTATATACTTACATATGTATATTTATATAAGAACTATGATTGTACATACAAGTTCTTGAGAAGCTATTAGATGAATGGATAAGACTTACATACATACATACATATATATATATATATATATAAAGAATCAGGAAATACATAACAAGAGCCAAGGAATGATTGTCACAAAATGATCATCATCATAAGTGTAAGAGTGAATTCAAAAAAGTATTTAAATGTAAGCATTTGGAAGAAGAAGAAAAAAAAATATAAATAAATAAATAAATATAAAACTTGTGTAAGTACAATTTATTATCAGCAATAAATATAATGACTGAGCTCACGTCGAGCTTTTTTGTCCTCTCGCAAACACCTTTACTTTCAAAAAGGGAAAGGGAAAATTTGGAAAAAACAACAACCTGTAGCTGCTACCCTTCTGTATTTTCCTTGTTGCCAACTTTTTAATATATGTTAGGCAGAATTATTGTTTAGATAATATACAATACATTGATCAATTATACCAATATTCAAATCAATATTTAATACCTGTTGATTATACAATAATTTAAAAAAAGGGCGTGCAATCCTTTATTTAATATATATTTTATATATACAGTGTGATCCCTCGCTATATCGAGTTTCACCTATCGCTGCTTTGCAGAATTTTTTACAGTACTTTTTTCACAGTGAATTCTGATTGGCTCAGAAGTGAAGAAAGTTGACTTTGGTTTTTCATTCGATCAATGCTAACAATTTTAGTTCCTATACCTTCTGCCAAATTGTCGTTTGCAATTTGCCTCCGTGACAAAACCCACAATGTCAAAGAAACGTTCGTTACCCACAAAGTGGCCTCCAGACGCCCCAAAGAGGAAAGGAGGAAGATGCAACTATTGCAGAAAAAGTTAAGTAAAACACAGCGCAGCGGAGTCAGGACGAAGAGGCACAGGCCTGAAAAGAGGTGTTGTTTTTTGTTTCATTCTGGAGTAGAGTATTATTGCATTGTAAGATAACAACAACAAAAAGAAAGCTGACTACTTCGCGGATTTCCCCTATGGCGGGTGTTCTTTGGAACGTATCCCCCGCGATAAACACGTTCATAACACGTAGATGTCAGCTATTTAAAATCAAAAGAGTCAACATATGAATAACAGCTGAAGGGAGAGTAGTACCCATTGTGCATTTTTGCTTATCAGCCAAAAAGCTCATCGTGGAGAGAAAGAAGAGAGAGAGAGAGATGTAAAAGAATGAGGACTCTTCTTCTTCCTCTTCAACATACTCATCCTTGATTCTCCTACACCATCTTCTTCTTCTTCTACTACTACTACTTCAACTATAAAAGGAAGAGTGAAGAATAGGGCTTCTTGACATTGAAAATCAATTAGGAACCTAACAACGTTCACATTTTCTTGAGGTATTTATGTAAATACAATTGTGGATGCTCTCAAAACCTTTAACAAAAAAAAAAACCAAAAAACTATTTGTAATGAATGGAAGAAAAGGGGTTGCAGGAGGAGGAGGAGGAGGCGGCCTTTTAAATGAAGAAGAAGGAAAAAAAAACATTCTTTATTTATAATTACAACAATAACCAGCAGAATGTGAAAAAACATTCTATGTATACATACAGGAAAAGAAGAGGGAAAAAAAACCCCAACAATTTAAATGGAATTCCAAGAAAAAGAAGAATAAGAAAAAAAAAGTCACACACAGACAGATAAAAATAAGATATTCTATTCATATTTAAATACAAATTCAAAGTCATTAAATAATAATACTAATACTAATCATTCTTATAATACCCATAAATACATACTTAAGGAGCCCCTCACATTAAATTATTATTATTATTATGGGTACATGAGTATTTTAACAAAAAAAAATAAAAATTGGGGAAATCCGGAACGATTACAACACTTTACCAAGGTACACAAAAAATAATTAATATATAGCCCTCATAATGAGTTATAATACGAGTGTACTATGGTATAAAAAGAACCGCCAGCAGCTCAGCAGCTAAAAAAGGAAACTTTTTGCAATAATCATCAATGAATGGACTCGTCCATACGTTAGTATCTCTGTACATATAAGTGTACATATACTAATGATTAAAAAGAGAGTGAGTGACCTCAAAACCCGGTATATGTATATATATATATATATATAAACGAAACTAGGTATGTACATGATGTCTACAAACAAGGATAGAAGGAGTAGGCAAACTTTCACTAGCTAAAATATCATGGCCTAAACGTGACATTTGAATCAGTTATTTTTATATGTATATGTTATATACAAAATAAATATGAATAAAAAACTGCAAAAATGTTATTACTATTATTATTCAAAAAAAAAAAACCCTGAATATTAAGGGCAAATATATTATATGTATATATGTATGATATTTTTTCCCCTTTCCGATTTCCTAATTTATATTGTGTGTGTGTGATTAACAAGCCAAATATTTAATTTATTTTATTTTATTTTTGTAGTCGTCATTTAATCACTTCCTTTTCATTTGTGGATTCACGTACATATTTTATTTTTTTATAATTATTGGATCTGCTAGCTAGATAGGAGCATATAATGATATATAGTCCTTCCTAATACTCTACCTAGTACACCTGAAGTTGCCCTACCTTTTATTTAAAAATAAATAAATAATATAGGATCCAAAAATCGGCCTCTTCAACAAAAATTGTCACAACATTTGATAGTAAACTAATGCAATAAAAAGTAAAATAAAATATAAACTTGTTAAAATAGGAAGATAGGAACATATAGGCTTATATAAAATAATGCAATGAAAGGAAGAATGATTTGCAGAAACTACATATAGGAGGAGCTCCTTCCTAATGTCTCACAATTAAAGAAGGCCCATAAATCATTAATGAAAGCTTCTAAAGGCCCTCAAATATTATATGTATACAGTAGCAATATCTTAAAAAGTACCTACATAGTGGCATGACTTGATAATTTTGAGGACACTGAGCCTCCCTTTTAGAGAGTCATAAATATGCATAAATATGAATACCGTGTGTCTAGTTCATGTCCTCATATTTTATAGGATCAAAGATCCACCATGATTTGACTAAATCAATTTTTTAAAGTTCTATTACAGAAATGAACGGATCTTTTGAATTAAAAACCCCATAATCAGGGGCAATTTGAAGGGGGAGAGAGGATTGATTTGGGACTTGAACAGGAATAATTTCCAGGATAGGTAATAGGTGACTTTAAGCCTTTTTTATTGTGTAATTTGTCATTTTTAATGATCCAAATCCCAAGGATCCGATCGATCCGTGTCCTCCCTAAAACCGCCAATGAGGACACTATCAGTGTGGTTATGCTGATAATTTCCTACTCAATATATGAGGCTTCCCAGAACAAAATAAAATATTTGGAAGGGCCCTTATAATTAAGGGCCCCTTCGCATTACTTACGTTACTTTAAATCCCTGGCTACTTCCCCTTCCTATGGACAACTCAACCCTCAAAAATAATTATTATTCCTAGGGCCCACAAAAAAAAAAACATCACAAAAATTGCGAAAATAATTAAGTAAATTTTTACTACTAAATAAATAAAAAAAAAGGTTTTGAAGGAAGCCCCCAATAATGACTCTTGAATCCTGACTCTAAGGTCATTTATTCAATGACTCAAATTGACCGTTAGTTTTTTTTTTTGTTTTTTTTTTTTTTTTACATCATCCTGGAGCATTTAAAGAATCTCATCATACCGGATTTACCTGTTTCCCCGAAATTCTTTAAATGAAAGCGTCAGGTCCTTAAGAATGATTGTAAATACAAGATCATTTTAAATGTAACTAATATTATTTAGCTATATATATCTCACTCTTTTCTCTTTTCCTTCCTTTTTGGCTATCCCCTTTTTGAACAAATTTATGTATAATTCATCATATTTTATTACCTAGTATTTTTTTTTTCTAATCAATAAATTATTTGTACAAGGAATTGCACACGTGGTTCTCTTACCTCCTTGGATGTATATTTGAGTCTCTCTCTTTCCTTTTTTTTTTATCTCCTTAGGGAATGATGTAAATATTATCCAATCAATCTAAGATCTCAGGTACTGATGGGAGAAATCTCCTACCTACCCACCTATGATAATCACTTTATTTTCCCCTCCTGGTCAAGGTTAGATGAGGTGCGGATGCGGGGGTCACTACTGAGTAGAGAAGAAAATCAAATAGGTGAAAATGAGTTGAAGGAGATCAGGATTGAAGGGACTCGGGCAAGGATCATCATACTGTCTATGGAGTCTGAAAAAAAAGACCTTCTTCTTCTTCAAAAACAAACAAACACGCACTTGAGGATTCTTAATTTATGTAAAGAGATATACAAATGAAATAATAATAATAATAACGCTAGGACTATCTCTGCTGCCCGTACTCTCACCTCAATAGCAAAAGATTAGAGACTGACATGGTATACCAATGGTATACTATGGAAGAGATTCATCATTTGTTTTTTTTGCTTTTTTTTTCTTCTTTCAAAAGGTACCCTACGTTCACCAATATAGACTCGCAGCCGCAGTGCAGGAACGGCGTGAGGGTCTAGTTATGTAGTGGAGTAGTGATGACGAAATATCTGGCAGAATGCGGACGCTCGGTATTTTTGCGTGGTGGATTTTTTTCATACAGATATACAGTATACATATTCATCGTGGATACAGTATGTCAGCTTTACTATCCGAGGGATACGCGTAGTTTGGCTGTAGGCGTTTGGAGAGGGAAGGAGGAGGAGGAGGGCAGTGAATGATTAACTTGAAACAGGTAAGAAAATATTATTCATGAGTACTGTTTATAAACTCGGCACAAAGTACCTCTCCTCCAACAGGTAATTTTTTTTTTTTTGACATCTACAGCTAGGGATTGAATAGCTGTTATTATTCTTATTCTTATTCCTCTTATTATTATTATTATTATTGAGCTCAAAAAGCCAAGTTTTTTTTTTCAAAAAAAATTTACTACAGTAACTTACAACTGACAACAACGTCAAATTCTTCTTCTTCTTCTGCACCTTCCTTCTTCTTCTTCTTATTTCACGCTGGAAAAAATCGGGCCGAAACAAAATTTATACATAACTGACAGGATGTTAGAACTTGAAAAGAGCTCTGATCGCGCGCTTAAAATGACGTCCATTCTCTAATAAATATATGTATATGTATATAAATATATATTTATTGAAATACGCAGAGAGGTAGAGTGAGCATGTGAGAAAATTAAATAATCCCTTTGCAAATATGAATGAGTCTGATGTGTCTATATTATAGTATTAATATACATAATTGCCGTCTCCTTTCATCTCTCCTTTTTACTCTTTGTCTCTCTATCCATATATAACATATAAATCTAATATATCAGGGTGTTAAGTATATTATTCATTAGAAATGATCCCAACAACTCCGGCCTTTTATCTTATGTAGTTCATGTTTACTCCGCTAGGTGTAACATTTCGCATTATTAAAAATAAATAAAAATAGCCAAATATATTATTAAGTACCTATATATATATATATATATATGTACATGTTTATTCTTTTGACAAAAAAATCCCACGTGATTTATATCTTTAAATAGTACGTCATCATGAAACAAATATTCCTCTCTTTTTTATTTATGTATATAATAGCTCCTTTCATTTCTGCTTCCTCTTTCCCTGTTTAGATATCCGTTGTAGATACAAACCTTTTGAAATGAATCGTCAGAACCCTCTTTTTTTTATATTTAGAGTCATTTTTTTATTGATGTGTGACGACCTCCTTCAATGCTTCGAGAGCCTGTTTAGAATTGCTGTCGAAATGAATTTTAAAAGCCATTTTTTATTTGTTATATAATAAATTTTCTCTATGAGAAATGTAACTTTAATGTACACCATTTTTTTTTGTTAGTAATATGTGACAAGCAAATTTGAAATCATAATCAAAATGAGATAGATATAAGATAACTATGTCTATGCCAAGGTATATATGTATATATTCAAAACTTGTGAGTTTATCATCAAGAAAATTTCTTATGCAAGGAAAGATATATACATAAAAAAGGCGGATTTGGCACTCTGTTTTTTGACAAAGTGTAAGTTAAAAAAAAAAAAGGAGCTGAGAGAAAAGAGAAAAAAAAGAAAGAAAGGAAGACTCTGTGTTAATATTTTTCCTCGTTAGATGTCCCTTCACTAGTACTTTAAATAATATGAAATATCTTTCTTTATAAAATATTGTTTATATCCATAAAAATAGGGATAAAAACATAGCTAGTAATTAGGATAATAGACTCAGTAATTACTATTTCTGGGTTTTTGTATGAGATAAAATCATAACGACAATATTTTACTCCTCTTATCTTCATCTATGGACTGTTATACACGTAAAACAAGTCGACTTGAGGCCAAGTCGAGACCTTTTTCAGTTGCTGTAAGTAATTAATCTACCAGAGAGAGAATAATATTAAATATATGCCCTTAGGGTAGTATTATAATAATAAAGAATAGACAAACGATACATACAATACAAGTAAATAAACTTTGAAGTAGGGCCCGATCCATTTATAATGGCCGATTTTAAGTGTTTAAAGATGAATTGGACATTGGTTAATGTAGTTCATTATCTCTGGTACTTTGTTTTCCTTTATACAAAATAAAAAATCATTACTTTAACATTCAAACCCAAAATTGCCCATTTCTGAATGTTCTTTCATCCCTAATTAATACATAATATTTAAACCCCAATACCAATTAATCAATATAAATTAACATCACTTTTTAACTGTTGTTTCAGGTTAAAAAAAATCTAAAAGCTAGCTCTAACTTAAAAATTCTTGGATATAACTTCTCAAAATCTTGATAGATAATTCATATCTTTTTCTATATTGATGAGAAAATTTAGCTGTGGCTAAAGTGGCCATATTATTTGGTCTATTGAAAGGATACTTTTCATAGGGATCTCAAATGTTCATTTATTTAAAAAAAAAAAAAAAACGGCCTATGAATAATTCATTTCTTAATTAGTTTTCGGTTATGGGGTTGGTTTCAGCCCATAAATTATGTAAATTTTGGGGGGAGATAACCGAAAACCTATGTACATATATGTTCCACTCCCTAACTGCACCCATGTTCTAAATAGTCGGACTCTGTACTAAGAAATCCAATTCGCTCGAGCTCTAAAGTTGAATACATTAATTGACATCATAATATAATAGAAGCAAAATATTATTATTATTATTATTATAAGACGTGTTTGTCAAGCTTTGAGAGGCTGAGATTCCCCCAGGCCTAGTAGCTAGTATTTTGAATTTCCCTCGCTTTTATATAAATGATATAAATATATATCATATTCACGACGAGCTTTTTGGGATAAACAAAAACACACTGTATTCTCCCTTCAGCTGATTTTCATCATTTGACTCTTTTGATTCAAAGCAGCTGATTCTACGTAATATGAACTCAAAAAGGGTATTATTATTATTTCTGAACTGGATGCATAAAAAATATATTAAATCAAGGATTGCGCGCCCCTTTTTTTGAATTTTGAATATATTACAAGTAGTAACGATTGGTTTGTGATTAAATATATATTGTATATCTAAATAATAAATTCTGCCAAATATTAACAAGTTGGCAACAAGGAAAATACAGAAGAGTCGCTACCATATGTTTTTCCAAATTTTTCCTTTCCCTTTTGTCAATCGAGGTTGCGAGTGGACAAAAAAGCTCGATGTGATTATGCTTTTTAAAAAATAACATTTAAACGCATATATACGTCATTCGTAAAATACCGACATAGGTTTGCGCAACATTCAAAAACATTTCTTCAGATACTCACTCAACCCATTTTCCCTTTTTTTTTCTCATAACAGCGGATACTCCACGTAGTGATCAAGAAAAGGACTATTTATTAATCTGTGTCCAAGACTCATTAACTATATTTATCCATCATCATCATCAACAACAACATGGACGGACAGCTTTTGCCTCCAACACTCTATGCCGTGAAGGGCGTAGCCATTCTAGATAATGATGGTCACCGCGTTCTTGCCAAATACTACGATGGATCCAGCATCAAGGAGCAAAAAACCTTCGAAAAGAGTCTCTTCTCGAAAACTGCCAAATCCAACTCGGAGATCCTCATGTTGGATGGAATGACCATTCTCTATAAGTCCAGTGTGGATCTCCTTTTCTATGTCATGGGCTCGTGTCACGAAAACGAAGTAAATTGATTTATATTTAATAGTTTAATGTTAAATGACTTAATTAATTAATTAATGTATTAATGAATGTATAATTCCCCTTTTTTTTAGTTACTCCTCATGTCCGTTTTGAACTGTCTCTACGACTCTGTGAGTCAAATACTCCGGAAAAACGTTGAGAAGAAAAGTGTGTATGAGAATTTGGATGTCATTATGTTAGCATTGGATGAAATTGTGGATGGGGGTATTATTCTGGAGTCGGATCCCAATGCTGTTGTAAACAGAGTTTCCCTAAGATCTGATGACATTCCCATTGGTGAACAAACTGTGGCGCAGGTAATCATACTTGAATCATTGTCAATAGATAGATCATATTTTAAGAGGAAAAATCATTAGATTCAGAGCTGTTACATCTTTTTTCTTCTTTCTTTTTCCTCTATGTTAAAAGAAATCATTTATAATCAAATGACCTATTCATTTATGTCATGAGTGTCGTTCATATTTACGAAAAAAAAACCAAAAAAAATCAAATCAATCCCTCATAAGAGACTTAAAAAACCTTTAGAATGAAAATGGGGCAAAAAAAAATTAAAACATTTTAAACATGGGGTTTTTTTATTTGTTCTCTTTTTTTCAGAGTTCATTAAAAATTGGATCTCATTAATTTTATAATAACATAACTAAGGAATATTAATATCCATTAAAGTCTAGTTGTTAGTAAATATATATTTTTTAATAAATAGGAATACAATATTTGACGAGTAATGAGATCATTTTTTCCACCCCAATTTTTTTACATTCAATACATTTATGAAAAAAAATTAATTATTTGAAGAAGAAAAAAAAAGAATTTCATTTAAAAATGATATGTGTTAAGGTTTTAAGCCAGAATGGTATAATGATACGACTCTGGAGTCACATTTTGTGTGATATATTACAAGTTTTTTATTCAAAAAATCCTATTACATAATAGTAATAATTTCATTTTTCAATACTATGATATCTATTGGGCAACTATCTTTTTCCCCTCTTGAATATGTATTTTATAAACAAAGTTGTGCATGCAATTTAATTTCATATAAAAAAGACATTAGGGACTTATACTATTTTCTGTTATGCATCCACGGTTCTTAGGTTCAAGCAAAAATTGGAGCCAAAGTGGCTGCAACAACAGCTGTAAGTTGAACAATCCTTTTCACTGTCTCTGATTTTTTTATGTACATACATCAAACAAATATAATATATAATATTTATAAACACTTGTAAAAAAAAAATTTTTTTTTTTCTTAGTAAGGTTCTTGTTATTTTCTTGTGTGCGTTTCTTTTTTTTGTGTGTTAATAGTAATATTAATTAAAGAGGGACATTCATAATTAATTATTGCTATTATTATTATATATTGTACTATTTGCACTTGGGAGTGAGGAAAATGCAGAAGGATTTGGTGTTGTTAGATAAATGATGATTTTCTGGGTTTTTTTTTTTGTAGGGTTAATGATTAAATATTCATTTTAAGGTGGAAGAGATTAATTTATGTTGTTGTTATGTTTTTCACACATAGTCCCTTTTAATTTTTATTTTCTCTCATTATAATTTCAGGTATTTCAATCTGCTAAGGATCAGTTTAAATGGTCATTGTTGAAGTAATATTTCGTTCCAGTTTTTAGAGACAAGTTGATTTTTTTTGATTATCGTTATTCTATTATATTTGATAGTGTTGCATTTCATTTATTTTTATTTGTAAAACATTTCTAAAAATAATAAAATCGTGTTTTATTTATATATATATATATATTTCAAAAGGAATTCGCATTATTTCTGCTTTTCTCGTTATATAATCAATTTAACAAGACTACTGCAGTCAATTTATAAAGGGTATGGATGGAGGAGAGCCTTGACGTCCTTTTGCGATTTAAAAAAATATATTGCTTTTCTTACAAAATTATGGTTTCCATGTTCTTAAAAGTAGGTTTTTTTAAACCTTTATGAACGTCTATTATCTAGACATTTTTTTTTTTACAAAATATCGACATATACTGAATGATGACTCATTTTTATTGTCTCTTTCAAAGCATAATAACTATTTCCTAAAGACGCTCTTCTTCATCAAAAGTTACCATTAATTATTCGGGATAGTTTTGTTTGGGCAATAATACCCTGTTCATTTCGGATTTTACTATACTACAGTTCTTTGTTTATTACGTGGTTATTAATTAAATGTTATTTTGTATCACAGATACGAACAGTTTGATATATCAGCAAAGTCAATTACTCAGACGGCTCGTGATATTGATGATTTAGAATGTTGATGAATATCATCAGTTATACAATGAGATTTTCTTGAAGGAAAATTTTGGAGGCAGTGATCCTCAACCAGTGAGTCCATGTACTATGAATGATACACTACGAGATTAATTAGTGTCTCCTACGATATATTGCCATGGCATGGAATAAAATATCAAAAGTTGACAATGGATTTAACTTCACGTGACATTGAAATAAGGCATCATCCATATTTTTATTTTATATTCTAAGCATTGGGTTGCACCTGATATATATTTTCATGCTATATGCATGTATTCTTATTCAAATTTTCAGAGTGTGTCGTGATGTTCTTATACGTGTAATCTTATAAAGTGTTTTGATGAGTGAAGGTTGAGAACACACAACTACAAGGTGTTGACTCCACTATTCGTGTATTCATGAATTTTTCATGCACCCAACTATATAAGTAAGGTCACTGCAGTATGAATACAAAAAATATGATTGTATTCAATTCATAGAAACCTTCTTTGTACTATTAAATATATTTCACACTTTAAAAAACAAGATGTTATATTCTGAAGTCTACGACACTTTATTTATCATAAAATTAAAAAAAAAATAAAAAAAATAATAATTAAAGCGATGAACAGGTCTAAATACTATTTATAAATAAATTCTGCGCTTCTGAAATATGTAACTTTAAGGAATGTCCTATAAAAAACTGCAAGCAATAAATGTTGATCTTTCTTGTTTTTTTCAAACATATGTAAATGAGTGGATTTGGGACACACACACACATACACAAAAAGAAAGATATAATTACTAATAATGAAATTAAATAAGTTTTTTATATAAAAATAATGGGTATCACGAAAAAAAAAAATAAAAAAAAATAATAATGGAGAAAAAGCAAAACAAATATAAATATAATATTATGGTTATAAAATAGCATATAAATATATGGTATGACGGAAAATAATGAACCATTTTTGATAATTTTTATTTCATTAAAAAAAAGACGTGTGTGTTCGTGGTAAAAAAAATTCAAAATAGTTTACAAGGGAACTTTCGCCCTGGCTTTTTGGGTTTTGACCCCACGGGATTACCATCCTCATCCATTTTTCTAGCCTGAATTTTCCTCATCAAATCGAAGAAAACTTTATCTACATTCACCCGATCCTTGGCAGATGTCTCCACATAAGGAACATTCCAACTATTGGCGCGCTCTTTAGCCGTTGCAACGGAGACCTGCCTCTTATCCGTTAAATCACACTTATTTCCTACAAGAATAAAGGGTGGCACAGGATCATCCCCTTTGACTCGAAGTATTTGTTCACGGAATTCTTGAGTAGCTTGGAAGGAATCATCTTCTGTAATGGAGAAAACGCAGAGGAACCCTTCACCGGATCGAAAATAATTGTCACGTATAGCAGCATAATCCTCTTGACCAGCAGTATCTAAAATATCGATTTGAACATCCTCTCCATCAAGAACGACTTTTTTCCTATAGGAATCCGCCTTTGTGGGCTCGTAGTCTTCTACAAACTCATCATACATAAATTGAAGAGTGAGTGCGGACTTCCCGACACCTCCAGAGCCCACCATGATGACTTTATGAAGAGATGAGGAGGAGGAACCTTTTTTGGATGCCATAGTGAGTCGTAGATTGATTATCGTCTGTACTCACACTTCTTTGAATGATTACCTGAAACATGAAGAGAGGATATACATATATTAATGGGACTCAATATCATGTAGCACTATGACTCAGTCAATGAACCATTTTTATACAAATATGTACTACATGTTTGCAGTAAGGAATTAAATTATGAAGAATATATATTGTGAAAATAGAGAGAAAATACAATATCAATTATGACACAAAATAATGATTGAATGGAGAAGACATATATTACTGATATGAGGAGGAGGAGGAAGCACCTTTGGATTGCTCACAATTAAAGTAACTAAGGGAATGAAAAGGAGCCTTTGAATGGACTGAATAATATTACATAATTTTATAACATATCAAATAAAGGCATGATAACAAATAATTAGAAACACTTTCCATGTCTTCTCATCTGTAAAATATTATTCAAATAATATTTTACAAAATTTCACACGAATCAACATAGTGTAATATTAATATTAATATATTATAATTAAGTAACAATAGGAAGAGTCGCACGAAGAAACTATCGCATCAAAGAGAAGATATTCTTTTTTTTTTTTTAATATATAAAAGGAAAAGAATGGATCCAAGACAAGAGAGTCGCACAAGAGCAGGACAGATTGGATGCAGATCATATAAAAGGGAGCCAGAAAAAGTCCTCATTTCAAAAAAAAAAAAGGGGGGGGGGGAGTAACAATTTGATTCGAGCCGCCATCCTCCTCAACAAATGCCTCTTCTATAATTTCTCAACTCAGTCGAGTATCATCATGAGCCGTGACTTTATCGACCCATTCCTAGGGAAGGAAACGCCTTCAATAACAAGGTTTCTAATTAAGGGATTTACCTAATAAATTCAACGTGGAATGATGGAGTCCTGTATCTTGAAGAGGGACTTAATTCAAATGCATAATTGAAAGGATATTATTATAAATAGTAATGTGTCGTGAGTGTGAAGTCCAGATTCCCGGAATTCAATGAGAAATAATATTCTGCCTAGCTGTAGTCTATGTATGTGTGACAAAAAGGCTATTTGTTTCTTCTTCTTCTCTCTCTCTCTCTCTCTCCTATTTTTTTCTTTTACTTTTTTTCTCTTTCTCTCTCTTTCCTTCTTCTTCTTTTTTTTTTTTGCTGATAAAAAAAATGAAAGGACCAATATATGACGTCATCATGTGGCAATCGTATCCATATTTTCACCTCTATTATATATATATATATATATATTTTATAGTGTTGTATTCGATTTATAGCTATCGAGTTTGATTGAGTTTCAATAATAACACTCGTCCACAAATTTGAACTTTCAAAAATTCTATAATAAAAGTTATTCAGTTTTACACATGCGGATTTCAAATTCGTAATTTATTTTGGGAGTCCTAAGGTTTTTGAGAAATCGGACCCTTTTTTTAAGCTTTTTTGGTCCATTTTCCAACTTCAATTTCAGCCTAAAAGGTTACTCCATTAAAAAATAATGATTCGCTAGTGTTTTTTATGTAAATTCCATTTCCAGTCTTTGTTTTGACCTAAAGGGATTCCTGGGGGCGTAGGGGACGGGAGTAGGCCCAAAAGTTGGCCAAGCCCTTTATACTTAAATAACTCCTTGAATATAACATGAAATGAATTAATAAAGAGCACATTCAAAAGCTGAGACCCGCAGCTTTCAAACGAGGTGTCAAGCGCCCGATAAAAATTATTTAATTAAGAAGAAATCGTCCTTCTAAATGTGTAAATCCTCATTCAATTTCGAGCAAAAATTTGCTAGAGATCAATGACTGACGGTAGAGGAGCTACTTAAGTAAGAAAACAGCTTTTTGACTCTTGACCAGTGTAATTATTGAATTAAATTATGTAGGTAATTTTAGAATACATATATTATTTTGCGTGATAGGAAATTAATTATTTAAAAAGTTGTGTACATAATCACAACAAAGCATAAATTAAGTAACCATGTATTGTTAATATATGTATAGTTACTAACATCTCAGTTGCATCAGAATCAATTCTATTTCTTCTTTTATGAAATTATAATATTAGATTATTATATTTTAAAAAAGTTAGCCAAAATTCCTGATTACAAAACTGAAATCAAAATGTTCAACTTCACATTACATCAAAGTACAGTTTTGGCGTACTCAGCTACAAATATTTATATATATTTATCGAGAGATCACCCCAGACATAGAGTATAACAAAAAATATCAACCTATTTATTGTAAATAATTAAATAATTACTCAATAAAAGTGATGATTAAAAAACAACAACAAAAAAGTGGTGATGAAATTAATCATTACCCGAATATTTCGAGTTTAGTCAAGTTTTTAAAATAATATTTCGGATGAGTTTGAGTTGATGGAGGGTTTTTTTCGAGCTCGAGTATTACTCGAATCCAACACTAGTAATTTATTATTATAACATGTAGGGCGAGGAATCTTCTTCAGGAGTAAAGTGCATTGCATTTTACTTTGATGATGATACACAAATAAAATGATAATATCCTGGACAGCTTGTTAAATTAAATATAAATATTTTCTTGCCAAATAGATGGACAGTATTTTAACTACTCATTGAGGAATGCAATTATTTTATTTTTTTATAATATCAATCCTACTCTCATATAAATATAAAAATGAGAGGTTATGTTGACAAAATTCCCTGAAATTTGAATATTTTTGTGGTAAAATGAAAGTAGGGAAGACCGGAGTAGATTGTCACGCTGATTTTTATAAAATTAATTAATATTTATTAATTTCATTTTGAGTTTAAAGTCGCAGTTTAATGAAACTTAATGAGAATCAATTCCTAGCTCTCTGCAATCTATGGTCTTGCTATGACCTAAAATTGGGATAAATCATACTTTGATGAAGGGGCAGGAATTCTAGGAGAATGTGCTCTCCTGTCAGAGCAGCTGTTCCCCAAGAACATTAATTGTGTAATGTCAATAAGAACTGAGCGTGAATCAAAAAAACACAAAGTGGAGAAAAATCAATTATTCTTTTCCAAGCTATTTTCAGCTCATTAAATAAAACAAGGTTCTTCTTCTAACACGATTCAATTTGATAGGTCTTTGATGTTTCATCTACAAATTACTATTAATTACTATTTTATTGATTAATTATAATCGGAATAATTTCTGAATAATTTATACAAATAATAAATAGGAACTTTTCGATCATTCAGTATTAATAATTAATTAATTTATTTGTTATTATTTGTCAACCTAAGATCCAAGGAAATCCATTTTGATTGATGTATCCATTAAAATATTAATCAAAAGAATACTTTTTTAATAATACATGGTTAAACAAGTAATAATTGATTAAGAAATAAGTAATTAGAGATAATGAACATGATGAGTAATTTAACTTGATCCTTACTCATAAATAGGAATGTAAATCATATGCAATTCGGGCGTGTGATAAAAAAGTGGAGTTGGCTCTTCAAACAGGTCTCTTTGTTTTCCGAAGCTGTTATCATTTTTCCTTTATTACTACTGAGGGGAGAACATCTACCTGATAGTAAAGATCTCGCATGAAGGAATACATGCATTAAGATTAATAAAGCAAATAAAATGTAAACAAAAAGGGCTCAATTATTAAAAGGGTATAATTATATTATTAGTTAAAAATATATAATTTCCTGACATTAATTTCAGTTCATTTTCTGCCTCTCATCTATGTTATTATTTATTGTTGTATATATAATGGAGAATAGCAGCTTGTAGCTCAGTAAAACGACATGACAGCTCAAGCTGCTTCCCCCCTCAACATTCATTAAATTGTCAGGGTTGCCAGGTTGATTTTCTCTTTCTTTTTTTATAACACGCCCGAATTGCATATGATTTACATTGCTAGCTATTGGTGATGTTCTCCCCTCAGTAGTAATAAAGGAAAAATGATAACAGCTTTGGAAAACACAAAAAGTACTGTTAAAAGTGCCAACTCCATAAAATCTCGTACACGGCATTTTGCAAATTTTTGTATATTCCTACTCATAAATACTCCCTGAAGAAAAATACACAAATGTAACAACAATACCAGAGAGCACTGAGACAATCTTACTCATCTTCTGACAGGCTGGGATCTCCTTCAGCTTGTCGGCAAACTTGAGAATGGTTAGGCTTTCACGGCATTTTCTGTATGATTGACAAGGTTTGGGTAAGAGGCAGTCTTTTTTGAGCTGATACATGATGATTTCCCTCAGGATCTTGAAATTGGCCTTGATCTCAAGGAGAGATCTTGGGCAAGAGAGGCAAATTAATCTTATTTACAAAATTTGGACATTTCTTTACTAATGATATCTTTTGGCTATGTATGAATAGTGAAACACAAAATTGGGGTCTGTAAAATAAAAAGAAAGAGAAAATCATCAACCTGGTTGTAACCCTGACAATTTAATGAATGTTGAGGGGGGAAGCAGCTTGAGCTGTCATGTCGTTTTACTGAGCTACAAGCTGCTATTCTCCATTATATATACAACAATAAATAATAACATAGATGAGAGGCAGAAAATGAACTGAAATTAATGTCAGGAAATTATATATTTTTAACTAATAATATAATTATACCCTTTTAATAATTGAGCCCTTTTTGTTTACATTTTATTTGCTTTATTAATCTTAATGCATGTATTCCTTCATGCGAGATCTTTACTATCAGGTAAATGTTCTCCCCTCAGTAATATTGGAAAAATGATAACAGCTTCGAAAAAAAAAAGACCTGTTTGAAGAGCCAACTCCACTTTTTTATCACACGCCCGAATTGCATATGATTTACATTCCTAATCATTAATAAATAATAACATTATGTATGTATACCATAGATGTGAGGCAAAAAATTAACTAAAATTGATGTCAGAAATTTATGTATCTTTAGCTTACAAGTCGTAAACTAGCAATTATTACGAGAACATGAGCCCTTTTCTAACATTGTATTTGCTATTGTATGTTCTCCCCTCAGTAGTAATAAAGGAAAAATGATAACAGCTTTGAAAAACAAAAAGTACTGTTAAAAGTGCCAACTCCATAAAATCTCGTACGCGGCATTTTGCATATTTTCTATATTCCTAGAGATGCGTCACAGAGGTGCTAGAATCAATTTATAACTAAGGGGAGTTTTATAAAAAATAACGTCACATTTTGATAACTCTTATTATCACGCAACTTTTCATCATTATTGTTTCTCATAGACCTCTGTGCTCACAGTTCCGTTGCCACTGACTCAACAACATTAAAAAAATGAGGGTTTTTTCCCCGTATCAATATATGAATGTATGTTTCTAGAACAGGAATAAGGAAACCAGGATTTGTGGGCCAAATTTGACCTGCCTAGTTTTCATTAGTAGGACTCGTGCTTCATTTATCTTCTTCTTCTTCTTCTTTTTTTTTTTTTGTACTTCACATATTTTCTCAAATTAAATCAACATATTCCATTAACAAAAGATTACTCTAACGAATGTAAATCTCTATTACAGCAATTTAAAAGCAAATTTGAACTTTGAAGGAACAAATGACATCAAAATACATTCATACATTCTTAAAGAACTTCTACCAATCCATCAATCATACCTTGGATAAGAATACCTTGAAGGAAAAAAATTCCTCATTTGCAATAACTTATGAGTAAAAGCAGTTTTTTTTGTTTGTTTTTTCAAAAATAAATTAAACTACAAAAATGTTCTATGTAAAAAACTTACACAAGCTAAAAATCTGACTGATGAATTACGAATATCGGTTTTATTATAAACATCAGTATTAAACAAAAAGAAACAGTGCATTCCTTCTTGTAGAACAAAATCCCTGACACGTAGAGTCAGCTGCTTTAAATCAAAAGAGTCAACTGATAAAAAACAGCTAAAGGGAGAATACATAGTGTCCCAAACAGCTTGTCGTGTCTCACGATGAGCTTTTTGGGATAAACAAAAACACCCTGTATTCTCCATTCAGTTGATTTTCATCAGTTGACTCTTCTGATTTAAAGCAGCTGACTCTACGTGTTATAAACTTAAAACGGGTATTCTTATTATATATGATTTTGATGCATAAAAATATATTAAATCAAGGATTGCGCGCCCTTTTTTGAATTTTGAATATATTACAAGTAGTAACGATTGGTTTACGATTGGTAAAATTTATAAATATATGGTATATCTAAATAATAAATTCTACCAAATATTAACAAGTTGGCAACAAGGAAAATACAGAAGGGTAGCAGCTAACAGTTGGTTTTCCAAATTTTTCCTTTCCCTTTTGTCAGTCGAGGTTGCGAGTGAACAAAAAAGCTCGACGTGTCTACTGATTAGAGTATGAACTAACCATAGATTGGTTGAACTTGGATTAGCTTTTCTTTTTTCAAAAGAGGAAACAATTTCCTACACTGCAAAATGAAAAATAAATAAATAATCGGAGAGTTGGTAAAATTTTGGCTGACCAGTAACTGATTTTGAGCCTTTTTTCCTCCTTTCCGACGAAAGTTTGGGAGATACGAATGAATGATCACATCATAAACATGCAATAAATTTTGCTCATAAATTTTAACATTTAAAATACATTCTATATTTTGGGATTATACGTAAGGTAAATAGTATTTTCATCACTTTTTGAGTCCGATTTGATTTATAGAACCATGAAGACACATTTATTATAAAACACAAAGTATTCATATGTAAATATCCCTTTTTTTTTAATTAACTTGATTTATTTCATGGTTTGTAAGGATTTAGCTATAAATGGCGTTCCAAACAAAGTTTCATATACTCAAAATCCATTCTGGGTTATGACAACTTAAAAAATAATCCAAAAATGCCTTTTCAACTCCCTCCTCTCGTTTCGATATAAAACATTCGTTCAAAATGTTCAACTATCCCATCCATTATAATAGAAGGAGTATTATAACTTTCCCCGTGAAAGGGTCTTTCATCCGGATCCTCTAATTTCACGTATGTGTAAAATCACGAATCCCAGAAGAGAATTTTTTTATAAATATGTCTTCCCTCCTTCGATATAGAATCTGTATATGGTCTGGGGACTCAAGTATTCTAAGGAGCCACATGGGTCTTCTCCCATAAGTTACCCACCTAATTTCATTATATATCAATCCTTTGTTTTTATTAATAATTACCTTGGTAAATTTGTGTTCAACTTTGAGAAAGTTATAGTTTAATATTAACGCTGTATTTAGAGAAACAGGACAATTTTAACACATTTTCTTCAAATAGAATAATTGCATATGTTTCAATCCAATATTAACGAATAAGTTGAAAGAAATTCCGTCCGTTAACATAATTTCAAATCCTTAAAACTATCTGAACAAAGGAATAAATAATATGAAAGGATCTCCTCACGCTAGCTAGGAGCTTTCTATCTGATGTTGATGTGTCATATGTATCTAGGTTATAAATAACGTACAGTAGAAGCATCAAATAATGATAGCATTACATAGGCATTGTCACATTTGTTAGTCATTTTATATTTTTCATCAGTTATACAATATGAAATGTGTATGTATGTATGTATGTATATATATCTAATTATAAATCGATAAGTTATTATGACTCAAATATGTATGTTACTGACTTTCTTCTACACAATGCATGATTCATAATTCTGTACCACATGATATATGCCTGTATGTATTTATTATATATGAATTTTCGACATGGCGTTTAAAATCAAGAGAATCAATTGTGATTACATATAATTGCATGATAAGAAGGATTTAAAGAAAAGAAGTGCAAACACAGAGTCGATAAATGTTTAAAAACAATTGGGAACAAAAGAGCAAATATTTAACAGGACAAACCGTTCACATGAAGAGATAAAATTGAATTAATCAAACAATAATGATTTGTAACAATCGGGAAGGGGAGCGATAGTCAATCAATCAAATTTAGTTCAAATATCCTTCTTTGTCTCATCCTCTTTAATGGAGTCTTGGTTGCCATCATTGTCAGTCCTCACTTTTTGTAAGCTCAACAAATAATCTATAAGCAATTGGGGATACTCAGAACGCAGTTCATGAATTGAGTACGATTTGTTGTCATTCGTTGATAATTTAAAAGAGATGTTTGGCTCATATGTTACATCAACAATCCTTACGTCCTTATCTTCAGATAAAGAGCTCAATTCCACAGTTTCTATGAGCATCTCAGCTGCTTCAACAAATTCATCATCATCATCTGACTCATAGACGACGACGACGCTCTCTTCATTTTCCTTCACTTCGTGAAATTTTAAATTATATCTCTTACTAAAGACCTCAATATAGTAGGAGGCTCCATTCCAGGTTCCCCATATGAAAATGATCAAAATATAAATGCAATTCAATGCATAAGAAGTATAGACTATCCATACATAGAAAAGAGTGAAAAAAGTATATAGAAACTGCGCAGAAAAGAAAATGGCTTTCATTCTATGGGTATCCGGATCTATATCTCCAGTCTCTGTGGTAGGAACCTCAATGTTCCATTTAGTGCAGAGAGATCCCACTAATTGAGTTAATGAGTTCTTTTTGTCACGAGAGAGGTAGCGGTAGCTTGTCATAAGTTCATTATCATTTGCAAGTGCCTTAGAAAGAGGAGATACTTCAATTATAAGGATGTAAAGTGTCTGCCAAAGGAAATAGGTTAAAAGAGGATAAACAACAGCCGAGCAGAAGTTGAGACTCGAGGGTGAAAATGTCGGATTAATAAGGCTCCACCTAGTCAAATGACAGTAGACTGGAGCAAAAGCATGGAGAAAGAAAGACGTAACCTTATCCATGCTATGAAAAACCAGGGAGTTCTGCCAAACCACGATAGCCGTAAGAATTGGTCCATGAGAGAGAACGTAATTAATTTTGAACCATGTTTCATTTAAAGGGAAAAAGAGAGCTTGAATAATTGTGGAAACATTGAGGAAATAGCAGAAATCCAATAGAAACAAATGATATTTGTCCTTTTTATAGGAAATGAAGCGTGTTAGGAAGAGGAAGCTTAGAAGTCCGCTGAAATAATACGGAAACATTGAGGGCACTCGATGAATGACCCATTGAGTTAAACAGATAATGAGAACACCAAGAGTAAATGAGACTTTATCCAACATTTTAACTTGAGGAGTTTCTTTGAGATGATCACGGATTCGTTTGTTTGGATCACCAGTAACAGCGGCACGAAACTGTCGCTGCGCCTTCGCCGGCACATCCTTGAAGAGTGTTTCAACCCTTCCATGACGATTAAGACTCTTAAATCTTCTAACTAAAGTAATATGCCCGTCTAGATCAACTTTATATTGGAAAATCTTATTGTTGGCACTGACAAGATGAAAGACCTTTCCTTTGAGACTATGAAAAAGTTTAGAGCTCTTGTCTTGAAGACCCCTTTTGAGCTGATCAAGGAGGTTCTGAATATCTGGAACTAATAAGGGATGTATCAATTCAAAGTGTGACATTATTTTGATGATGATAATTATAATAATAATCATAGAAATATCTACATACCTCCAGATAAATTAAAAGTATCTTCTTCAAAGACCGAGGACTCCATGATACAGTGCGCCTTCAGAGGGAATTAGCAAAGTTCTATTTATTTTCGAAATGCAAAGAAAATAATCTCTTAACTCATAAGTGTCCGCTCTTTCCTTTTTCCTCTTCCTATTATGAGATGACGCTTAAGAGAGGAGTTAGCGCTCTGTATGTAGTATACTGTAGTAGTCTGTACATGTTGTAACATGGTTACAAACCCACCCACCCACCCAAGTCATCTAAGCAGTACAAAAAATAAGGCTGATACATATTCAAGAAATATGCATAGGCTACTCTCCATTTCCATTACAAAAATATAGAAAGAACCTTTATTTATAAAATAATATATCATATGTCGTGTACAAATTGTGACTCCTATAAGCAGATTGAGCAAGTTGATATTTGTACATTATATAGGGTCTTATTTAATACTGATTCAAGAGTGAATGAACCATGGGTATTTGAATTTGTTAATTAATGAGCCAGGGTTTATTTGTTATTATTATTTGTCAATTAGTAATTTTTATCACAAAAAAAAAAAGACAAAATATTACATACAAAATGACACCCTTGATAAAAATATATTGTACATATATCATCTCTAATCACAACATTCGGTCTCATTTTTTGATTGCAATTTGTATACAACATATATATATATATATATAAACAAATTGAAATAGCATTTTATCACACATCCGTTATGATGGTTATATTCCAATTCCAATAAAAAAACAGATAAAAATATATATATACCTATATTGGGTACTCAATAAATAGTGTTGCAGAAAAAAACAAATAACAAAAAAAAAATATATATATATAAAAAAAATGACTATTTGCTTTCCTTAAGAATATTAGTCAGCCATTTCATGGATTCGTCGAGTCCTTCTCCTTTCAGTACACTAGTCTTAAATAGTTGAAATGTTCTGTCCTTTAGAGATGAGAGACCTAGAGCAGTGTGTACCTACGGATATATAAATGCAAAAGGATTAGTTCATTCAAATAGGAAATATTAATTATTAACTGAGTGTATGTCAAAGTGCAACGTAATTAATGTAAGGCTTTGACAGTTTTATGTCATGACATTTCTATGGGTTTATAATTTAATTTGATTTATTGCAAAGGACGGCTTTGCGCAAAAAGGAAGAGGCAGATGAAGTACCTCTGCTAATGACATGGCTCCCTCAATATCCTGTTTGTTGGCCATGACTAAAAGAATGGCGTTTCGAAGCTCTTCCTCCTCCAACATGGAAATAAGCTCCCCTTTGGAAATCCCGATCCTCTCCCGATCCGCAGAGTCAACTACGTAAATGATGGCATCCGTGTTTGAGTAGTAGCATCTCCAGTAGGGACGAATGCTCGTTTGTCCCCCCAAATCCCAGACTTGGAACTTGACGTTATCATACACGACCTGTTCCACATTGAAGCCAATGGTGGGGATCGTACTCACGACTTCCCCGACCTGGAGTCGATAGAGAAGCGTCGTTTTTCCAGCTCCGTCAAGTCCAAGAATGAGTATCCGAATCTCCTTACTACCGAAAAAGCTTTTGAAATAACTCAGGGCTCCTCCCATGTCCAATGATAAATCAATGAGATGCAGCTCAGGAACCTTTGAGAGTTAGAACCGAGTCATGAATTTCTGTTCTCTGAGTTGTTGAGGAGTCCTTTGATTGAGTAATAAATGAAATAGTCGCAGTTTCATCACCACTTGAGCGATGATGATGATGATGACGTGCGATCACCGATGATGATGAAGACTGAGACACACACCTGTCTATCATGACGTCATAGATAGAAAACCCTCTCATGACGTAATCCTTCTCGACACACACCTATTTGCCCCTGCCTATCTTTTTAAAATCCCTCAACTCATGACGCGGTAAACGAGTCTTTAAAAGTATAGTATCTTATGGGATTTTGATGAGGCCCAATGCCGTTCATTCATTAACCATACTTCCTACTATTACATATTTGACGCCATCAAACCTATCAAACGTATTAATCATTCATGGATGACTAAAGCTTGAATGCTATCATCTATCATGTAAAATGATCAAAATTAATTCAATTTAAAAATGGGGAAAACTTTGCTGCAGCAACGACCAACAAAAAAACCCGTACAAGATATATAAATAAGGGTCAGTACGCATGTAGGGTAAAATATGTACATAAAATGTATTATTTTAAGATTGTTTTCCTCTTGGAGCTGAGGTAAACCTGCTATGACGATTATTATTATTATTATTTTTATTATTAAGGGAACAAAAGAACAAAGGCCTCTCCAATAGTGCCGGCTTTTGTTTAATGTTGTTGTAACTCTATTTTCCACATGGAGTGTGTGTACTAGTTGTAGTTGTAGTTGTTGTAGTAGTAGTGAACATGGCAGGCCTTACAGAATTTTACCCTCTTTCTTCATTCTTTCCTTTTTATATATATAAATATATCTATATATTTTGTATGTAGAGGGGGAGAGAGAAAAAAGCAGGCCTGTAATCATTCCTTAAAAAAAAAGAGTCCTGCAAACGTACCTACGCATCATATATATTAATTTATTATTTTTTTTCCATAGACATATATATATATATATAACTCACCCCAGCAGGCCTCCTTCCCAAAGGAAGAAAAAAGAAATTCAACCAATAAAAATCATCCCCCTTACTTCATGGCATAAAAAAAAGAGGCCCGGGTTGGGCTGTCTAGACACACACACAATAAATACAAAACACGCAGTTCGCAACCCCCTTCCTTCCCCGGTTCTCCTTCTCACTAATATATAGTAATAATAATAATAATAATAATAGTTAATAGTAGTAGTAGTAGTAGTAGTTGTTCTAGAGCTCGTTGTTACTACTTTGTCTACATACTCCCTTCCTCCCCTCCTTCTCCTTCTCCTCCCCTCTTTTTGCCTTTTTCTTTTGTATATACATACATTTTTGTTTAAAGGGGGAGAATTGGATGGATGATATTTTTTTTTTTTTTTTTTTAAGTTGAACTTATACATATATCTGCGGGACACGAGGGCGCATTCCCTTTCTTTATTCAATGCCTATCGCTTTTTTTTAGTGGATGTTTTCATCCGACGGCGAAGGGGGTTAGAAAAGGGAAGGAAAAAAAAGAAAAAGAAAAAAAGAAGAAGAATAAAGAAGACTCCAAGTAAAGTAGTAAAGTGGAGAGGGGGGAAGCTGAGCTCTTCCTCATTTCAACTACGTTCCAAACTACTACTACTACCACTGGCTCGCACCCCAGTCTATAGAGCTCAACACTGCAGGAATGATGAGGGGGGAGACTCCAAACATCTCCAAGTAATTTAAAGACGCGTCGCTCCTCGTTCTGGAACTAACCAACCCTCAGAGTAACACACACACACACGTCCCTTCCTCCCTAGCACAGCGCAGCGCCCAGGCATCCTCCAATGGATGAAGAGGATCAGCTCCTTCTCAAGTGGGATGATCACCACAAGTCTTTTTTCTCCCTGGCCTCTGAGCTCATGGATCGAGAGGAGCTCATTGATGTGACCCTCATCACAGGGGACTCCTCCTTCCCCGCACACAAACTCATCTTGTCCATTTGCTCACCCTACTTTCGATCACTCTTTGTTCGAAACCCCTGCTCACACCCCATGGTCGTTCTCAAGGACGTGGAGGCCAAATATTTGAGGCTCCTTCTTATTTATATGTATGAGGGGCAAGTGGCATGTCCCTCGGCGGAGTTGAGCGGTCTTCTCGCCACTGCGAAAAGTCTTCAAATACGAGGACTCCTTGAGCTTGAAAAAAAGAGGCGAAGAGCCACGTCCTCCTCTGACGATCATTCATCCTCCACATCCGGCATCATACACAATAATAACAACATCCTCGTGGAAGAAGAGACTCTCATCAAGACGGAGCAGTCCTCACCTCTCGATGTAAGTCCATTCCCTCTCGCTCTCTCACTCACTCACTCATTTATTCACTCTTTTTCCTCCCCTCTTAGATGCATGTAGACGAACGCTCATCTCCTTCTCTCCAGGCCTATGCCAAACCCAATCATGATTCCTCCATTATCAATAACAACAGTCATCACAATCAACATAATAATACCGGCTCCAATGCCTCTTCTAATGGGTTAAACTACACTACTAAAGGAGGAGGAGGAGGAGGTACTGGACAGCCAGTTCCACCCTCATCCAACATGCTGCCTCCTAATGCATTAGATCCCTCTGATCCCATGGCATCCATGAATGCACTCCTGGCAGCAGCGGCCTCTCAGGTTTGTTTTTATTGTTTTTTGTGTGTTAGTCTTGTACATAATTAAAATAACAACCATTCATTCCTTTTTGTTTTTTGGTAACTTTAGCAAGTACAACAGAATCATCAAATTGTAAGCAGCGGGGATAAGTCCAACTCCAAGTCGGATCCTAATAATTCCACGTCAGCTTCAAATGAAATCAATCAAGCAGCTGCTATGGCCAATGTAAGTAGAGTGGCTTTGTTTTTATTGTTTTTCTTTTTGTATTTAAAAAAAAAAAAAAAAAAAAATGAAATAATTGCTTATTTCCTTTTTGGCTTCAATTCTGATTTGATTGAAATGAATTGTTTTTAGTTACAGCTTTATTACTACATGCAAAAGGTAGCAGGGATTGGAAATGGATCTCCTAGCTCTACTCCATCATCTAGTAGTCCCAAAGAAAGGAAGGAATGTCATGTCTGTGGTAAGACACTCTATGATCGCTCAACTTGGAATCGTCACATGCGAATTCACACGGGAGAGAAGCCCTATCCCTGTCGATTTTGTGGAAGGCGCTTCCGAACAAATTACAACAAGTTGGGTCACGAAAAGAAATGCCCGGATCGCCATAATGGGGAGGGTGCAGACGGCGGTGGGGAAAGAGGCTCAGCACCACCATCCTCCACTAATAATAATAATAAGAAAAATAACAACAACACTTCATCCTCCAACAATAATAATAATAATGCGTCGGTTACTATATCCTGATCATGTTATTCAATCCTTGCTAGCAATCGTCGTCAACCTGATCTCATATCGATCTCAAAATAAGTGTTCTGTGTGTACATTACAATATTATACATTACAAGATCTCATTTTTTTTTTTATATATTTTACACAAGCATACATTAAAATCAATTGTAGAGAAAACAAAGAAACAAACAAACAAACAGCAACAACAAAAAAAAAAAAAGACATAAGTAAATCTGGTGAAGATGATCTCAAATCTTTTTATATAAGCTATACTATACTATACTATAGACATACATATTTATATATATATTATTATATATTTTTATACTTTTTACATTTTTTTGCTTTCAAAAGTTAATTTTTTGATACTTCTTTTTTTTTTTTTAAATAAGTTCCTTTTTTTTTTAAGTGTAACTAAGGTGTAACGTCTACCTACTACATTCATACAAACATACATACATACATACATCAATTGTCGTCATTGTGTATCTTCGAATTCAATAACTGCCAATTTTATAAAAATCAATGATAATAACAATATCCTGTTCCTAACATGTGTTTTTTTTTTTTTTTTTTTTTCTGTTAATGCAAAGCAAGCTAATAACGAGCTTCAAATGGGAGATCTGAGCTTCTATTATTATTATTATTATGAATTAAATTAAATTAAATTAAAATCATTATTAACTATGATTATTATTATTATTATGATGATTATTATATGTACCTATCAACAACTTTTTTTTCTACTTTTATAGATTTGCTCTTCTAATTTTCATATGAATATATATTTATAATACCTTTTTTTTGTCTAATCAATATCTTTTATTAACTAATTATTCCTATTCACCCTCTTATTTTAACGTTTTAGCTCATTTTATATATATATATATATGCGGAAACGGAGGTTTTTTGGACTTTTTATTATGAGCAAGCATTGGATTGAAAGTAAGTCTCCATATTTGATAATTATTTATCCATCTATTTTTATATACACACCCACACACGTATGCATTTGATTCGAATTTCTCCATTATCTGTGCAGTGTGCACAATATTCTATTGAGGAAAAATGCATGTCTGGTTTTTTTTTTTTTTTTTTTAAAAAAAAAAAAAAATTAGTTGAGGGGTTGTGAGCGCGTGTTTCTTGATTATACAGTAATGCGCATGTTTATAAAAGAAAATAGAGAGGTTGAGTGAGCGGTGTGATATTAGTTTGTTTGTCTTAAAGCGTATCAAACTTTTTTTTTTCTTCTATTCATACGAATTTGTTTAATAAAATAATTTATTTTTCTATAATTGTTTAATACGGTTATGATTGTTGGGGGTAGTAGGTAACTCCTTATGAGCAATACTTTAAAATATAAAAAGTGTGAAAAATCAGGGCGGTAGGGGGAAAAAAATTCTTTTTTTTCTTCTACCAGACTATATACGCATTATTTCATATTATATTGTATCAAATTATTTAAGGTCCTCTGAAGGAAAGAGGGGGGGGGGGGAGTGAGTCTCCTCCAATTATTGACACTTATTGATGGGAGTCCCAATTTTTGAGTGAGTGGTTCATGTTTTAAAATAATCGAAATATGATTGATCGTTTATTCCTAATTTTGTAGTCAGGGACACCCCCATTCAGTCCCGGTTACTCACTAAACGCTATTTCATTTCAGGATCATTTAAAAGGCATAGAAAAATTAAATATTAGTTTGTAGCATTGGCTTATGGCTCTTTAAACAGTCTGACTCGAGTGGTAGGGTGTATTTACGGAACTTATTACGGGTTAGGTTATTGATTAAATTCTTCGATTATTATTAACTCTTATAACTTAGTGGTTGACTAATTATACAGGTCAACAAATTTGAAATGTCTAAAAATCCCAAGGGGTTTTGCACACTGATTTTAAATCTGTAACTTTTTTATTTCAAGAGTCCGACGGTTTTTGAGAAATCGAACCCTACTTTTTGGTCCGAGATCTCAAAAAGTTACATATTTAAAATTTGGTTGCAAAATTGAATAACTTTTATTATGCTTGTACCCCTTCGGATTTTTGACTGTTGACGACCAATGTTATCAAAAGTTGTATAAAAACATGATTTGAAATGTTTGAGGTCAAGGAAAAAAGATTACGAGAGGCTCCTTCACCACAAAGTAATTGAAATCATGACCTTTCATAATTTCTCTTATAATTTGATTTTGCAGCGTAAAAACATCAATTTATAAAGATATGAACATATTATAAAGGTGTGATTTAGATCTTTTGTTTCAACTTTTAAACATATTTTTAATGCATTTAACACGCATTGTAAGCAAATTTTTTAGGCTGATATGTGACTGTACAATATTAAGTATTAACATAAATATAGTAGCCATAGAAGTTTTTATAAAAAACAATAACAAACAAACATAAATACAACACAATTCCATTCAATTGTGTAACCTCAAAATTATTTTTGTTTGAATTTTGTTTTGAGTTGAAATTTGTTTTCATAGTCCTCTTTTTATAATATAAGAATTTTTCTGAACTAGTCAATAAACATACGTTCAATCCATGAAATGATCCACATTCATGTACATAGTATGTTCTTCACAAGTTAATTGGTCAATGTTTGTACTTATTTCTTTGTTGAATAAGTACTAGTAACTTTGCACCATCATATATACGGCCAAGAATGATTTGTTTGTTTGTACCTAAAACATTCGCAAACCTTCTTCATATTTATGAAGGGTGATTTAAACAGATATTGAACTGGACGACGACTCTGTCTTTCCTTACAATATTAGATCACTATATTTCATTTTATAACTTATTTGAAATTAGCATACAGATTTTAACAAAATATGCGTCTAATTTTTTTGTAGTTTGGAGATATTAAATTGGTTTGGTTAAATACTTCCTCTAAGAGTTTCCTTTGGTAATAAATTACGACTCCGTTTTTCAAAGGTGGTGGGGAGCTTATTCATTCGATTCAGTAGAAATATTAGTTTGATTGTATTTTTTTAAAGGTAGTAGAAATAAGGACGACTAATGCATAAATATAAATGTATCGGGGTGTAAAGATGGCGGATGAGGGAATATGTTACAGTAGGATTTTCACATGAGAGTATTGTTAGTGGTTACCTACCACCATTACACCAAGCCTGGATGGAGTGGGGAAAGGATTGAATATACCCTTTACTCTCTATATATAAAATCATCCCTTCCAGGCATAAGAGACAACAACAACAACTAAACAGTTGAACTTACGTACATTTTTATGATATTTCCATGTCATCTAAGCTAAATGACGTGGAGTTTTCAATTTAGCCTTTAAATACAAAGTCCAAGGCAATTTTGTATATTTTCTACTAAAGTTTAAAACTTTTTTTTGATTATTAATACCAAAAGAGAGATAAAATATCTAAATGGAGTTATAGGCTTTGATGTTTTTTATACTCAGACCTTGTAAGCAGCAGCCACGTCCTTAAACCCACCAAATAGGCTTTTAATATTTATTTATTTGAATCCTCATTAAAAAGTAAATTTGGGAGTTTGAGAGGTTCCAATGCCTCTTAAAAAACTACAATTATAGGATTTGTATTGTTAGATATCCTCCCTAGATCTAAAAACCTAGCTACATGTCAGTGAAATATCATAGTTTATCCATTTAATAAAATATATTAAAATATTAATAATTATTATGATTCAATGTAATCTGTTTCTACGGAACTATTTCGATAACGGCACTCAACCTCACGTACCTAAAAGAATACAATAAAATTGATATCATTAATAAGCATATCACATAATGATGTATCTAGCAAACTTTTTTGTTTTGTTAACCCGTGTTATTGATCCAAAAGTATTTTTCTTTCACATTATATATCATGATAATACCATATTGTCTTATTGAAATGAGTCCTGAGGCTCTATTTTTTGTTTATTATATCTACATTATTAAATTAGAGCTATTGATTGATTTCTCTTTGTTAAACATATTATCTTGTGGTCATTTAATCAATAATATTGTTTGTTTTATATATATATGTATATATATTGATAAGGAACAAGGTCTTCAAAAATCCATAACCAGAAGGAATTTATTTCATATTAAACAAATTTAAACAAACGCAAAAGTTTATTAATAAAAATCATTACAAATTAATTATTCACTGGATTTTGAGAAATAGGATTACTTACAATTCAAATCCTTTCTCAGATCTGTATATAACTTTTATGTGTTAGTCATGTGTCAATACTGAGATAATAAATGCCAAAGGTATAACAAAGTCAATAATAATTATTATTTGAAAACCTGAATCAAGGTTCAAGTCTTTGAAACTCATCTCAATATAACCTGGTATTTAATATTTATATTACAAATCACGTTTAATATGCCTGATCTCATATGATAAGGGTCCCTTATCATCTAAAATATCTTGGCTTTAAGTATTTAAAATACTGGCTGTATCAAGGGAATCGAAATAATATTTTGGAGAAAAGTGAGCATAATTTTTTGTACGGATAATTTAGAAGGTTTCAATGCGTCATGAGACCAGGGGCTAAGGTTATATTATTTTAAAATAGAATACTTTGTGAATTGATAAATTTTTGGCTCAACATTTAAATTAAAAAAAAAATATTTGTCAGTATTCTGAGAAAATTTTTCTTGATTAAGATTTGTAGTGGAGCAATTTGGCTTTCAAACTCTTTCCAGGTCTGAAAAAAGAAACAAAATCAATAATTACCCTAAATGCAGTTTTTCTACCATTAATTTTAAAGAGGCTCCGGGACCTCAAATTCCCAAATTTGTTCAAGTCTGTAACGTGTATTTGAATAAATACTAACAGAAGTAACAGTTTTTTTTTTGTTGAAGGTATTGGCTTTAAGGTATAAATCTGCATTTAAAAATAATAGTTAAAGCGTAGAGCTCCAAACAAACGAACAAACAAACAAAACTGGCTCGGACTTTGAGCACTCTCCCATGACGGATTTGATAGAAAAATACTTGACTTCAAGATTTAATCTTGAGTTTTAAATTTTTGCATTCATGTAACAAAGCTGTAAAGGATTTGTAATTGGAGGGCTCAATTTTATTTCTATGACGTCACAAGTTTATTTATGACCAAAACTATAGCTATGGCTGTTTAGTTCAATATCATGTCGAGTTTTTTTGTCCACTCGCAACCTCGACTGAGAAAAGGGAAATGAAAAATTTGGAAAAACATATGGTTGCTACCCTTCTGTATTTTCCTTGTTGCCAACTTGTTAATATTATGCAGAGTTATTATTTGAATATCCTAGGCATTGATAAATTCTACCAATCACATATCAATCGTTAGTATTTGTAATATATTCAAAATTCAAAAAAAGGGCGCGCAATCTTTGATTTAATATATTTTTTATGCATCAAAATCATAAACAATAATAATACCCTTTTTGAGTTTATAACATGTAGAGTCAGCTGCTTTAAATCAAAAGAGTCAAATGATGAAAATCAGCTGAAGGGAAAATACGGTGTATTTTTGTTTATCCCAAAAAGCTCGTCGTGATATAGGAGTAAACAAATTCTATATGGGAATAAATAATAAAAAACAATATTCAGGAAATTTAACATATTAATACATTTTAATAATTATTATTACTAAGGAATATAAAAAAATTGGATTGAGTATAGGACTGTAAGGCCCAAGTCTTATCACAATTTTATGAATTGAAAACTCTTCTTCATTCAAAACATATTCAATCAATCCTGGAGTGGGCCGGAGCATAGTCAATTACAAGATCTACTGGCCCTCCATATACAACATCCTATGCTTATCTTAAGCAATCACGCACCCACTCCATTGCTGATTCCTTTTTTGAAACTTCCTCGTTCCACCTCATGATGAACAAGCCCCAATGCTTGACCAATAAGTCCAATAACAAGAACATATTGTCCCCTTTAGAGTCTGCTGTTGCAAATGTAGAGCATCTGCTTCTAAGCGGTGAACAATCCATTGATCTTGAAATATGGAGACTAAAGTTAGTCTCGTCCATAAACAGGATTGTGTAAATTTTGAGACTGATAGGAACGTAAGCTTTCAACAAAATCTGGTCGTTTATTCCCATATTGAACTTGAAAAGGTATAGATCACAGACCTCATTTTTTTAAAAAGATGGGAGGGGGGGGGGTAATGGCCCCACAGCCCCTATGGCTCTGGCATTTTCCCTAAATACAGCTATACAAATTCAATAACATTCTATATAGTATAATAATTAATTAATTGAGACAAATTATAGACAGTATACCATGCTCCCAGTTAAAATCTTGAGATCTATCCCCTCCACTATCTACACACACCCCTGAAGATTGTTGAAGAGATTGTAAACCCCTTCTGAAGCACCCAGTATAAAGTCATAGAATTTATTTAAAAAATCCCTTCGAAAATGATATTTTCCCAATTGGTTTGTTTTTCCTAATAGCCAAGTCTACAGACACTAATGTCATGGAGATATTTTTTTTAAAACTACGACTCAAGTTTACCCGCTCACCGTTGACAAATGCCTCTTTGAACATTCAAAATCATGCATAGCAAAGACAGCAACTTTATTAACGAATAAATGAATCCACTTTATTAATCATTATAAGCAATTCGATTAAAATTTATTTCCACTCATTTTTCTTTAAAAAAATTCCTATAACGTCTATTTCAATTATTCATGTACGTACGTACGTATTGCCTTGTCATTTGACTGTTCAAAATTTGCATTTATGAAACAAAATGCTTCAAGAGCTAAAATTAATTTTGAACAGTCAAATTAGCCAAGGATTTGGAGACTCTCATCCGCGTAGCAACTCTAAGACCAGATACTGCTGATAAGGGTCGAATCCTTCCTTGTGGAATAGTACTACTTGAAGAGGTTCTATGCTGGAGATATGCCAAATGAGTTTCTTTCCAATCCTGTTCCAATCTTAAGAAGCTTCCTCCATATACACTCAGCTGTGGAATGCTTCCACCACTAGACCAAACTCTGTTAACAGCCAAAATTGCCTCAGGAGAGGGATTGCTTTTATATGTTGTTGATTGTGTTTGGTCCGTTTGTTTAGAATGGGATAACTGTTTTCGACATAAATATCTAAGGATATCTCGAACAACATTCTCTTCATTTTCTCTTTGCTGATCCTGTAGGAATAAAATACATTAAATTCCAAAGAGTTAGAGAGGCAATATGAATTAAGTACCTGATTGGCTCTCGTGGATCGATCAGATATCCACGAGGATGTAATTGACTCCTTACTTGGACCAATATCATTGGCACTCTTTTGACTAAACACATTTGGTCTCCCCATTAAAAGTGAGCTTGATGGAAGTCCAAAAACTCTATGCTCAATGGTCCCTAAAGTTGACTCAAATCCTTTCAAAATATCCTTCTCTACTTTGATTTCAACACTAGATACATCCTTTACCACCGGAGGTGGATTCGAAGCTACCTTCATTTCTTCGGAATGGTCCAAGTCAGCTATGCTTGAATTTCCTTCCTCTGATCCATCCTCCTCTTCGTCGTCGTCATCATCTTCGGAAGATGAAGAACTGGAGCTTGATTGGTAAAACTTTTTAGGTGGGAGTTTTGGCTCCCTTTTAAGACGTCCATAGGAGGAGGCAGCTTTAAGAGAACTATCCTTGGCACATAAACTTTCATCACCAGGGAATAGATAGAGGGAACTAGGATCTATATGGGAGGAGTGGAGTGATCATTGTGTGACGGGTAATAACATCCATACACATATTTGTACAAGCAAATACTAGTGATGCAGTTAAAATTTATCAAAAGTAATTTGCTTATTGCTCACCATTTAATTGAATTTGATTTACTAGCTACTTGTACACATATGCATATATAAGTCTATTTATATTTACTTCTTTTCATGGATTTATTTGTGGGTCGTGAATTAGAGGAAGCATTGGTCCTACTGGGTCCAGATGTTTCCAATACACTGCGATCAATAAGACCTCTTTTGGATTTAAAAGGTCCTACACTCTCTGACATGTCCTCAGAAACTTTACGGCCAGAGGACATACGAACACTACAAATATATATATAAAAAAAACCCATTAAACCAAGGCATTACTTTGAAAAATGGATTTGAAGAGACAGCAATTTAAAATTAATATTGATGTTATATCATCATAAGAAATAAATAAATAAATTGCATATTTTTTCGGTTCAATCCATTTCGTGCATTGATGATTGATGATAATCGCTTTATATATATATATATACAAAATGCATGTCTTCTAAGATGTCTTACTTATTTGTGGGTAAAGTGATGCTATTTAGATCCGAGGAAATTCTTAGACCTCCCTTGCGAAATGGAACGAGGCATATAATTTCTCGATGTGCGAGCAGGATACGATATGTTTTTTTATCACGATCTGCACGAAGCTTCACTCGATGCTCCCTGGATTGGCAGCCCTATTTATATATATAAAAAACAACAACGATTATATATTTACACATTGTTAGATATTGTTTAATTAATCTCTAAAAGAAAACTTTGGTTGACACGATGTTAGTATCTCCATTGACTTTCAGAACCCTTCATCATCATAATAAAAAAAGTAAAAATAAAGATCAAAATCAGTTGATGGTTGACCCATTCCTTCCAACTTTGGAATTATTCTCTATTTTATAGGTGATAACTCTTCACAAGCTCATTTTTGTTGAACCCATCCACGTTCAGAACACTCATAAATACAAGAGAAGTAACAAATCAACAGTTGACATTCAAATTATGGTGTATGCTCTGTTGATATGAGGATAACACCACCGTATTAGTGTACATTGCAGTGGTGACAAGGCAAATGGTATTTTCATATTATTTGGATACAATTGTGCACATATGAAATAGGTACGTCTAAAGCTGTTAAACAAGGTAGCCAAACGTGCCTGTTTGCTTCGAGAGAATTTCTTATCTATGGGGGACTCTATTTTTCGGTATCATTTTTGAAGTATGTTACATACTGCTAATAGAAAAAAATACCGGGAAATTTGAACTTAATTTTTGTTTGGGATTCCGAGAGGAATAAATGTTTTTGTTTTTAAGTTGACCTCATCTGTCACTGACATCTGTGTCAAAATACATGTCAAAATATGCATTAGTGAATGAAATACGCGTCGTCCTTCTTTTTGTGAGCAGCTGTAATCGAATTTTGTGTTTTTTTAAAATATCTGAAAGAGAATGACTACAATGTAATTTAAAGAAATGTAGTTCAAACCAAAAGAGTTCAAATGAATATATTTAACCTTATTCTTTTGAACTTTTGAGAATCTGTTGTTTATTTCTCGAGATACATAACCGATTACTACAGAAAGCCGACCATCCGATTTTTAATTTTAATTGCATATCTAACCTCATCAATTATTGTTCTGTAATAATTGACTTTAGAACAATTTTGGTACTGTTTAAAAAATTGGAATAAACGTTGCCACAAGTGCATTGCATCGGGGGGGGGGGGGACTACTTTGAGTAATTCAGCTCCTCTAGTGGATAAAAAAGCTAACTCTTGGACATGTGAGTTTGTACAAAAATAGATCACGTGGTCGTCGTTCTGCTTTCGTTTTTTTTTTCATATCAACTAAATCGATCAATAAAAGTCAATTTATTATTTTTATAAATGATAAAGTTGTTAATAGAGGCTTAAACACTGACGTTTCAGATGACCTCTAATATCTGCAAAAAGCACGGCTATATCCCAACAACATACAAATTTAGACTGTAGTCTTTGATCAACAGTTGATTATTTTAGTTTATCTGATCATTAGTAATGTTCTGAATGCCGATTAGTAAAACTTATATTAATTATATTATTAAACTTTGATGAACAATTATTATTATTATTGAAGAATACTGTTGAAAAGAATTGGTTAATTATAAATTGATTTAGTGTATTTTTTTCTCTTTCTTTTCAAAAGAAAGGTTGCGTTAGTCACTAAAGATAACTTCGTCGATTAAATTGTGTTTCATGTGTATGTACAGATGTAAGGGATTTATTCCTTTTCAAAATGAATTGTTTATGTCTTAATCAAAATGGCTGACTTCCAGAATGATGACGTCACGTTCAACTCCTCAATAAAAGAGTTTACAATGAATAAATACTTGTGGACTTATCAAGAAGAGAGACTGCAGTATTATGAAATAGGCAAATACTAGGTACATGCAGTTATGAACGCTTCATTTCCTTACAAATCCATCTAGTACTAATCATAAATTAAGGGAATGTCAAAAATTATTCATGCTGAATGCTTATCAAAGACGAATACTCCTTTGAAAGTGCAGTAAGTTAACGAATGAATGAATATTTACATAGAGAGCTATAAAATAATACGTAAATAAATGAAAAAAAGACAGGAATACTATTTAGTATTTATCATATTATACATGATACCTACATATTACAAGTATTATTAAACAACATCATTTTATATCCTTCGAGCATCCATCTCGCAACTTTTCATTGCAATAGAAAAATAATGGGTTAGTTGGAACTATGGAAATATTTATAGGTATAATAACAAGAGGTTGTTTGAGTTTCAACTCATCAGGGCACAGCACGACGAGCTTTTTTGTCCACTCGCAACCTCGACTGACAAAAGAAAAAGGAAAAATTTGGAAAAAAATACAACTAGTAGCTGCACCCCTTCTGTATTTTCCTTGTTGCCAACTTTTTAATAATTGGCAGAATTTATTATTTAGATAATATACTATACATTGATAAATTCAATCAATATACAGCTCAATCGTTAATACTTGTTTATTATTCAATAATTCAAAAAAAGGGCGCGCAATCCTTGATTTAATAATTTTTTTATATAATTAAAATCATAGATAATAATAATAATACCCTTTTCGAGTTCATAACGTCACGTAGAGTCATCTGCTTTAAATCAAAAGAGTCAACTGATGACAACAGCTGAAAAGAGAGTACATAATAGTATTTGTGTTCATCCCAAAAAGCACTACTACTAATAAGAAAATAGAAAATCAATAGCAGATAAAAAACATTTGTGGTTAGTGGAAAAACGCACGAGTATGAGAAATGGAATACTTTGACTCAAATACTCTTGTTTTTAAGTGGTAGATTTGAGACTTTCTCAAACTACATAATCCAAGCATGCAAGTATTTGCTGCAACTCCATTTGAGTAGTTTCTATATAGAGTACATATATTTATGAATGAGCTCTGCTCATCAAAAATAACAACTCCTGATTATTCCTTATCTTAAGACGCGATTAACGTTAATTTTTCTAAAGGCTCATATATCAACCGAAGGGATAATCCATTATTGAGGATTAGCACACATAATGAGACTATGGGATATGTAGCTTCTCTCAAGTGCAAATATATATATATATATATATATATAAATAGAGCAGAATAAGAAATAATTGAGATCATGATGATGTGACAACAAAAGTTATGCATCGTTCCGTAGAAAAAATCTTTTTTATTTTTTTTATGTACATATAATTTATAAGAAATGGTTCTTGGAAGAAATAAATGTTCTGTTATATTATTGTGTATGTATGTATCTATGTACATATTCATAATAATTTTAAATGTGTTGTAGTAAATGAAGTGAAAGGTTCTATTTTATTTTCTGTATAATTTAAACATATATCATGGCCTTACACCACTATTATGAAAAAAAAAACAATTTATATTTCTTTGTTGTCACACATCGATTGCCGATTTTTTTATTCTGAGCATGAAGTGCAGTTTGATTATGACTATTATTTACACGAGCAGCTTTTTTGTCCACTCGCAACCTCGACTCACAAAAGGGAAAGGAAATTTCTTAGAAAAAACAACAGCTGGTAGCTGCTACTCTTCTGTATTTTCCTTGTTGCCAACTTTTTAATATTGGGCAGAGTTATTATTTAGAGATACTATACATTGATAAATTCAATCAATATACAAATCAGTCCTTAATAAATGTATAATATTCACAAATTCAAAAAAAGGGCGCGCAATTTAAAATATTTTTTATAATATATCAAAATCATAAATAATAATAATACTCTTTTTGAGTTCATAACGTCACATAGAGTCAGCTGCTTTAAATCAGAAGAGTCAACTGATGAAAAACAGCTGAAGGGAGAATATCCTATGTATTTTTGTTCATCCCAAAAAGCTCGTCGTGTTAATAAGGAATTGCCGAGTGGAAAGGTTGTGAGAGTCAATACTACTATGTACCTTAGGTAGAGAAAATACTGAACATGAAGCCAACCAAAGAAAAATATCTTTGCAATGATGTTGATTTTACTATTTATTCATTCATTCACACTAATTGATAATTACAATTTGCTTTTAAGAGCTTCGTTGAATACCTGACACAAACACTTAATATTCTTCGTTATCAGCTCTGAATAGTTGTGTAATAGCATTTATTTATGTATATACCTGGAACTTTCACTACTTTAAGCATATATGTACTCTTCTTTTTGTCTCATTGATAAAACACCTAATAAACTATTTGACAAATTTACTCATTTAATTTACTCATATTTACAATTATTTGGGAGGTGACAGGTGGCTGCACTTGTTTTAAACCTGCTTAAATGTGGGTAGTTAAATTGTAGGAAGTAGTAAGATTATTGTCGTGATTCACGGCAAACCTTTTTTTTGTTCCCTCGCAACCTCGACTCACAAAAGAGAAAGGAATTTTTTTTTAGATAAAACAACAGCTGTTAGCTGCTACCCTTCTGTATTTTCCTTGTTGCCAACTTTTTAATATATGTTAGGCAGAGTTACTATTTAGATATGCTATACATTGATAAATTCCACCAATATACATACCCAATCGTTAATACTTGTTTATTATTCAATAATTCAAATAAAAGAGCGCGAAATCCTTGATTTAATATATTTTTTATATGTACATCAAAATCATAAATAATAATAGCCTTTACGAGCTGATAGCACGTAGCTGCTTTAAATTAGAAGAGTCAACTGATGAAAATCAGCGGAAGGGAGAGTACATAATAGTATTTGTGTTCATCCAAAAAAGCTCCTTGTAATAGCCTTAATAAATAAAGCACAAAGATATTTCCATTGTATCTCTCAACCCTTCTTCAAAAAGAAGAACAAGAAACAAAAAAGTTGTGAAATCGTATGGAAGTAAGTCCCTCATTCAGTATTCTTTATTTAATAGTAAATATGTGTTCAATGCTTAACAATGTCTAATAATATGAGATTAATCTTTTAAAGTTCAGAACACTACTAATAAGAGAGGCAAAAGTCGTCGAATAATCAACAGCTGACAGTAAAAATCATACTAAGAATACCGTGAGTAATACATATATATATATATATGTAAGTGCAGAAATGCTCTGATTAAATTGCAAAATCTTACTAAATGACATATTAATGCTGTATATAAAATGCAATGTAAACGGAGTATTTAATTACAAATCTTGCAACCTCGGCACTCCTTCGTGCAGTTAGTAGACTCATCGTATCTCTCAACTTTTTGATTAAAAGGATAAAGTAAACGACCCAAAATTAATTGGTAGAACTTGGTCTGTATTTAATTATCGATAGTACAACTTAAATACATCCTAGACCAAAAACGTCAACTGTTAGCATTGTTATGAGTATTTATGTCAATAAAAAAATAGGTTTTAGCTATAATTTTGACGATGAAGAAAATGATATTAAGCAAATGTTTAAAAAAGGATACAAAATAAATCACGTAAAAAACGTAGGTTGAATTCAACAATGGATTTTCATTTTAAATGGAATCCCATTGAGAAATATTCTGTTTCTAAGGGGTTAACTTTAGCAATTTGATTCTTGTTTGTGGTAAAAGTTCTTTGAGGGTATTTCAATCTCCGAATTGATTGAATGCCTCCAATAAATATAAATCAAATCATTAATGCTCCTTAACTCTAAACCCTTAAAAAAATCAAATACTTTTTCGAAAACAAAAGATATATCGTTCATGCTTCGAATCAATTCCTTTTATTTTTATATAGTAGATAAACAAAATTGATAATACGATAATAGAACCATTTTAAATAAGGAGTTTTTTTTTTACTTAAGTATTGCTTTTTTTCGTTTTGTTTTGTTTTTAGAATTGAGTCATTTCTTAAGAAATAAAAATCACCCATTTAAATTGTGTAGTATAATCTACAAAGTATATTATTTCTGTATTTTTCCGCTATCAAAAACAAGCAGAGAGTAATTAATACGAAATGAACATTAGAATCCTATTTTTTATTTCTACTGATTAGAAGAAATACAATTTTGTGGAGCAAAATAATATCTAAGATTAGGGCAATTCGATAAAACAAAAAACAGTGAAATTATTCGTATTAAGTGATGAATTAGAATTGATGGGTAATGAAGTTTGATAATTTATTGGGAGCAGATTCTATACGCTTTCAAAGTTATCCTTTCAAAATAGCAAAACAACAAACATGTGTCAATCAATTTTTGTACAATTCATTTGTGTCCACTCAACAAGAAACCAAGTTTATGATTGAAATATTTACTCAAAAATGAGTGTGAACTGCACTCATATTATTATTCTTGAAGACATTCTCTTTCCTTTGTATAGATAGGTTATTTTGATTAATTAAATAATGACTCCAATAATAATTGCAACTTAATAAAGGGAAAAAAATTCCGGCCACAATCAAGAATATAAAACATCTGGTGTTTCTGACTACGTAGTTACTAGTACTATGATTCATTAAGTTGATTCTTAATAGTTCTACAACAGATGATGAACTGGCATTAGCCAACTGCTACTAAATAAATCTCTGGGGCTATGAAAATTCATTACTATCAATATGGTCCCAGAAAGAACATTTATACGTTCGTACAGAGGCCATATCGGCTCCATCTGTAGTCGACACATTTATTCGAGTACTCTATTGGATGATAGACAACAATTCTTGGTTTCTATATTAAATGTGACATTTTAGCAGAAAACCTGCGGTATAGGTCTTAATATGACTCCGACATATTTGTCTGTTATATTTATTAAGACAAAAAACTTCTGTAAAGTGGATTTTCTCCTTTTCAATATTTGAAAACAAACTTCCTTTCTTGTTGACTTGACACATTTGTCAAGAGTGTACTTTTTGTTCACTAACTACGCAACTTCAATGAATTTACTTCATTTTTAACAAAGTAAATTTCAGAAATAACAACTTGGTGGAAAAAATAAGTCTCGTTTAGCATAAAGGCACGTTTCTCTACTTTATTTTATTAGCTTTACTTTCCAGGTCTTCCTTTTGTTTAAAGGTACTGAATGGGTTAGATTATAATAAAAAATGACTCTAATTTAATTTTATTAGCTTGTCAATTTTACCATTAATGGGTACTTTGGCTTTATTTATATTATATTCATCAGCAGAAACGTTCAATTCTCGTCTACACCTCCTGAATGAGCTTCTTTCCCTATTTCTGGAAATGTTTATAATCAAGAATCATCAAAACTTTTCTCATAAATTCACTTTAATTAATCGTTTCGATCCGGATTATAATTGTTCCTCATCTTTCTTTCTTTTTTTAAATCATGCCATAAGTCAAGTGACTCACGAGTGTTACAGGTCAGTGGTGTAGCCAATAAATCTAGCTACTGAGACAACGTTTTTCTTATTATTTTCAAGAATAATTTCACACTATGAATGGTACTTAAACTTTGATGCAAAGGTCCCCTTTACTCTATTACAGAACAATCTATGACCCCCTAAATTCCTATCATGACTCCCTTGGTGACCATGCCCCTCCTCCAGTTTGAGAGCCACTAATGTAAATTGCCGCTGAGACAGTTTTTATAAGTCATATGTGTCAAGTCAACAAGAAAGCAAGTTAGTTTTCAAATATTGAAAAGAAGAAAATCCACTTTTAAGTAGGTTTTTGTCCTTATAAATATAACGGCCAAATATTTAGGTATCATTTTAAGACCTATAACGCACAGTTTTAGCTAAAATGTCACTTTTAATCATCGAGAAAAAACCAAGGATTGTTGTTTATCATCCAATAGAGCAATTGGATAAATGTTTCAACTGCACAAGGAGCCGATATGGTCCTTGAAAGAACGTCCATCTTTTTTATAGCTCCTAAGATTTATTCATTCAGTTGCATGTGGCTAAAACCAGTTTATCTGAATCAATTTAATCCGCTACCATGTTCACCATGAATCATAGTAGTAGTAACTACATAATCAGAAATACCAGATGTTTTTTATTCTTGATTGTGACCGGGTGTTTTTTTTCCTATAATACAGTTGCAATTATTATTGGAGTCATTATTTAGTTAAACTATAAATAACCTATATATACAAAGGAACGAGAATGTCTTCAAGAATAATAATATGTGTGCAGTTGACACTCATTTTTGAAATATTTCAATCATAAACTTGATTTCTTGTTGACTTGAAAATATATTCTCAAATCAATTCTTTGTTCAAGACTCCTATAATTTTTGATGCGAAAAGGGAGCAATGAGAAGTCAGTGAATAAGATAGAAAGAGAAACATCCCTCGAGGGATGACTGCACTCCTTACATGGGAAGAGTGCCAAATAAATAATACTTCCATGGTTTTGCAGAATGACGTATTTAGCTAAATAATAAATAATTCATTACACTCACCCTAGAGGAAGGAGAAAGCGTTTGGAAACGGAACACATTGGACTTGCAGCAGTCATACTGCCCAAAGGGATGCGTTGAGTTTTTAAATTGAATCCCATCGAACTCAGGATCCGATGGATGGAAACTGCAGAATTCATGGAGATAAACAGGGAAATAAACACCACAGAGAGAGCAGTAGAGAATGTGAATCATTCCCCAGAGTCTCCAAAATACCTTTCTCCAACTTTTAAGTTCCAATCGAAGAGCCTTTAAAAACTCGTTCATATTAAAGGATGGATCCCTGAAAAAAAAACAAAAAGTATGTTTTGTCTGTTATGCTTTTACACACACACACACCACTAAAGTTAATAATAATAATTTTATAATATATTATGAGAGGTATGGGAAATGTATGTTCATGTGTATTTTTGTATCTCACCAACATGTAAAAAAAAACCCCATTTTTCTAGTTTCCCATCATAAATATTCATTAATCCTACGAAGCGTTTTATTAATGATCCTTAGAAGTGTGCCTTAATGTAAATGAGGACTCATTGAAAGCACGTCAATTTATGAGGAGCAATCTGTACCCTTCAGGACTAATATTTAAGCTCAAATTCATAGGCACCTCAGGCCTATTAACCCTCCCATATACATACTGTTTGATTTAAAAACGATGCAAAAATCTCGTAAATTCATAAATTTAATGGAATAAAATTTGAAGAAACACACTCTTTTTTCGTGAAATTCATTACCTTTTCAAGCTCAATATTGGAATAAACGTACAGACTTTGTTGAAAGCTCCCTTTCCTATCAGCCATTAAAATTTACACATCTTGTTTATGGAAAAAGACTAAATTTAATCTCCATATTTCAAGATCAATGGGTCGTGTTCACCACGTGGAAGCAAATGCTCTACATATGCAACAGCAGACTCTAAAGGGGCCAATTTTTATGTTATTGGAAATATTGGTCAAGCCTTGGGGCTTATTAATCATGAAATGAAACGAGGGAGTTTCAAAAAGGAATCAGCAATGGATTGGGTGTGTGAATGCTTAAGAAGAGCAAAGGATGTTGTATATTGAGGGCCAGTAGATCTTGTAATTGACTATGCTTCGGCCCACTCCAGAATTGAAGATGTTTTGAAATAAGAAGAGTTTTCAATTCACAAAATTTTAATAAGACTTGAGCCTTGGAGTCTTAAAATTTACACAATCTTGTTGATGGACGAGACTAACTTTAATCTCCATATTTCAAGATCAATGGATCGATCACCACGTAGAAGCAGATGCTCTACATTTGCAGCAGCAGACTCTAAAGGGGCCAATGTTTATTTGTATGAACTTATTGGTCAAGCCTTGGGGCTTGTTCATCATGAGGTGGAACGAGGAAGTTTTAAAAAGGAATCAGCAATGGAGTGGGTGCATGAATGCTAAAGATAAGCAAAGGATGTTGTATATGGAGGGCCAGTAGATCTTGGTATTGACTATGCTCCGGCCCACTCCAGGATTGATTGAATATGTTTTGAAATAAGAAGAGTTTTCAATTCGCAAAATTTTATTTATTGTTATGTTCAATTTCCTGAATATTGTTTTTGATTATTTATTCCCATATTGAGCTTCAAAAGGTTTATAAATATGTTTCCCTTTATTTTTTAGTTCTATTGTAGTAGTAAAATTTTAATTAAATATCTGTTTGACTAAACCTCAATCCTCAAATTTGACAGCGAGTCATAAATTAGTAATTGGAGCTAAAATTACTGAAGATATTACCGCTTATGAATTGGAACGATGTTCCCCCTATGATCAATTTTGGATCTAAGGGAATGACAAGGAAGAGTTTTGGCTGAAGAAGAAGTTAAATAGAATCCACAGAGTTCACATCGATGCAAAGAAAACGCTGTTTCCAGGATTTCTTTATCATACTGAGGTAGATTAGCAGCAGAGAGTCGTGTAATTAATTTACAATAGAGTCGACTTTGAATCCGATCCTTTCTATCCAGTATCATTTCTACTTCAGATGGCTTGTACAGCTCTGACAATCTGCAATTACATACATGAAAACAAAGAGAAGACAAGTCAAGGACATGGATACAAAAAATATATATATATATACAAAAGTGGATGAAAGCATGAATGATTATCGTATTTACATGAATATACATATATATATATATTGTGTGCAAATATAGGTCAATTCTATTCTTCAACATTATTTCACTTTCACATACATAGTTTGTGATAGAGGCGGCAGACAAGGATTGTATATAGAGTTTGAAAGGAGCTGCAAACCTACCTCGTTAGCAAATGATCACTTAGAATGGAGAGACTCGTAGTCACACTAAGAATTTTATTCATATTTCGATGAACGTAGGACAGAGCCGTTTCCACAAGGGGATTGATTTGAAGGAAATCCGCGGAAATGAGTATGGATATCACATTTTCCGGCTCCAAATCCGGTTTCTCATCCTCTTTGATCCAGGAAATCAACCATTCAAATATGAAAACATCGCAATGGACAGAGATATCCAAGTCCTCCAGACTCTGTCCCGACGTAATGTCCTTAAAATACCCCATTTGGGATAATAGCAGATGCTGTGGACAACTAAAGTCCTTTTTCATACCCTGAACTTCATCACAAACGTGGATGGTGACGTCTCTACTAGTGATTTTGGGCTTCATTTCGGGGCGGGGAAGGGAGGGACGTCGTCGAAGGAGCTCTGAGTCCAGGGATGAAATGGAAGGAGAGGGTTTGAATTTGGATTTGCGTGTTCGAGACTTGGCAGAGGAGGTTAATCGTCCTTCTTCATGTGAAGTGTAAGCAGAGTCCTGGTGGTGAGGTGAAAGAGTTGAAGAAGAAGAGGGGGAGGAGAGTGGGGAGGAAGTGGGCTCTAGATGTGGAAGAATGGAGTCGAGGAGACCCTCGTTGATGAGTTCGTTCAGAGTGTTTTGAAGATCACTTACGAGTGGGCAGTCCCTATCATTTTGAAAGAATTAAATATTAAAAAGAGAAAAAAAAAAAAAATAATAATAAATACATCTGCAAGTCTAAATTCATAAATAATGACCATTCATTGATATCTATCGTTAAATCTACAAAATAGAAAAATAAATCATGACATTCAATTTGACAGTTTTATTTAGTGTATAATTTTTTTTTGACAAAAAAGAAAGGAATATATTTTACTATAAATAGAACGGAACTCTATTTTATTGTCTCGATGGTTTAAAAAAAAACATTTCATTTCTATATATGCATGTAAATTTATTCTTTTCAAAGGGAATAAAAAAGTCATAGAAATAATTATAAAGTTACAAAACCCTGGATTCAACATATACATACAGTGTGTCCCCCCAAAAATCTATACACATTAAAAATAATTCTAAACGTGGTGTTTAATAAGAATTTGATTGATATTAAAGTGTAAGAATATTTACAAAAATATCATTTATCTGTTTTTTCATAGCTTGTTCTCAAACTGGCGCCATCTTTGATCCAGGCACAGTTGACAACGCCAAGGAATAGAATCGCACACATTATGAGAAAAATTCTCTAGTTAATTATTTGGGTACATTCTCTTAATTCAGGAGCAACTGTTGCTTGATTCGTAGCGCAAACTTTGTGTTTTAGGTATCCCCATAGGGAATAAATCGAGTTGTGTGATGTCAGATGAACAAAGAGGATACTCAACAAAACCTCTTTTGTCTTCTGTGTGCTCCTGACATCCAAATGGATAATTATTTTAATTAATAGTGTACATACATGGTCATAATTTTCATTATATCTCGCAACCTTTTCCTTCAAAAAGATAAAGAAACAAAGTTTTCTAAATAAACACACATTTAATAAAATCATTTATGTAATTGGCTAAATCGGCTGTATTACTTTATAGAAAAATATTCTGTTAAATATTTGGCGGAATAAATAAATGTATTTCTCTCAAGTTTATTTTGTCAGGCGTTATCCATAAAAATTTTCGAGCAAACTGCCGAATTATTTAAGATATTGATTATTTTTTGATTTGTGTGAAGGTTCTTTAAGCCTTGTTTGTTTTTACATCCTCACTTTTTGTTTTTGATCATATAGCCTTTTTAGAAAAGTCTCGTCTTGGAATATGCAAAGAATATCCTTTAAAAAAAAATCAATTTTCTCAATTTTTAAATGCATTTGCATCAAAAATGTATAGTATTTTTTTTTTTTTATTTGCAAAAACATTACAAAAGTTGCCAACAACAACAACAATATACATTTAAATAAAAAACATAAAAGTTCAATACAAAAATTACAGTCTAATCGAATATTTATTATGCAATAATTTTGTTATAAATTGTATTCTTTAATTTATTCAAAGAATATTCTACCCGATTAGCTATTGAATTATACATTTTTCCTCCTATTCTTAATAAAGTAACATGCATCGATATCTTTCTCAAATTCATGCATAATAAATGTCTAGCAACACTCATTAAAGAAAATGAGTTTGAGTACAAATATTTTGTTATATTTGTATTTACTGTAGAGCCTTTTGATGTTACGTCATCACTATGTAAGTTGATTATCTTGATGATGACATAAACAACTTAATTTTATAAGAATAAAAGACAATGTTGTTGTTTTTTTCTCCCTAAGATTTAGGAAAATAGTGAATATCAGAATGGGATCGACATATTATTAAAGGACTTTAACCGTCTATAAAAAAAAATCTCTTTATCTTCTACCAAAGGTCAACAAATTTGAAATGTCACAAATCCTAAGGAGTCCTAAGGGGTATAAGTATAATAAAGTTATTCAGTTTTTCGCGTTGATTTCAAATATGTAACTTTTTTTTTTTTCAAGAAATTGAACCCTACTTTTTGAGCTAATTTGACCCAATTTCCAACTTCAAATTATTTAATGCAAATTCCAATTTCAGTCTTTGTTTTGACTTAAGGGAGCGGGAGCACGGCGAGCTTTTTGGTATAAACAAAAACACATTGTATTCTCCCTTCAGTTGATTATTTTCATCATTTGACTCTTTTGATTTAAAGCAGCTGACCTTACGTGTTATGAGCTCAAAAAGGGTATAATTATTATTTATGATTCTGATGCATAAAGAATATATTAAATCAAGGATTGCGCGCCCTTTTTTTGAATTTTGTATATATTACATGTAGTAACGATTGGTTTGTATATTGGTAGAATTTATAAATATATAGTATATCTAAATAATAAATTCTGCATAATATTAAAAAATTGGCAACAAGGAAAATACAGAAGAGTAGCAGCTACCAGTTGTTGTTTTTCCAAGTTTTTCCTTTCCCTTTTGTCAGTCGAGGTTGCGAGTGAACAAAAAAGCTCGACGTGGAGTGCAATAGACAGAAGTAGTAGCGTGCAAAAGGATTTCAGCTCATTTCGTAATCCTTCTGGGTGCTACTGCTTTAGTAGCTCACCCGTGAGTCTTTGATTTCTAGCGAATTTTTTCCTCGAAATTGAATCAAAATTTACAAAGTTAGATGGACGATTTCTTCTTGTTCAAAAAGACTTATTGGGCGCCTGACATCTCTTTAAAAAGCCATGGGTCTCACCTTTTGAATGCATTTCTTACTAATCCATTTCATGTAATATTCAAGGAAGGAGATATTTAAGTACAAACGTTTTGGCCGACTTTTGGACCCTCTCCCGCCCCCTAGACCCATAGGAGTCCCTTTAGGTCAAATCAGTGTGCAGGACTGAATAACTTTTATTATACGTAAACCCCTTAGGATTTCTAACTGTTGACCATTCTAATTAATTATACATATTTGAGGCCTTAATAATATGTAATTCTAAAAATATGTTATTACATCATTATAACTTCAAATAGATAGTGTAGGTAATCAATTAATTAATTAATTATTACCTTATTTGTATCTCAAAGTCCTATTTTCCCACTCATTAATCATTATTTTAATTTTACTCATACCTAAAATTACTGTTTTTCATATGCTGCATCAAGTTAATTTCATCTCCTCAGTTGCTTTTTTCATTTCCTAAGCCATTAATTGAAATTTCTTTCAGATTTTATAAAAAAAAAAAAATTTTTTTTCAATATATTTAATAAATATATCACCTCTTCCAGTCTTCCCACCATGTCTTCACTTTGAATTATGATGCAATATGTAACAATATATTCACACAGCTTAAAAAGATAACATTTGAGCACGAGAAATCAAGAGGGGTGATTAGAGCAGGAGGATAGAAAAGTCAAATTAACAGCTAAACTACTACAAATACATTGAATCACGTGTTGTATATATGTGGAGCACCATTTTGTATGGTCTCTTCCTTTGACTTTCTCAAAAACCTAGTGAACAATATGTATTATATACATACATAATATCATCAAATAAATAACTTTTGTTTTACGGGAGGAGGAAAAAGAAGGAGCTATCTGGCTGTGTTTGACACATTGTCAACAACTATTCTAAACGTGCATAGTATATGTAATATATTATTTAATATGTTCATCCTGCCTTTGTCCCTCTCAAAATACCATATATGTATTTCTTTGACTCAAATACCTAATGCATTTAAATTAAAAGTTATGATACTCTTAGTGAAGGAATTAATCAAAGTTTTAATTGCTTACTTATCTTTACTGTTTTTATTATTATTAGAGAGAATAATAATAATCAAAAAAAGTTATTATATTAAAGTTAATGCAACTCATTCAATAACTTCTTAATTGTCTCTAGAAGTATAACTATATATATATATATATATATATATATGAAAATAATTGAGTCCATCTTGAGACCTTATTCTCTCTCTCTCTCTCTCTTTAAATAGACTCTACAAACTAAAGAGTCTAGATTTTACCTTTAATAAATTATATCTTTACCTATTTAAATCCCTATCAGGAGTCAACTTTTTTGTCTTCCTTTAAGACACACAAACAGACATAAATCTCCTAAGATGTTACTGATATCTATTATACATAAATAAAAGGCTGACTCTTAACCTTCCTTCTCCCCCTCCCCTTTACTCCGTCTCCGTTTAGTAGTTTATGGCTAGGAATGTATGTACAAAATATGCAAATGGGGTCTGTAAAATAAAAAGAAAGAGACAATCATCAACCTGGCCACTCTGACAATTTGATGAATGTTGAGAGGGAAGCAGCTGCAGCTGTCATGGCGTTTGACTGAGATACAAGCTGCTATTCTCCTTTATATATGTATACAAATGAAGACATCAATAATAAACAATAACATTATGTATGTATACCATAGATGAGAGGCAGAAAATTAATTTTCAAACTAATGGCAGGAAATTATATATCTTTAGCTGACAAGTCGTAAACTAACAATTATTATTATTACGAGAACATGAGCCCTTTTTTGTTAACATTGTATTTGCTATTAGTGATGTTTTCCCCTCAGTAGTTATAAAGGAAAAATGATAGCAGCTTTGGAAAACAAAAAAAAGTACTGTTCCATGTGCCAACTCTACAAAATCTCGCACGCGGATTTTTGCATTTTTTTTTACGTTCCTATTTATGGCAAGCAAAGTAATTTCCCTGTATCTCCTTGATACTATCGGCTATTCATTACTCTTTAATTATATGATTACCCATATTTATTGTCTATTTATGATATGAAAATAAACCCCTTACAAATAAGTTATCTCTATCCTAGAACTAAATTTCTCAATGGTTTTTATCTAAACAAAGAAGTGGGGCGGAAAGGGGTCAAGGATTTGATTTATGTGTAGAAGTGTGTGTCACAAATCTATGTATTTTCCTCATAAGATACAGATATCTAACTCTATATGTATATATATATATATAGTAGGTTATAGATTGATGATATTGTCAAGAATCAAAAGGCTTTTGTGGAGCAAATGAAAGTGATTTAACAAAAGGCTGCTTTATTGAGATATTACTCGCAAAGAAAGAGAAAAAAAATGAGGTAATGTACTTTTTAAAGTAGAAATTTTGAGAAATATCCTCCGGATATCTCTTGGATATGTGTGGTATTTTTTTTTTTTTTTTTACTACAATGTTTATACCAATGTTTCATTTACACTTGCCATTAAATTCTTGATTACCCACTTAGAACAAGGACGATTATTATGCAGGATTTATGAGGTTTTCTTTTGAGTCATTTAGAACAGGCTTTGCGTCCCCTTTTCGCATAAAATGACACACACAATGTTATTCATCTATTCGCCATACGAACCTATATATATATATATATATAAGTTGCTGATCTGCTTTCTAATTTGTTCAGGTTTCAAACTTGTCTGTTTGGTTCACTATATGTCAGAGAGTGATCCATAGAGTGGGACGTAGATAAAATTCCTGAACTAGGGGAGAGGGGATTCTGAAATTACATTATGTATAAAGTTTAATAATTGTGAGATGATACATAGAAACAATGATATGATTTTTTTTTTTTGGGGGGGGGGGAGGGGGGAAATGCAGTTCCTTGCAGAATACTATTCTGCATTAATTGCTCTACAATTTCTATTATCATTATTACTTTTCAATTAGTTCTCTAGAAGGACCGATTTGGAGCAAATAAGGATCCTTAAAAAGTCATGCTAAATATACAATATCTAGCAGAGTAACACTTGGTACTTATGACGTCATAGATAGGAATGAGTAATGACCAGTGATGGATAAAAAGGGTCCAGCTGACATGCAAAAAAAGGACGGTTATTGGCAACATTTGTCTTTTCAAACTTCTTTTTCTTTCTTTCTAAAATATCAAAATAATAATATGCATTCCGCCCCTTCAAATGTAATCGGCTGAAATTCTGCCTTACTTCAAGGGTACCATATTTATTTATGACATCATCTCGGGCGTGCGTGTCAGCTGGACCCTTTTTATCCATCACTGGTAATGACGAATAAATGATGATACTTTTGGAGAGCGTGATACAGATGAGAAGAAAAGTAAAAAAAAAAATGGAGGATCATCAATACTTATCAATCGGTCATTGTATAAATTATTATTCCTCTATTAGGTGAAAATTATATTCATGCTTCTTTAGTAGGCGAAATCGCACGTACACATGCAATATGTTTTACAAAAAGGACTGATACATAAAGTATAGACAATTATCTAAAAGATATGTTAAGGAATCTTTTAGGTATTTTGTTTATAAATTGCAAAATTATGAATAATACAAAAGTCAGTGTCTACTCCGCTGAAGTATAAATAGCTAGACAATGAAAAAGATTATTGTTTCCTAAATATTATTTATTTTTCAGGATCGTTTCTATGAATCATTTCAGTAATTTAGTAAGCCGTAGGGAGGAGGGGGGGGGGGTAATCAATATTTTTGTTGTCGTTGGCTTTAATTTGGATTTAAGTCAAAAAATTAAGAAGAAAAATGCATGAAGTCTATCAATTACTTCACGCTTATCTGTAAGCTTCAAATTATATTTGATATGATATGTGATCTCCTAATTTCTATGAAACAGCTAATTTAAATTTAACAAATATGATCCTGTTGTAAAAAAAAAAGTTATATTATTGTGGCATCAAAAGCTTCCAATTATAAATAATTAATTTGATCAGTCCATGGCAAACAAAACCAATGGCAGAGCTGTAAAGTCATTGTCAAAATGGCAGGGGATTTACATACATTTGATGCAAATACATATTTGCACAAAGACTGATCCTCAGAGTCCACTTTTACATAGGCTTAAATTCCCGCAGATGGGTCTCTATCGAGAAGACATGATCATTCGTCTAACGAAGAGAACTGTGGTCACCTTTGTTGGTAACTTTCTGCACAACTAAACAATTTGATTACTTCAAGGATAAATTAACCAACCATTTGGTGTGTTGATCTTTACCTTTTGTCTTAAGAAATACATTGAACAAGAAAAATGTGTTTTATTTACACGTGAAGTTATACATTGATAATTTCAAATCTTGTATCCTTTCTAAAACTACCTTATTCAATAAATCTTTTTTTTTGCTTTTTTTTTTGTTGTAGAAAATACATTTATTATCAATAAAAATTGTTCCAAATATAATTTTATTGAATGTTTATTGAATGTTTATTGAATATATATATATAAAAGTATGTATATCCATGTTTGACAGTTATGAAAATTTCAATATTTATTATAACTTCATGAATAATAACACAAATATATATTTTTTCAAGGCTGAGTGTACATTTTTATATGTCTAGTAGGTGAGTCAGGCTTTATCATTACACTATTTATTGATTTCCTACTCAAGACGGATCCTTAACGATCTAGTCTAGAAATTGAATGTGTACACTTCCTTTATACACATATGTGTGTCAGTCGATTAAATTGGCTGTTTTAGGGTAACTGGACAAAGTTTCCGATCACCAGGGATACGCTATTTCCCTAAAAACAGATCCAATTTATTAAATAATAATTATAATATAAAGAAAAAACGTTTTTTTTTCCCGAGAAAAAAATGAGATTAAAAGTTTTTTAATTTATGTGCAGCCATTTTGAAAAGTTATTTTATTCTAAATTAATATTTTTGATCCATATAAATAACCAATTTAATTTTAGATGCATGACATAACCCTTACTCATTATAAACAAACAAAAAAATTAGTATAAATTCCTATGTGTGGTCGCAGTGCTCTTCAATAGAATAAAATTGAATCTAAGGTTTAAAAATTACAAAAAAAGAACAATTATTGTATATAACTTTAATTATCGTTTTCTTAACCCCCCAAAAATGTATTTAATTCATACCAATAATCCATATTGGTTGAGTTTTAATACATACATCATAGAGGTCTACCAATTAGAATTTTTTTAAACCATTAAACCATTTTTTAAAAAGTATAGAAAATAAATTTTTTTTTAAATGTACAATTTCCGAAAATTTTATTAACATTTGTTTTTTGTCAACGTATGTCGACAATAATTGTCAGTGAATTTTAATCACCTATTATTTTTATAAAGACAATAATCGATCGGCAAGGGTATTAATCCACCAAATACATAATTAATTTACCCTCTTAAACAGTATTTGAATTTTTTAATAATTAATTAATTATTGATGATCCATTTCTATCTTAATTTAAATTAAAATAATTCCAATATTTACTTGGCAAGTGACCGATCCTCAAAGTTTTGCTCTCCCTCCACAGATGATTCTATGCACTCATTTTTGACACTATTATGACAAACACAGTCCAATGAGTTGTGTCTCACAGACTTTGAACATTCCTCAAATATCTCTCTCTCCTTGAGTTCCTTTTTGATATCAAACCAAAGCTCTTCAATCACCCTTGGAACAGAGGATATATCAGAGTCCTTGTAGGCTGACTCCTATAAAGAAATATGAAGGGAAAAAAAATATCAAAATAGTCGACCTTTATTTAAACATATTTGTATTGTTTATTTGTTCTCTCTCTCTTTTTTTTTTTTTTTTTTTTTTGAAGAAAGTCTTTCGTTTTTTTGAATGGCTACAAGGAAGCATATCAATGTATACATATAACTTCTTCTCTATTTGCTTATGTTATAGTCTTTGAACATGAATCCTAATAAATTATACTTCACTACCTATTTGAGAACAATTTGTGTATAAACATAAACTCCAAACAGTCTCGATTATATCCTCCAGAAATAAACCAGAACTTTTAAATCCAAAATATCTTACCATAAGTATCAAAACCTGGATATAGCGGAGGAGTATTCGTGTACCCTCAAGGTTACTCTAGAACAGGGGTGTCAAACACATTTCACATCGCAGGCTACATACGATCCCTAGGTAGACCTCGTGGGCCGAAGGACCATTAAAATTAAAGCATACTTAGCAATAAATAACCAAAATATCATCATGTCTTCCCTTTGTTTTGATTTGTAGAAGAACAAGGGTATTGTTAAATTTAATTAAAAATTTAATTTGAACAACACTTTGATAAAACATTTATCAAAATTGCACAAACTTACAGTAACTGCTATCGAAAATTAAAATAATGAACAGTACATGAGATTACAACATGAGACTTATTAATAAGAAAGACTAATATGCTCCCCCTAGCGGATAATTTATGAATTACACCTAATTAAAAAATTTAATCCATGTCTTTTATGTACTTTTTCCATTTTCAAATTATCTTGCAGGTCTGATTCAACACTTTTGAGGGCCGGTTCCGTCCCGCGGGCCGTGTGTTGGACACCCCTGCTCTAAAAACACAAAATTACACAGTTTTTGTTTCTTCTAAGGCCCTAATTGTACATATCTTTTCGTTCAACAATATTTTACCTCCTTAGAAAAAAAAAATAAAAAAAATCGATATCTCGTTAGAGCAGTACTTACACGCCAAGTACGAATCAGTAATTATTATTTTAATTTATTGGGTGAAGACTTTAAGGATTCTCAAAATCTCTGCTTACTTCATATTTGTATATTCTATGTTGTTAAGACAATTTTTGAGAAGAACAAAATATTTATTTTGTAGTAATATACATATATCGTAAAATGTTTTTTTTAATCTTATATTTGATATGATATGTGATCTCCTAATTTCTATGAAACAACTAATTTAAATTTAACAAATATGATCCTTTTGTAAAAAAAAAAAAAAAAAAGGTTATATTATTGTGGCATCAAAAGCTTCCAATTATGAATAATTTGATCAGTTCATAGCAAACAATACCAATGGCAGAGCTGTAAAGTCATTGTCAAAATGGCAGAGGATTTATATACATTTGATGCAAATACATATTTGCACAAAGACTGATCCTCAGAGTCCACTTTTACATTGGCTTAAATTCCCGCAGATGGGTCTCTATCGAGAAGACATGGTCAATCGTCTAACGAAGAGAACTGTGGTCACCTTTGTTGGTAACTTTCTGCACAACTGAAAAATACTCAAAGAATTTACGCGTCTAACAATATGTGTATTTGAACAACAAAAAAAATAATCGAGTCTTTATTCATAAATCAATCAATTTTAATTGTACATTTTCACTTTGTGCCTATTTTTTACTTCAAATCATAGATTGAAAGATCTAAATATAGGGACTCGTAAGAGGTATGTTAGAAAAAAACTATGGCAAATTACTGAGGTATCATTATAAAATATATTCTTCTTCCACAACGCGATCATTCTTCTTATGTCGATTTGTTTCCTTCAATTGCCAGTATTTTGAACCTTGATTGATTGAAATCGACAAAGAAACAATTGTCAAATATTTAATAGAGAATGCTTTCATAATAATTAGAAAGAGTGGACAGACAAACACGGCTATTAGCAGAGTTGTAACCTTTCTTCTTTTCCTATTTCCTTTTTGAGAAGAATATATATATATATATATATAGGTTGCGAGATACACAAAAGATACGACTATGTGTATGATAGTTCCTCACTCCATAAACACAAACTCTTGGATCAATAAATATAATTTGACTCAATCATAAGACCCATATATGTATTGTTTGGCAAGGGTGTTTGTATGAACATGATATGATTGAGCTCATCAATCAATAATGACCCACCCACTCACCCACCTACCACCGGATTTCTTTGTTAATCAATAAAGGTAATAGATAAATATATACATACATTTACTTGGCCTGAGAAGAAGAAGAAACATGGCCTTAGGGTAACTCCTTTTGTAAACAAATTCAAGTCAATCTTCTTTTATTTATTGCTTGTCAAGACAATTTGATGATCACAAATTTCTTCGTTCGTTCCATGAGTAGAAAAAGCAAATAGGCCATGTAATCTACAAATAAATCACTTCTCAATATTTTTTTTTTCTTTTGTACATTTGTATGTACATATATTGAATTGTGTGTGTGCTCATTTATATTACTTTAGTTTTAAAGTATTTTAAAATAACAGACAAATATATTTCAGTCCATAGGACTAAAACAGTCTCGAAGATATACATAGGAATGGTTGTACAAAATATGCAAATGGGGTGTGTGAAATAAAAAGAAAGAGACAATCATCAACCTGGTTGTAACTCTGACAATTTGATGAATGTTGAGAGGGGAGCAGTTGCAGCTGTCATGACGTTTTACTGAGCTACAAGCTGCTATTCTCCATTATACATATATACAAATGAAGACATCAATAGTAAATAAATACATTATGTATGTATACCATAGATGAGAGGCAGAAAATTAATTTTCAAATTAACGTCAGGAAATTATATATCTTTAGCTGACAAGTCGTCAACACATTGAAAAAATCGCTACGGACCGAATTTTTCTATGTAACCGATGTCCACTGAACTTGTTCAACATTCAATAGTAATAAGAATCTTCAATCGAAGACAACAGTCGTCAATACATATTATTATTATTAACATAGATATGGTTCAATTTGTAGCCTTTGACTTAAATAAGTTTGGAAATATTGAGTTTATCTCATTTGCCCTTTACTTCGACTATTTTTGGTATTTTTTTTTTGAATAATTAAAATCCGTTGATTAATTGCCAAATTGATTAAATGAATATTTAATTACATCCTCATCAAATTACCACAGATCTTACATACCTTTACTTTATCAAATATGCTTCTCAATTCTAGTTTTTCATTATATTTTTAAATAATACAGGGTGCAAAGAAACAGATATAAATCATTATCCATAATTGATATATCATACAACCACGACAATATGTATAGGCCTTGAAATGGAAGAGTCCCGAATGTCATGATTCTTATATTTATTTACATGGGATCGCTTTGGAAGTGGTGATGGAGCATTCGAAAATCACGAATCCGAAATTGACGAAAGGAGCAAACAACTCTAGAGGATAATGGCAATTCTTTGGATAGTTGATAATTCCCCGACACCATGAGTTGGTGGAGCCCCTCGGAGAGACTCCGAAGGATCCCTTTGGCTTGGGTTAGAATCCAGAGAGAGGAACTTAGGATCGTTAATCCGATATTGAAGGAATTCATGGAATTCATTGCACTGGTTATATTCTGCCGGAGTCAGGAGTATGGATACGGATCCCAAGACTTATTTTCCCTTCACCCCTCAAGGGATGTTTCTCTTTGTATCTTCTTCGCCGAGTGCTCGTTGCTCCCTCTATGAAGGGTGTATCTTTTTTAATTCAAAACTATAGGAAATTATCTGGATGAGTGCCGTATTTGATTCAAAAAGGATGTACTACTATTGAAATTCATAAGCTATTAGACATGACGACAGAGTCTTTTAAAACCTACGGCGCACCCCATACATATAGAATTCACATACGATAAGAAGAAGAAGATATCTTTCATTAATTAAGAAATAAAAGTATATCATCATCCTCATTTCCTCAAGAGTATTCATTCGCCAAATTAACAGATATGCTCGGATAAATGGGGTAAATTAATTTATTTATAATCCAAAAATGAGATCCCTTAAGAAAATATTTTTTACTACGATATTAAATTGTCATCTGTTTCCATGCTAGGTGTGCTTACATGGGTAAGTTTTTTTTTAAAAAAATTCCCCCTGGTGATTGTAGATCATCCGTTAATTCCTTTATTATTATTATTATTATTTTTTTTTGAGTCATACATAAAATAAGTAGCTTTTTGCCAAAAAAAACAAAAAAAAAAAACGAAAAACCTCATCATGAGATGTCTGTTATTTTACTCTGTTTTATAATATATATATATACAGTAACTTTGAGTTACATTTACTTTCCTTTGGCTATTGCCAAAAGATATGTATGCCATATCCATTCTACATACAAAAATCTGCAAATGTGCATTTAAAAATAAATACTTTCTCTTTTTTTAAAAAAAAGCTATAGGTACCTAAAAACTATATGAAATATAGTAGATACCATCAAAAGTACAAATGCACAATCATCCATTAGCTTAATTCTCCCTCATATAAGTGTATTTCTTAATATATCTAAGAACAGAGTCTACATATATTAATATATATATATATATATACGTTGAATAATGAAATTGTACATAGAGTATCAAGAGATGAAAACAATGCAAGTCCAACCGTATGTTTCATGACCACACTTTTTTATTCTTCCTTGATAATTGTACATGTGTTAAGTCAACAAGGAAGGAGAGTTAATCAGAAATGTATCAAAAATTAAATAGTGACTCCAATAATAATTACAACTCTATTATAGGAAAAAAACCCGGCCACAATCAAGAATAAAAAACATCTGGTATTTCTGACTATGTAGTAGTTACTAATACTATGATTTATGGTGAGCATGACAGCGGATGTAGTTGATTCTTAATAGCTCTTAAAGTGGTTTTAGCCAACTGCAACTAAATAAATCTCTGGGACTATGAAAAAGATTGACGTTCTTTGTGGGACCATATCGGCTCCATATGCAGTCGACACATTTACCCGATTGCTTTATTGGATAGACAACAATCCTGGGTTGTTTCTCAATTAAGAGTGAACTTTTAGCAAAAACCGTTTGGCATAGGCCTTGAAATGACTCTTAAATATTTGGCCGTTATATTTATGGGAACAAAAAACTACTTAAAAGTGACGGATTTTCTCCTTTTCAATATTTGAAAACTTGAAACTTGCTTTCTTGTTGACTTGACACATATATATGTATATATTTATTTGTATTATATTTATTTTCCACGCAAGACTGCGCTTCCTCATCACCCTGGACTCTCTCAACCTTTCCTTTCAAAATACAAATGAAAAACGACACGATATAATTTTGGAGATTGTAGGTCAAATACGACACATTATCCTCAACTGGTGAAGTTGTACTAATCCTTATTTAATATGTAATGGCGATACTAAAATATCTATTTAATTTGGGTTTACTATTCAAATATAAACAAATCAACAGTTGATACAAAATGCTTTGTAATTTTTAATGCAATTACAAATATGCTACCTCAATAAATGAGCAAACATAAAAAATTACATCATCAACAATAACTAACAAGGTTCCTTGAGAGGTTGAGTGTTAATAAATGCAATAAAATTGTGCTAAGTTGATCATAATGCTGTGTCAAAGTTTGTTTTTGGTTTTTGAATATATAAAGAACGAAGCAAGTTCTTTATTAACTTTTAGATTTGAAGGTTTCACCAATTAAATTAATGTATGAAGTCATGAACCTTCATAATATCTCTAATAATAATATTTTTTTTTAATATACAGATTCAAATAATACTAACATATGTGGTTAATGTTGCTTTTTAATTTCAAAATATACCAAATACAATTTTTTTTAATATCTTTTAAGTGTTATTAAGAATTGTAAGCAAGGTTTTCATTTTATACAATTATGAAAGAAATTAAATACAATATATATATCAATTGCTATGTACATTTTACAGGTGAATATATTTTATGAAGCAATTTCTGTTAATAAATGAATAAAACAACAAACTTCACACCTCAAGGGATACACGTGTCCCATAGAAACTTTGACTTGAATAATTTATAATGTATTCGTTAGAACTATGTTAAAAGATAATTTAAACTTATAATTCTTTAAGTATATATTAACAAATATTTAGATTAACAAATAATAATTGCCGTGAAAAACGAAAAAGTTATTTTGGTTTATCCATGATTTTTTTGCATGTGTCAAAATCGTAATTTTGAGTACCTTGAAAAATACTCAAATGTATTTTTTTTATGACAAACTATGAAATATGAATAATAGCTTGACATCTTAGCTATCAAACAAAAAAAAAAACGAAAATTGGGGGACAATACAGTACATTAACGCATTTGAAATATATGGAACACCGGTGTCCTCTGGGTTGGAAAGGGCTAAGTGCACAAAAATTATGTAAAAAGTATTCGTTAAAGACTGGTTTTTTAAAAAAAAAAACCATTCTCATTCAATTGTGAAACATTTATATTTTGTTTAATTCACTTGAAATTTGTTTTGTAGTCTCATATTCTAGATTCTGGCAAGTTTTTTTTAACCCTTTCAAACGAACCATACTACAAATTTTTTGAAACTAATCCTAATATTCTATTAATCAGTCATTTTTTATATAAAATAATGTAATCATTTTCAAAATTTGAATAATGTTTTTTTTTTTGTAAATTGCCTTTTTTAATTTAAAAAAAATGAAATTTAATAATTCAATACACACTTTTCATATTTGAATAATCAATAATCTATGCTTGTTATTATCAAAAAGCCCATATCAGACTGACTCATCGCTCGAGCTCTAACTCACAATCATAAAAAGGGAAAGCATTTCACGAGTAGAAAGGCTTCAAAAACAATTACCCAATCATAGAACTAGTGGTCTCTAATTATGATGATCCATGTTCGTCATATCTAAGCTATAGAGATAAAGTCAATTATTTATGGCAAATAATTATGAGGCCGTAGGTTTGTCTATGTATTTCCCTGATGAAAGCTTAAGATAACTAATGTTCAAAGCATATATGTACAATCCCAACAATGAGTCTCATCTATCAATATGCATCCATTAAACAAATCTATAGAAAGAGCATTGCACAAGGAGGTAAGACTGTGTTATTCAATGGTATCTGAGAATACATTAGTAAATACAATTAGTAATTTATTTGCTTTTCAGAATCTTCATGGTTACTTCATAGTAATCCCTTCAGCTTTCTCTAAATTAAAGTGTACAAGGTCCATATTACCTCACGTTGAATATTAATCAAAATTATCATGAGGAATTAACACTTTATGACGTATACGGGATAACGAAAAAATGACGGTAATTTGTGGAATTAATTACGACTCTGAAGATACAAATTTATTTTATTTATTCGTCTCATTTTGATTCATAAATTTAATACTACTTCTAAATTTTCCTATAAGCCACTATTGACATTGCAATCCTCATTTAAAGATGGGTAAGTTTGTTTGTATCACTTGAAATTAAATGATACAAAACGAATTAAATAATAACTATATATATATATATATATATATATATATATATATATATATATATCTGTTAGACTTTTAAGGATGCAAATTTGTTAATTATGGATATTCACAGATAAATTTAATTAAAATTCAGCAAATCAACCTGCAATAGTCAAGACCATAATAATAGTAAAAATGTAATTTCTGTAATTGGGAGACCAATTCCTTGTCATTTGTATGTGTGTTAAAAAAGTTAAGTTATTTAAGTTAACGTTAGTATCAGTACATAAGATACAAAACCCTTTATTTATAACAAATTCTAAAGAAAAAACAGCTAAATGATTGAGGTAAATAGACGTTCTCAGTTAATTTGTGCAAATTTGACTTGTCGTTATACATGGATAGAGTTCTGTTTGTCAATCTTTTTTCTTTTCTTTTTAAAAAAAAGCAAATTTTTCATTTGAAGGAATTCTCTGAAAAACGGAATAACAACTTAGTAACTATTTGAATTGCAGTTTTTCCTCCTTTCTCGAGGCACATTATTATACTATTTCAAAGGTGTTTAAATACAGAGATTGAGTATAAATATTGGTCTCATATCTAATATTTTGTGACAACAATTAATTTTTTTTATGAAAGTCTTTTCAAAACTAATTCTGGTCAGTTTATTTTACTTTTGAGTAAATAGAGCCACACGATATCTAAAGTTAAAAAACTCAAGTTAAAATCATTTGAACCCTGTTCATTGCTTTGCTTTTTTTTAATTTGATTTGAGGATCAATTGTGGGTCAATCATTCTGATATAAAAACCCTTCCAACCAAACGGGCCCCTTCCTCCAGAGGCTGAAGGCATAGCTTCAATTATCTCGGAAACAGGTCTCATGGAGGAAAGAAACAACGGGAACCTAGGGGAAAAGTCAGAGGTGTCAGGGATCGACTCCTTCTCAAATATCTCTTTCCATCCGGAATAAACTCATCAGACAACTCTACTACCAGACTCAAGTGTGTGCATTTTATCATCAGCAGAAGTAAGTCTTTTAAAGTATATCCTTTTTGCCCACTGTATTCCATGCTTCTTATTACAACAGCGTTCCCTAACCATCCTATTCCATTCATTCATCATCACACGATAACGTAGAATAACTTTTCTAATTGAACTTCGCGTCACTATCCTCCATGACACACAGGAAACAACCCAATAAGTTATCATCCACATTGAATGAAAATGATGAGACAAGGTTCTTATAGTGGGGACTTGGAGAGAATTGACTTTATTCGTCCCATTGCATATATTTTATATATATATATATATATATATATATACAATATTAATTAATTAAACTAGAGCAAAAAGGGTTTTCACCCCCTAAAAATAAGAAAATCACTTGCAGCAAATAATTAAATTATTTTAATCTAATTCGCATATTTAAAGTATGTGAAAACTTTTGTTCTCTCCGCAAGTACATACATATCCAACAAAGTAGCGACTGTAACAACTATTAGCAATTCTATGTGTGTATCGATGCAAAATACTTTTCTTAATTGAATTAAATATAAATACATACATTTACACAACAACATACAATATGTACACATGCAAATAAGGAAATAAGGGCACTGATGTAAAAACAAACACAAATAATAACATAATTAAATTCTCACCTGCAATATATAAGAGAATTTGAGGATTTGAAACGCATCCTTCAGGCTTAATTTCCCAGGTTTCTCGAGACACAAATCCTCATACTCCTCAGAGTGTACTTTATGATCAAGTCTTGAGCAAAGGACTCCAGAGTCATTGCTGTTATAAGTATCTTCATCGTCTCTTCCTTGGTTTAGATTAGAGCCTGAATATCTTCGTGTGGACTCAGAGACTGGAAAATAAGAAGTAAGACTCCAATGGAATGAACTTAATTTGATTAAATAAATGTTTTTTTTTGTTTTTTTTTTGTGTGTGTGTGAGTAAAAAAAATAGAGAGAGAGAGAGAGAGAAAAAGAATCATCCATTTCTCCTTGTTACTATAAATATTATATGATATACATGCATATTCATATTTTGAGGTAGGGATATGCATATCTACGTATAGAAAATGATTTTAATATATTTTTTTTTTATAAATATGCAAATTTCTAATTTGCATACTGAATGTAAAGATTATATTAGAATGATATTCGTTGCTATAAAAATATTTAATGTGATGAATTTTGACAGGGTACAAAGGGGAGGGGGGAATGAACGAACGAACGAACTGATGTAATCATCATTATCGATGCCCATTTTCCGCCCTTCTTGGATTTATTTTTTTAACAACAGCATAAAAAACATAATAAGTAGGGTCATTCTACCTTCCATCACCCAAATATGAGCACTAAATCCTCTCAGTATTATCTACATGAAATAATTTTTTGACACATACATAGCTGTGTTTGTTTTTGTTCCTTGAAGCATAAAATATAAGTTTCTATTTACATTGGTAAGCATATGCAGGCTCACAAGTTTTTTAAGATAATTTAAAAAGGGTTTGAAAGAAACTCTTGCTTTTTTAAAAGTTAACACTGCCATGTATATATATATGTTAGCTAATACGAGCTTCAGTGAATAAAGCTCCAAAAACTAACTTGTTTATTTGAAAAAAGTTTTGAGTCTGTTAATTTGATGTTGTAAGTCATCAATGCTTTTTTTTTTTGCATAATTGATTTTACTGATATCCAGATTTGTTGTTGATATGAAAAAATACGTTTGAACTTAATCACAGTGGTAATTTTAAATGCTTAAAGGCATTTCTGGACGTACTCCAATTCATATAAAATTTGGCCAACACTTGTTTAGGGATAAATCCTTAATATGAGTTCTTTACATATTTTTCAATTGAAGGATATGTTCCAAGAATATGAAACTTTAAGTTTTTTTTCGCAATTTTAATAAACGTTTTAATGATTCAAACCAAATTTTTTGAAACGTTATCTTCTGAACACTCAGTTATTTATAAAGAATGAAAGTATCCTCAATTTTTTAATTTAATGATTCGTTTTTGAGTTTATGACATTCTAACCAGGGAAACTGAATTTCCAGACGATATCAACCAGCACCAAAAAAAAAAAAAAAAAAATGATGGTTTAAACTCAAACACTCTGTATGAAGAACCTTTCCTCCTGTAAAGTTAACAAAGGTTAATGAGTCATTTGAGTCCTGAATTTAGTTTTGATGTTATCCACTAAGATGAATGCTCTCTCTCGCTCTTTCTATCGTAAGTAGAATTAGACAGAATCAAGAGCAGTTTCATTATCTAGCTAAGCTTCTTGAAACTAACTAGTCCTGTACTTACTGTTGTTACTTTTGAAAGCTCTCTCTCTCTCAGAAAATATTCCTGACCAATGTTAGTAATTTGAAATAACTCCCTCCAAGTTGATTGAGGGATAATCCAGTACCTTCAAGAGACATTATTAATCCCACTTTAATATATTGTGTGAAGGCTTGTTCTATGTAGATTCAGAGATATTTAATACAATTTACGATTGACAGAGAGTCTCTATCAAAAGTAGTGAGACTCCCGGAACTTTTGGGAGACAGGAACATCTATGATCTTATTTTTTATAATTACAAATTGATTTTGACATTAGTTAAACCGATTTAAATTTCTCTAAAGGGACTTAAATGTCAGCTCCGAATCTTATCTAAATACTCATAACAATTTAGAAATGGTTTGATTCAATCAATTTTTGAAGCAGAACTAAGTACATGTTTCCTATCAAGGTTCGAGAATGTCACATGGTCTCTATTACGAGATGATGTAAGGACCAATTAACCCATAGGTGTAGGGATGGTAAACCCCCTAACAAATGAATAATATTAAAGAAAAGCAACCAGTGAAGCAAATCTTCTTCTTTCATATCCTCTGAGAGAGTCGATCACAATTGTAATTAACATGGAATTTTATGTAATAGGGTGTGTGACTTATTTGTATGCAAATAATGTCTTAGATTCTCTGCGCCATCTTGCAGCTATAAATGTTTTGTTACTCTGCTCATATCCTATATATGAGATAAGGAACAAATTATTTGAATGCCGATGATCCATGTGTACACACTTTGACGGAACTTTGTTTGTAATACAATTACCTAGTAATAACTCAATCTTCCACACATTGTATAATATTTTGCTTACTCACTTCGATATCTCATTTCCATATATATATATATATATAATTGATATTTAATGTAAAGTAAAACTGTAATATGTCTCCTTAGATGATGTTTACATATCATGCCATGCCATCATTTCAAAATAAGATGACCATAGAGTATTGGTTTATTGACGAAAAAAACACACACACAAAAATACCAAGAGATTGTTCTTGAAGAAATCCCTGGTAACAATATTTTTTTATTTATTTTTTTGGTTCTTCAATCTAAATAATGCATAATTTATAAGACACTAGCAAAAAAAACTTCTCTGTAAGTAAAATTGATGTAAATGCCAAAATGAAATGTAGAGTTGAAGAAAATATGTGTTATAACATCCATACTTACTTAGATTTAAACATACATATTACATTTGTATAAGTCGAAAAACTTTATATACAGCTATATATTGCCTAATTTATGTATGAATGTATTTCTGCTAATATTAAAATAAATCGACTTTTTATTGTAAGAACTACATATATCATAGCGAGCTATTATTAATTGCATGCCATCAACATAAGTCACTAAAAAAATAAAGTAAAAAAGCAAAGAAAATGAAGATAATGAATCATCCATCAGGGTATTAATTAATACCCACACATCAGGATCACTCCTACAACTTCTTCAATCTAAAAGAAGAAGAAGGAGTTCTCATTAGTCAAATCCACAAATCTTTTATATACATATATATATACAAAAGTGGCAAAATGTTCAAATCTTGTTGAGTTTAAAGAAGGAAGGGAAAATATCTGTTACTAGAGGGGTTTAATCCCAGAAATCTTCAGAAAGAGCATGTCCTATTGGATCTGGAAATTCTGTTTATGCTTAAGGGATATGAACTAAGCCTTATGAAAGATATGCAACTACTGCCATTGAACCTTTTGAAGCAGCTTTTCCTTAGTTTTCTGGGATATTACTTACGGGTGAAAGACCTCTTGAGTTTGTGTTTGAAGAGCTTGAAAAACTTGAGCAATTCAACTCAAGGAGTCACTTGTCTCAAAAATCGTAAAAAAGAAAAAAAAAACCCAAAATTCAACTCTTATTCATTTAATTGAACTTTTGTATGGCTCGGATTTTATAACGAAAGGAAGAGACATTTTTGGAGAGAAGATTGTCCGGTCAAAAATTATAACTTCAGAGGTATTAGAATTCTACTCCCGACTCCATGATGAAAATGGAATTGCATTGGATAAAAACAATATTCAACTAGAAAACAACAATCAACAAGCCCAGAGATCTACTTCTGTAGCTGAAAGACTAAATGATTTTCTTAAAAGGTCATCTAAGAAGAAAATGAACCACGTCTAGGGTTTTTCGTGATTTGTAAGGAAATAATTGCTTGTTTTTTACAAGAGAGAAAACCCGGTCTCAATCCTGTGAACAACTTTTCACAGCCTTGATGAAAATTCCATCTTCAAGTGTAGAAGCAGAACGTGCTTTTAGTTCTTATGACAATTTTGTTACTCAAATTCAATGTCCTTTATGTGATTTTACAATTGATAAACTAGTATTTCTTAAAGAACATTTTAAAAAGAAGGAATAAAAGTATTGCACATAGCAAAACATTGAACTATTATAAGGCACGGGGATCCTCGGGGATGCCAATGTTATCCCCGGGGAATTCCCGTCCCCCAGGAGTAGAAAATGTCTGGGTATATGCAAATCCTAGTTACTAACAACTACCTACAGTGATGGCAAAGCCATGACACGCAGAGGATTATATTTAACACGCTAGTGCAAAGCTGATAGGAAATTTTATAATGGTGTGGAACATGCACCATTCTTAAATCCTTTATTCAGCTTCATATATTAATCATTATACCATATTCATTGAGTATGCAACCCTAGGTTGTGTAATAATAAAAATAATAAACACACCTAAAAGAATTTATCATTTAGACTTGACACGCAACAGCAGGATGAATAAAGCAAAAACAAAGTTTTTTGACAACCCAACTGAAAAGTCTTGTCATCACTGACATAAACACTCAACTTAAATTCCGTCTTCTGACTATCGCTGTGGTGATAAATTGCTACAATGTTAGTGGTTCAATCCTTCTCTTGTGTTTCTGACAATTTAATTTCCCTTTAATATTGTCAAATTAAGTGCAATCAACTGATGAAATTCAGAAGCACCAGATAGTAATTGCAGACACCTAAAAAAATGCCCACTGATTGGTTGAATTTCAATTCGATGTTGTGCGGCTGTGAACTATTTTAATGGGGATTAACTCCAAGGAAGGTTGGGGAGGAATGGCTAGCAACAAGCACCTAATTTTGGACTTTTTTCTTCTTCTTCTTACTCTCTCTCTACCTCTCTTTTGGATGAAAGTTTGGAAGAAAAGTTCAAGATAACGACGTGATAGAATAATGCCTTGCAGACAAGTTGCATTTTTGCAGAAAGTGACACTTTTGCCACAAGAAAAGCGTGCAAATTGCAAACAAAAAATGAAATGAGGGATTTTAAATAAAGGATTTATAGTGTGTTTGAGATAAGTATAAGCACAAGATTGAAATTGTATTAGAGGATCGACTCATCAATGGGATAATTTCTAATTTGTCTCGTGTTCTGTAGTGCAGTCGAAAAATCAAGATCATACAGTTACAGTTCTTTTATAGGTGTATGCACAGAATATCTAATTATAAAATTTAATTAGATTAAAATGAAATAACTTTAGCAATTAAAATGATGGGTGTTTTTATATGAGAAACATTTATGAGACGTAAAAATTACAGTTAGTACAAAATCCCATCTTGTACAGCAAATACTGAAAGAAAAATCCGACAAGGTTCCCCGTTTTTAGAATATTTTTTTATACTGTACCTACAGACTTTTTCCTGGGAGCCATCGCACACACAGCAACTCAATCCTTTAAGAACAATTTATAACAAATGCTTTACGGCCTCTCTCTCCTCTTCTCAAAATGGACTTTACTCAAACCAAAAAAGGGAATAAAAGAATAATTTTTGATTGGATTTGTTATATAGATCCCACAATAGCTTGCTGTATCCAGAGCCCAGAATATTATGTAAGAGCACTTTTACTCAGGGTCAGAAAGCCACATTAATTAATTAATGTTATTTTATTTGTAGAGCACAATCATCATCATTTAAGTCATCAACAAACATCCGTTTGGTCTTTAGAGCTATTTAAAATAAAAATCAAGTTTTTAAGGTGCTATTATTTACGGTTCAAAGTCATATTTGGAAGTGTAAGAACCATATTGATGGAAATACAAGTTAATACCAATTGATAATAACATTGCAGCATTTGAGAAATAAATTATTTACTACGTTATTTTCATAGAAATTCTTTAAAAATACATATAAACCACAAAAAAAAAACGAGTAAAATGAAGGATCTTAGAATATGTTTATATTATTTTTTCTTCACGTGCTTTATATAATAGCGTATAATTATATAATAAACTTTATATTACAACTTTTTCTTACAAATGAACCTTCAAAAAATGTGTCGATTTGAATTTATTTTCCCAATTTATTTTACAATTTTCTTACAAAATTGAAAGAAACATGACGTATAAGGTTGCGTTATGTACATTTACAGTAATGTTCCGCAAGTAATTAAGATTTGTTGCATCTAACCCAGGGGTGTCAAACTCATTTCATATCGCGGGCCACATAAAACCCCTAGGTAGACATTGTGGGCCGGACCATTAAAATTATAGCATACTTAGCTATAAATAGTCAAAATATCATCATGTCTTCCCTTTGTTTTGATTTAAAGAAGAACAAGGACATTGTTCAATTTAACTAAAAATTTAATTTGAACAACATCTTGATAAAACATTTATCAAAATCGCACAAACTTGAAGTAATTGGTGTCGAAAATTATATTAATGAACTGTACATGAGCTTACAACATGAGACTTAAAAAGAAAGAATAATATGGGGCCCTAGCAGATAATTCATGAATTAAATTTAATTAAAAAATTTAATTCATGTATTACATGTATTTTTTCTACTTTCAAATTATCCTGCGGGCCTGATTGAACTCACTTGTAGGTGCCAGCCCGCAGGAACTAAGTTTGACACCCCTGATCTAAGCTATAAATTACTTATTTCCTCATATAATTAAATCACTAATTTACATTTCAGGTTATTATTTTTGTACCTTTATTAACACAAAATTGCAAATCATATTTGAACTCAGATTCAATGCTTCATTTATTTACGAATCACTCATTCATGGAGTAGCTACGTAATACATAAATCTCCCTTTCCTTTCCAAGGATTTGATTTCTATCATTTCCTATGACCTACAGTCCTTATATCATCAGAATTGAACGTATTCCCGGGAAATAATAACAAATTAATATTCGTATATAAAGGTCACGTACTCGTATTAAAGAACAGATTCAGTCAAAAGTTTAATTGAATGGAAAGAAAAAACATTTTTTCTCCTAATATTTTACTTCAGTAAAAAAACATAATTAATATGGTATGTTATACGTACATAGTTTATTTTTAAAAGTTAATAATAGAGACTTTGGATGAATCAAGGGCCTCAAATCAAGTATGACTTTTTCGCAGAAAAGTTCTATATTTGTTTATTTTTGGTTAAATTAAATAATTATAATTATTCCGATCCAATTATTACTATTTTTTATGTAGAAATGATACCATTAAGAAAAAAAGAGTCCTGAAAGTTATCCCTGCTTATTTTTAATAAACTTGTACCACTGAAGAAAATCATCAAATAATTCAGTTGACATTCATTTTCTTATGTCAAGATATATCCCTAAATGTTTAAAAGTAACAGAGTTTCATTCCCATTTTTTATAAATATACGGATGAGATTGCCAAAGAGGTCAAAATTTTTGCATTAAAACTTTGTGTCAGTTATTTTTTAAATACATTGACTCCCTGTAAAAAGCTGCGTCTCTGCAACTTTATTGTAAAAAGGAGTAGTTTTTTGCAAGGACTTTTGCTACATGTTTTGATTCATGTTTCCATTTACTCACAATTTCCTTTCATTATCATGTACCTTTTATTATTCATCTCTGTAGGTATCTCCTTTAACACACTGATTAAATCCAATATTAAATACAATTAAGAAACCTTAGGGGATCAGCTTTTTTTTACCCTTAAGGGTAGGAAGGGGATGATTATCGATTAAATATTGATATGTTTGTTGTTGTCTAAACCTTAGTTGTATAACCTGTCTCTTTTCAGACAAAGTTGTTTAGTCATTATTTTCGTCAAACTGATACTTTCTGTATATATAAAACTTATTACAAAATCTAAAGAACAACATGGTTTTTATTCATATAAAAATTGGTTGTTTATTTCCCAAAATGGCCGAATTTTATAGTCATGACGTCACATGAAGGGACTATATATAAGCAAAAAATCAACGATTGGCAAATGAATCAACTATAGATTTTGAAATTAGTGGAATAATACCGAGTCACACGGTTGTAGTTACCGCTTAATATTGATATTTTTATCCCTCTTTGTGAACAAAAGGTAGAAAACTACTATATCGATCATAAATTGCATATCGTACGTTCATATTTTGTATTAAAATATATTATACAATATACATATGTGTCAAGTCAACAAGAAAGCAAGTTTATCTGAAATATTTCACAAATGAGTGTGAACTGCACTCATATTATTCTTAAAGACATTCTCTTTTCTCGTTTGTATTAATAGGTTATTTCGATTAATGAAATAATGACTCCAATAATAATTGCAACTTATTTATAGGAAAAAAATCTACCGGCCACAATCAAGAATAAAAAACATCTGGTATTTCTGTCTATGAAATTACTATTTTTCAGTGCTATTCATGACAGCGGATGTAGTTGATTCTTAGTAGTTCTACAACAGATGAACTGATTTTAGCCAACTGCAACTAAATAAATCTCTGGGGCTATGTAAAAAATATTAGGGACCATATCGGCTCCATGTGCAGTCGTAACATTTATCCGATTGCTCTATTGGATGATAGACAACAATCCTGGTTTGTTTCTCAATATAAAATTACATTTTAGCAAAAACCGTTCGGCATAGGTCTTAAAATGACTCTTAAATATTTGGCCGTTATATATTTATGAAGACAAAAAACTACTGTAAAGTGATGGATTTTCTCCTTTTCAATATTTGAAAACAAACTTGCATTCTCGTTAACTTGACACATACTATGTAGTCAGTCTTGCTTGATTCCATTTTCTTTCTATATATGTATGTATATTAAAAAAAAAAAACCATACAATTTGTATTTTAATTAAACATTATTCATTAATCATTATACAACCTTTGACTGATGATATCTTGAAATTTATTATGTTTGAAACATATTTACAAACAAATATCGACTTTGTTTGCTATCAACCATGGAATGGTTTTTTTAAAAAAAAAAATCAACATTGTACCTTCAAATCAATAGGTTTGTACATCCTGAATTGTACAAATATATTAACAACAAGTTAAGTTTCTACAGGGCTAATATTTTCCATATAAGTATATGATTCTGCAAAAAAAATGTTCATAGACAGGGATGAGCATTTTGTTGGGGTGAGAGAGGGCGTTTGAAATTACAATGTGGTACCATTGCATTTTATCAGCTGATTATTTTTATGATAATAGTAAATAATACTCTATAACTGTTAAAAACTGGGAGGATGAAAGTGAATTTGTATTGTCAAAATCAAGGAGACAGTTTCTTTAGCATGATTTCTTAATAATCAGAAATCGAACTACTTAGCATTGTTGCAAGCCTGTAACATAGGTCATACCTTTAATCATGTCATACCTCTGATAAATATGCACATATGTAGATATGTTTTGACATTATAAATGATTTAGAATAATGGTGTTTTTTTTGTTTGTTGTTATTGTTTGTTTTACGTTTAATTACTTGTGCATAAGATGTACTTACTATTTGAGGATTGAGCCCGTTGATTTAGGAGTTCAAACTCTTCTCTCGTCTTTGAAATGGATGATTTGTTGCTTTTTGAGCTTGTTGAGGAGTCATCAGAGGATATTTTGGCTTCAGATTGTACCAAATTGTCAAGAAAAGAGGCGGATTTAACATGACGAATGGAAGTTCCTTCATCAGATGGTAAGACCATTTTACTTTCAGTCCTTGGAAAGGAGGCTTTCCTATGGATTTATGTATAGTATCTACATACATACAGAAATACCAACCTAAAAAAGATTAAACATGAGTTAAGTGATTATTTAAAAAAATGCTTATTTTGGCCCATATTTACTTTTTATATATTAAAATAATGTGAGTTGTGACGTCGTTTATTTTAGTTTGAAAAAAATAAAAAGATAAGCCATCACTTACTAAAAAATACATATAAGTGTACAAAAAGGTTGAAATCCCGGCGTGCATAATTATTATTATTAATAATTTTTCACTGCTTAGCACGAGCTAATTTTTGTTTCAACTAATCCCTGCTCAAAACACAGAAGTAGAAAAATTCGTGCAGTTGATAAAATAATACAGTGTACATTTGTATGTTCGTTAGTGGGAGAATGACGTCAGATATATAACTCTGAGTGAATAGAATGACGTCATAATAGATATCTCAGAAACTTGCACACGCATCCCAATGAACATTTAGCAATTATGTTGCCATTAGGGGGTAGTTACTCGTTTCAGGCTCTGTGCAACATGTTTGATAGTGAGATGGAGGCCGAATTGGGCAGTAATAGTACTTAATAAAAAACCTATGATATTTCCATATACATAGTGTAATTATTATGATCCCCTGTGCCTCAATCTCCACTTTGTTATTCGTCCACCCTGAAAATCCACTTTTAATTAGAAGTAGAGAGAGAGAGAAACAAAGCTATAAAACAAGTTTACTAAATGTATGTACACCTGTTAGAATCTGTTGTTGAGACTTCCTCGTCTTTGACAAAGTTTTATCCCCACAAGATGTCTCATTTGAAGTACACAACTTTGATACATGTTTGATTTCAAAGGAGTGAAACAAATCTCAAATAAAAACATCAAAACCCTTCCAATGAATGACCTTTTATTACGTTTTTTTTTAGTTGCAAGTACTGTTGAATTGATCAATTTATTCTAATTATAGAGAAATTCAGTGACCCTATGTAACAAGGACAATATCAACTCTTAGACAAGGGAATTTATAAGAAAATTCATGTGGAGGTCGTTCTTTTCATTACTTTTTTTCATATCTTTGGAGAGACAAAGGGGGAGAGTACAGCTTATAAAAAAAAAAAAAAAGAAAAAAAAGAGGAAGAGATACCAACTTCAAAAGAATAATAATAATAAACAAAAAGAAAAATCTCTGGCAGTTTACTTTGTACTACTAATGAATGACTAAAATCAGGGTCTCTACATAGTCTTGAATAATATTAATAACAGTCGTTACAATAATAATTCATAGGAAGAAGCTTTTTCTTAACATTGACAGAGTGAAAGCTTATTGGCTTGAGCGCACACACCCTGTGAGTTATGAGTTTATCTACGTATTTTTATTCTTATAAGTTATTCTATGGAAAATCATCATGTACTGGAGAATTACATACTCGCCTCTTTTTATTTTGTGGTACATACATATTATATATAAATATGTATCTATATAATGTTTTAACTTCCTGTCTTTCCTTGCGGGGATAGGAAGAGAGAGAGATAAATCAAAAAAAAAAAATCGATAAATATTTATGTACATATATATATAGTACCTTGTAAGAAAGTGTATCTGGAACACATCATAGCCTTGCTCTGTTACTCCTTTTACTGCACATGAATATATGTATGTATGTATCTATCTATCTACGTACCCACATAGTACTTAAGTAATCAAAGTCATAAGAGCAAGCAACAAAGATAGATTTATTTTCTACAAACATACATATTATATATTATATGTCTCTAATAATAGACGATGCAGAACACAATTTATGTATGTATGTGTTTAGTATTGAGTTGAAAAAGACGAACAAAACCCCTTAAATAAATCAAGTCCGATTACTTTTAAATTCTCTCTACGAATGAGTACATTATTGACTATATGTAATATGTAATGTTAGTTACGGTTGTACATCTGTACAACCGTAAGTAAAATCTTGGATTTTCTTGAAATCCGTTTCCTCTGTCCTATTGATCATCTTCAAATCATCATTAAATAATTTAATCTACTTATAGTTTAAAGTGGACGGAGTCCCTTAGTTTGTTTGTTTGTTTGTGTAAACACACGCATCAGGATCAGACAGGAAGACTAGGGGTGAAAGGGCTGGATGTACAAATTAACTTTAAAAAAGGAGATAGGCTTCATATATTGTCAGTCTGCCCAATTTCGCCGGAGGTAGATTTCGATGCTTCAATGAGATTTGAAGACTGAATTTGAGGCTTTCTAAGAAATATAAATTTTGAATCGCATAAAATTGACTGATTAGTAGGAAATTGTCGATTTAGGGGGCTCGAATGGGATAAAATGACCTTCAAAAGGTTATCCAAGGACAATGGAGGCTCTTTTGAAGTTTCCTTCCTCAATCATTACACAATGCTCGATTCATGCCACTGTTTTAAGGCTTGTTAGTTATAAACAACAGCCAATAAGTACTTATATTTTAAGTAATATAAAATATTTGTAAGGTTTCTTATGAAGATATGTATGTATCCACCCCCAAAGAGTCTGGTTAGTTCGTAATTCGTTCCACGGATATACCAAACTGTTATACAGGGAGTCAAAAAAGTCTGGGTAGTTAGGAATTTTAATATTTTATTTATTTATGTTATTTTTCCTTCCCAGATCGAATTGCAGTTCTGTCTACATAAAGAAGAAAGACTCAAGTTGATACTCTTAAGTTGACGAGAAGGATGGTCTTATCGCAAAATCACCAATGAATTCAACCTTCGACACCTTGATCGGCAACCTATTTATTTTACTGCCATTGGGAAATTGGTCACGAAGCTTAAAGAAACGGGTAATGTCTTGGACAAACTCCATTCTCGGCGACCAAAGACTTCAGATGAATTGAAGGAGGTTGTCATGGCCAAGATTGCTACTAGCCCAAAGAAATCATTTCGTCGGACATCCATGGAATTGAGTGTTCTAAAGTCAACTATCCACAAAATCCACGTTGAAGATTACAAATCTAAACCACTTGAGGGAACGCGTTATAAGTCAGTGTGCTGAAATCGAGGGCAATGACCACCTATTCAATCGAGTTCACTAGAATTTAGCAAGGCACATCGAATTATGCATTGCAAATAATGGAAAGAAATCAATTTGAAAATATAATTTCTGTATAGTTAAATAAAAATGTTTTGTTCTAAACGAAGGAATTTATCCGCTATGTAGCCAGACTTTGTGGAAACACCCTGTAGATTGTGACGAATATGCAACGTACTATTATACAACATTTGCATGTGCTCATGTATGCAAAATTTTACTATTGCTAAAAGTCTATACAAATGAAAAACCCTATGGATCTAGTCCGAAAAGTATTGATGTAGTAGTGATTAACGCACTTCTAACGAGTTAATATTTAATATTTCCCATCTAAATATTGTTTTAGAGAGCATTTATCATTTTAACTATTTGAGTGCTTTTTACACTTTTTATAGGGTTGTTTATAAAAACAACTTTTAAGTAGGAAAAACAATTCACATGATAGTAAAATATATCTTTCTTTAAAATTTAATGTTAATTTTCGAAATGTGTAACTACTATATGGTGTTACTGTTCACACTCCAAGTAATCATAGGGTCAAAAAAAAAATCCTTTTTTTTATTATTATTAAAATGTTATCATTTAGGACGAAAAATGTAATTTAAAAAAAAAAAATAATAATTATAGAGTTCTTCTTGAGGCGTTAAGAAATTCATTTAATGAATTTTTATTTTTCATTAGGTGTGTAATAACATATTTCTATAGGATCACGTATAGCAAATAATTTACAATTATTTGTGGATGTGGAGAGTTAAAAAAAAAGGTAGACAATTAAATATATGTTTTCGGTTATACATATATCAACCTCAAGATATAAAAAATAACTTTTAACCAAATATAAGTTGGATATATACGTATACATATAATTATCATTATATAATAATTATTTTCAAGTTATTAAGGGATTATTGCATTAAAGAACAGACGCTCTAATTTAGTCATTATAAATAATAATAATAATAATTAATCAAGAATGAAAACACACCCATTTTCTATAGAATAAGTAAAAAAAAAATTACATAATAAATGTCTTTTACAAATGAGTGGCGTGACTAATTACAAATAGAGTGTTTAAATTTGTGCAAAAAAAAAAAAACACCTTATGTACAAAAACAACAAAAAACTACAAAAAAAAAAAAAAGTTATTTCTATCTGGAGTGCACTTAGAATTAGAACTTTCAAATTAATTATTACTTTTGGATTTTACCTATAGTAGCAAAGATTTTAGTCCAGTTTGCTCAAGAGTTTCCTCAATTACCTGAATCTCAATCAGTCCAATTTAATCTATGCTTACAATTTAAAGCCGTACCCTGTACATAAATTCGTTCATAAAAATATTTTAGACATAATTTTAGTTCATCTATAAAATATTAACATTTTCGTTATTCCTGCTCATTCATTATGTTTAATGACCTCATTCAAAAATAAAAAAAATCTATATATATATATATATATTGGACGGTACAAGAGGTGAATTTATTGTAGAAATATGCTCCAAAAATTATAGTTTTTCAAGCCATGAAATATGTATGTATATAAAATACATTTTTAATGAATTGTCAATGAGGAAATTTTTAAAGTCAAATAACAGCGATCAACAAATTTGAAATGTCAAAAATATGTATACCAAGGGGTATAAGTATAATAAAAGTGATTTCGTTATGCAGAATGACTTCAAATCTATATATATATATATTTTTCGAGAGTCCTTAAGTTTTCGGACCCTACTTTTTTTGCCTTTGTTGCCCCATTTTCCAAATTATATTTAACCCTAGAAGGATATTCATTTTGTGCATTAACAAATAATGATCCGTACGTGTATTTAATGCTAACTCCATTTCCAGTCTTTGTTTTTTTGACCTAAGGGGGATTGTATGGGCCCCCGAGAGAGGACTCAAAAGTTGGCTAAATCATTTATACTTAAATAACTCCTCCTTGAATATTACATAAAATGAATCAATAAGGAATGCATTAAAGAGCTTAGAGCTACAGCTTCCAAACAAGAATCCTTAACATTGAAGAAATCATTCATCTAAGTGTGTGTAAATTTTCAGCCAATTTCAAGCTAAAATTCGCTAGAAATCAATGACTCACGGTAAAGCTACGTAAGTAGTAGCACGCCGAAGGGTTCAAAAACCAGCTGAAATACTGAAATTGGACACAATAGACTTCTCGTTTGAAAATCTGTGAATCTGAGCTTTTGTATGGATTCCTCATTAATCCATTCATTGCAAAGTCGTTTATGGAGCATTTAAATTGTTGAACTATTCCGGATTTTTTGCTTTCCTTAAAAAAGTATATAAATGGAGCTAGGTACAAACAAAAAGGCTCTACAAAGAGGTTTTATAATGACACTGTTTCAAAGTACTGACGTAGTCCTTTCTTTAAAGCTATGAATTGATGAATGAATCGTTGTCCCCTCTAAATAATATATGATTTTTTTTTTTTTTTGAACTTCATATAAATGACTTTAGGCAATATCAAACTTTTTTAATATTTTTATAAATCTTCATCATCAATTAAATAATAACAATAATAAAAAAATGTAATTTTTCATCATGTGCTTGACTTTAAAAAAAAAAAAAAGAAGCAACTTTATCTATAAATTACCTTGTGCTTTCTAAATATAACTTTTTTCCCTACATAGATTATGTGTTTCTTTCGCAAACAATATTGGAAAAAAAATAATATTCAATACTGCATATAGGTATGTACACTATGCAATAATAATAATAAAACAAAAAATACAAAATAAATCCATCATTCAATACATTATTACGATATTTAAACTATACATGAAATCAAATATCCTTTTATTATGTTTAAATTTGTCATTTTTTAGTTAATAAATAAAATGAGATTGATTTAGATATTCAAAACAGAAGGTAAAAAGAAGGTTAAAGTCATTACAAATGCTATAGAATACTAAAAAGTACATCTCTTTCTACAAATGTTTTTTTGAAGCGCCAGACATATTTGCCCTTCATATTTGACGAGTCAAATGTTAAAAAATAATACAAACATGCAACTTGTGTCATTGAAAGGAAATATTAATGATTTTAATCCGTTTTAATATCCTTTTATTAAGCCATATCCATTCATATTTTGGGGTGCTCAAATGAAAAACTGGTTTATCGTACAATCATATTTTAAAAGAAAATAGAAAAAAAATGGGTCAAATATTCTACCAAAAAAAAAAAAAAAGGAAAGGCCATCACTAAAAATAATAGCCCCCTTTTTTGTCTGTTAAAATACGATCCTTCAAGATAAAGCTGAGATTCCTAAGTATATATATATATATATATATATATATATATATATATATATATATATATATAAAGGGCCTTTCAATAGGGATGACACATTTTTATTTAATTAGTGACTACTTTATATTTTGTGTGTGCTTTGTTTAGATTTCTACCCACAAGTAGCTTATAAATCATCCTGGTCAACCTGGAGCCAGCGTTTGCAAATCATTCAAATTTATTATCAAAATTCACGTTTGTGTCGTGTCAACTTTAAGAGGCTTGAGGTAAATTCAAGGTCAACGTAATCGTCCGAACTGTCGGTCAATTGAATGTCTAGGTAAAAAATTTGAATCTATTTATTCATTACATAATTTCCAGTGACTCTGAGACAAAGAACGGACAGCTAGTGGTTCAACTCAAGAATACCCAAATCAGTCTCTTACACGGCGTTCTCAAGAATGAGTCATTTCTGGTACCTCATTGAGGAGTATTTTGTGAAAAGATCTTGGTTTACATCCATACAAAATAAAATTGACACAGGAGCTAAAGCCGTGTTTGACCATTTGAAGCGTCGATGATTTGGCTCATGAACAATTTGAAAATGATCCGAGTTTGCATTGAAAAATCATTTTCAATGACTAAGCTCATCTTTTGGCTCAATGGGTTTGTTAATAAGCCCAATATGCGTTATTGGTGGGTCAAAAACACAGAATATGTACTTCATGAGACACCATTGCTTTCTGAAAAACTTACTGTTGTGTGTGGCTTTCATGCTGGTGGGATAATGAGCCATACTTTGTTGTTGTTGAGGATAATAGTTGTCACATTACTGTGAATAGAAAACGATATTGAGCACTGATAATCGTTCATTTTTGGCCCCCTTGAATGGTAGGGACTTAATTGACATGTGGTTTCAAAAAGACGGGTCTACTTGCCACACAGCAAGCAATACAATCGATTTATTGAAGAGCAAATTCGGCGAACATGCTATTTACGGGAATGGACCAGTCAATTGGCTGCCTACCTCATGTGATTTGACACCTTTGGACTATTTTCTATGGGGCTGCCTGAACTCAAACGCCAACAATCCAGCAACTCTAGAGAAGCTCAAAGGAAATATTGAACGCAAAAAATCCTGCAATTTCGGTCGATGCAAAAAAAAAGTGATAGAAAACTGGGTTGAAGGATTGGACTTCAGCAAACCTACCCCTAGTGGTCATACAAAAGAAATTGAATTCCATACTTAATTGTAATTGAAGGTATTTCAACACTAAAAAATAAAATCGTTTATATCTCAAACACTTTTAATTTTATTTAAAAAAAAATGCGTCAGTCTTATTGAAAAACCCTTTATTAACAGTCAAATTATGAAAGATATTTAATTGTATATTGTATTGTGTGAATGTTCTTTCAATTTTGTTTGATTTTACATTAACCTAATTGGCTTTTAACATTGAGTTTCTTGGATAATGGAAAACAAATGCTTTAAAAAAAATAATCAATTTATAAAGGAAATGGTGTAAAAATATATACTATTCTGTGCAAAAACTTTACAACAGATACGAACACCAACATTTATTTAAAGATAAAGTTAAAAAGTTCTCTTTATACGTTTTTTTTTTACCCACTAATAGTTTTAAAATTGCAGTTTTGAATATTTATTATGCAAAGATTTGACAAAATTTATGCTATAGTTTATTCAAAGAATAACTATTTTTTGAGTAGTTCATTATTTGATTATGTACATTCTTTTACAACTTGGATTATTCTTAATTAGTACAAATTGCACAGATGTGCTTTCCTAATTATTGTACATAATTAAAGTTCATATGTCTATACTATGATAAATATTTAGTAGCACTCATAAAACAAAAGAAGTGTGTACAAAAAGAGTGCAAAAAGGATTTCAGCTGGTTTCTTAATCCTTTTTCACGCTACTGCTTAAGAAGCTCCACCGTGAGTCTTTGATTTCTAGTTGATTTTTGCTCAAAATTGAATGAAAATATTTACACATTTAGATGGACGATTTCTTCAAAGTTAAGGACTCTTATCGAGGCCTTGACATTTGATTTGAAAGATGTGGGTCTCAAATCTTTAATGCTTTCCTCATTGATTCATTTTATGTAATATTCAAGGAGTTATTTAAGTACAAACGTTTTGGCCGACTTTGGGTCTACTCCCGCCACTTATGCTCCCAAAGTAGGTTTAGGTCAAATAAAGACGGGAAATGGAATTTGCATTAAATACACTCACGAATCATCATTTTTTAATGCACAAAATAAGTATCCTTCGGGACTTAAATTGAAGTTGAAGTTGGAACATGAGCCCCAAAAAAAAAAAGCTAAAAAATTTCTCAAAAACCGTCGAACTTGTATTTTACTTACAACCCCTTGGGTGTAAATTTGAAAGTTCAAATTTGTTGAGCAGTGTCATGATTATCTGACTATTTCCTTATATGATCATAATTCACACTCTGTTAAGTCAATTAACAGCAATAATTATTTATTAAAAGATGTGTAGAAGTTAGATATAAAGGTATTCATGATGACTTTAGAATATAATCAAGTTGACTTGATTCCATTTGCATACAAACTAATTACAATGTAGTCGTTTATTCACTTTCATTTAAAATTCCTTAAAGGTCTTTTGTGTGGAGATACAATCGTAATCGTGATTAATACAAATCATTTTAATATCATTGAATCATGTGTACCGTCAGATGTAGATTGTATACATATAACCAGTGAATATTATTGACATATATAAACCAAAAATATTTATATTAAAAAAGATATAATATTTAGGTTACCTGATTATAAATGTTATAGGGGGAAGACTTTGGCATTAAAAGTTCTATTAATTTTTTTATTTTTTTTTAAGGAATGATATAAAATATGAGGCTATATCTCTCGTTTTTAACATAACATTTTCTCCAAAGAAAGAGGAGTCAACCAATAATTTTGGCAAACGGCTATTAATAAATATTTCATGTAGGTATACATATATTTGAATGAATACAGCCAAAACATGGAGCGAGCATTTATTTATTTATTCAAGTAAAAAAAAAAAAAGAAAGGGGGGGGGGTCTCAAACAAAAAATATATATATGAGTACAAATATGTAGCAATTGTGTAGAAGAGAATTATATAAATAATTTAATTGGACATGAAACTGTACAACAGGACATTTTTGATAATTACTCATAACCTTTGTTATTCATTAATTATTTATAATCTATTGACAAAAGGATGTGTATATGTTACATAAAGTGCCCCATTTTTGGGGTTGATTTTTTAAAAAAAAACATATCTATTACGTTTCAGGTCCCTAAAGCCATTTTTGACGTAGTATTGGATCTTTAAAGATTAAAAAAAGTGACTTTTTTTAAAAGTTAAATTGGACCATTTTCAGATGTATACATAGAAACATGGCACCTTTTAGTCTCTATAGTGCGTAACCCATGCCAGTAAAAAAGGGCATAAGGGACCTGGATTTTTGGGGGAATATATATAAAATTACTCCAAAATGAAGGACTTGTATGTGTATGTATAAGGGCTTCAGCAATAAGGATATTTGGGACTGATGCCCGGCTAATCGGATAATTTTTTTATTAATTTTTTTTTTCATTTGTAAATATCCTCTTCAGATAATTTTTTAAAACGTGGATTTAGTTTGATTTTGTTCATGGCCACACATAGGAATTGATCCAAGATTTTAAGTTTTTCAATAATAATAATAATATTATCAATTACAAATGATGCCAAATCATACCTTAAATCACATTGATTAATAATAATTATTTATTATCATGGTTATTGGTTAATAGTGACTGTACGGGTTACACTTGTGTTTTCAATACTTTATAAATTAAGAACTTTTAATTATATTATATAAAAGTTTTATTCATTTAATTTCTTATTTATAAAAATGGGATCTTGCTTTTTATTGAAATAAATGATTTGTAGTATATGTAGTAATTTTGATCGATTGTTGGTGTTTCAAAAACTGTTTACAAACAACCTATTTAATTGGTTTACCGATATCTCGGTACCACTCTTGTATGTATGCCTACAATTTAGAATATACCTTAGATAAGCTTTAAAATAATATTGGTCCTTGGTGTGAAGGCATAGAATTGATAGGGCACGGCATTTTGGTGTATCAATAACACGGAGCGAACATTGAAACCAGGGTGTACATATAATTAGGAATGTAAAAAATATATGCAAAATACTTCGTGCGAGATTTTGTGGAGTTGGCACTTTCAACAGACCTTTTTGTTTTCCAATGCTGCTATCATTTTTCCTTTATAACTACTGAGGGGAGAACATCTACCTGATAGTAAAGATCTCGAAGGATGAAGGAATACATGCATTAACGTTAATAAAGCAAATAAAATGTAAAAACAAAAAGGCCTCAAGTCCTCGTATAACTATTGGTTAAAAATATATAATTTCCTGACATTAATTTCAGTTCATTTTCTGCCTCTCATCTATGGTATACATACATAATGTATTTATTTATTATTGATGTCTTCATATGTATATAAAGGAGAATAGCAGCTTGTAGCTCAGTAAAACATCATGACAGCTGCAGCTGCTTCCCACTCAACATTCATCAAATTGTCAGAGTTAGCAGGTTGATTTTCTCTTTCTTTGATTTTTACAAGCCCGATTTGCATATTATTTACATTCCTACATATAATAAAATAATAGTAGGATGACGCTCCCCCATGACATTCGGCCATGAAAACTCTATATTTTTCTGGCCACACTCTAATTCAAGATGATTATATCTCATAATAATTATTAGAGTATCGTGAATGTGGAGCTCCATTCCTTATAACCCAGAATAGAATAACTTCCTCCTGTCCCATTTTCCATCTAAAAACAACTTTTATGTTTAATTTGAGCATCTTGAGGCTCTACTGTGGACCACAAACTCTTGATATATGCAGATATATGATTAATTATACTACTACTACTACTGCTATTCAAGGAACAAATGTCATTCTTCTGCAAAACTCTTTTGATAGTAATAATAATAATAATAATAATAATAACAGGAAAGCATTTTAAGGGCAAAACGGGGAATGTTCTACATAGTCATCAATAAAAAAAAATTAACGAGCTTTTTACTCGTTAATTAGTGTACAAATATACATATATATTTTTTATTATTTATAATTAATTACTTTATACCCATAAACTACATAATCAAAGGGAGGGAAGAAAGCATTTTGCTAACAACACCTTTGCATAATTTTTTCCCACTTTTTTTTTTTTTTTTTAAGTGAACATAACTAAATACTCTTAAAAACAATAGCTTTTAATAGGTAATCATTAAATGAGGTTAGAAGTTAGGATATGTACATATATATATACTTGTTATTGGCTCAAGGTGACTTACTTGTTTGGCTTGTATTATTGTTATTATTAATATTATTTGAATGATTAATGCAGAATTTGTCAAAGGATTCCTTTCTTTTTTTTCTTAGAAGAAGCTCTCTCCACCCAGGACTTTTTTTGTTGTTTTTTTAAATACATTACACATTTTATTATTGCTATTGTTTTTTTTATTATTCTTCTTCTTCTAATGGTGTCAATGATCTCGTTTCTCACAAATAAAGAAGAAAAAGAAAAAGTAAAGAATTTATGCAAAAGGAATTAATGAAGCATGTCTTTCCTCTCCGTTTTTTTTTTTTTTTTTTGTTGATCCTTTGTATTTTTTTTCATCATTATTTGCAGACTGTTTTCATCCCTTTTTATATAAATAATAATAATAATAAATCTTTGTAAATTATTATTATTTTGAGTATGTACACAAATGCACATTTCCTTCAATTTTCAATTTCAAGGAAATGTGGATACATCGTCATTCACTCATCAAAATGTAAAGGCGTAGTAGAGTCACATGAGAGCCTCCTCATTACGTCTACAAACAAATATTCAAACTTTTTTTTCCGGATTTTTATTCTAGATAGTCTCTTAATTGGTGTAATTGAAATATTATAGTTAGGAATGTAAATCATATGCAATTCGGGCATGTAATAAAAAAAGAAATAGAAAATCAACCTGGCAACCCTGACAATTTAATGATAATCGAGGGGGGAAGCAGCTTGAGCTGTCATGACGTTTTACTGAGCAGCAAGCTGCTATTTTCCTTTATATATGTATACAAATGAAAACATCAAACCACAAACATTACACTACGTTACTCCAGATTCATTATTATATTCACAAATATCATTAACTCAATCATTCTCCTCAATGAATGATGTCCATTTTTTAATTTTTCATTTGTTCCTCTCCATGATATGTATAATCTTTGAAGACTGTTCTTTTCTTGTAAAACATTATGTTGAGGTAAAGTTGATGTTACCTTCTTAAGTGGAAAAAAAAATGATAACAGCTTCGGAAAGTAAAAAGACCTGTTTGAAGAGCCAACTCCACTTTTTTATCACACGCCCGAATTGCATATGATTTTCATTCCTAATTATAGTATTTAGTTGTGAAGAGTGTGGAATTGTTGGACAACACACACACACACTCTCTCTTGTGTAAAAGGTTGCAATAACGATAAGAACGTGCCATGTCAAGTATCTAACAAAAGGACTCTAAAAATGAAAGGCTTTTTATTAAAATTACACATAAATATATAATTTCCTTGGACATTAAGATGAATATCGTAATGAAAAGGCACAAAAAAAAAATACAAATTATGTATGTATTGTTCAGTTAAATGAGAGCATAGAAAAAAATGTACATTGTACATGCAAAAGTTGCTGCGTTTTAAATGCTCAAAAAGCCTTTGACAAATGTGTTTTTTTTTTTTTGCATCATTAATAACATTCATGAAACTTAAAATCAGTTCCGTGCCCTCCTTGTTATCGCTCCCTTAAAAATACCCCCCAAATATTTTAAAGTATCAAAAAATACATAAATATACAGCAAAACTTGGATTTGCCTATTTTTGAATAGATATTTTTCTATTCAAAAATATCAGCTTTGATATTTATTTTGCATTGAGTCATGAATAAAGCATAAGAATCTAAATAAAAGTGTCGTTTTTTTCCTCATTTTTCCGTCTTATAAAAGAAAATATACATATATTGAGGTCTCAGAACCAGATACAGAAATCGTCGAAACATTTCTCAAGGTAGTTTTAATTTTCTAATTATTATCGTAAAAATAAAAAAAAAGAAATGACTTTAAAGAGTATTCGTCTGGAATAAACTCAGATTACTCAGAAATTGTCAAACAAAAAAAAAAAAAAAAAAAAAAAGAACTTAGAAGTTTGCATTTTTAGTAATCTTCAAAAAAAAAAAAAGTATTTAAAAAAGTTTATTAGAGATTGACTCGTTGATTGTCATTGATGTCAATGTCGATGGCATGTTGAATATAAAGCTGTCTAAATTTGTGAATATTTATAATTGAGATGGTGATATAATTATTTTGGTTGTAGAGAGTGAAGAGGAGGAGGAGGAGGAGAGAGGAACCTTGAAGGATAGAGTTCTTTCCTTTAATAAATTAGTACATGCATTTCTAATTTAAATTTGTCAAACAAGAGGCAGGCTCCCATCATTAATGCTGATTGATTGAATCAATTTATACTACTAGAAACTACTACTTAAATTTTTTTTTTTGATTTATTCTCAGTCGGGTCCATTATTACTTTGATGACATTTTAAATGAGATATATAATAATAAATATATCGTCGAAAGGAACTGCACTGGGGAGTTTTTTTTTAGTTTTTTACAGCATTGACAACATCCCTTGCTAATATTTTTTATTTTTTTTTTGCAAAAGGGCAGCAATCTTAAATATAATCATATATGTAATGGCAGTAAATTATTTTAATGGCTTGCAGGTTCGGAATTGTTTGATCGTTGTAATGAGGGAACATTAGGTCAAACGAGCATGTAATCTTTTGCTACTCGACCCTCTCTCAATATTCCATAAATATTTGATTATAATGATAAAAAACAACAATACTCATTTATCTTTCCGCTTCAAGAGTCCAGAAATTCATTTCAAATTCCTTATCATCTACAAATACATTTTAAACGTCGTGATTTATGAAAGCAAAAAAAAAAATGCAGATGTTTTAAATTGCTACTATTTCAATTCACTCATTCTTTCTCTTAAATACCCCATATATGTACATATGTGGAAGGGGGGGGGGGGTCTTTATGTCTCTTTCTTTATCCTTTAAATGTTGTTGATAAGTAGTGGTGGTCTTAAGGGAGCCCTTTTTTTGTATCCCTCCTCCTCCTGTATGTGGAGAATCTCAAATATAATTCCTCATTCAAATCCTTGGACAAACTCATTTGCTTTGAAGGATTATCTCATGCTGCCCTCTATATCTTTTCAAGCTCAATATGGGAATAAATAATAATAACAAACAATAGTCAGGAAATTGAACATAATAAAAAATTTGCTAAATAATGAAAATAAAAAAATTGGATTGAGCATTTTACGACTCTAAGGCTCAAGTCTTATTAAAATTTTTTGAATTGACAACTCTTCTTACTTCAAAACATCTTGAATCAATACTGGAGTGGGCCGGAGCATAGTCAATATCAAGATCTACTGGCCCTCCATATACATACATCCTTTGCTTTTCTTAAGCATTCACGCACCCACTCCATTGCTGATTCCCTTTTGAAACTCCCTCGTTTCACCTCATGATGAACAAGCCCCAAGGCTTGACCAATAAGTTCAAACACATAAACATTGGCCCCTTTAGAGGCTGCTGTTACAAATGTAGAACATCTTCTTCTAAGCGGTAAACAATCCATTCATCTTGAAATATTATGGAGACTAAAGTTAGTCTCGTCCATAAGCAAGACTGTGTTAATTTTAAAGACTCATAGGAAAGGGAGCTTTCAACAAAAACTGTATGTTTATTCCCATATTGAACTTCCTTATTCTTATATTGAACTTGAAAAGGTATAGTCTAACACACATAAATTACATGAAGGATACAAAAATTAAAAATATTTTATACCAAAACATATTTACATATATATTCAGAAACGCCCATTAGTTAAAATTTACATACATGTTATTAAAAACATAACTTTGCAGAGCATTCAAATAATACACGTTGGACTCATTTAGGAGTAGTAACTACTTTATCTTTAAGAAAAAATATGTGGCCGAATCTACAGGCCCAGAAACATAAATCAACCTCCCAAAAAAACAAACAAGAATTAAAATTATCTTTTATAAATGAGACCTTTAAAAAGACATTATAAATATTTTAAGGCTGGATAAAGCATCCTTTTTTGTCAGTCAATGGAGTGAATCATCATGTGAAGGGCCACAAATTATATATGAACAAACTTTATATGAACAAACTCATATATTCAACTTTTCATTTAATGAATAATATAAAGGAAGAAATTTACATATATATATATATTTTGGAATAATTAAATAATAATAATAATTAAATGTAAGATTTCCTTGGAGATGAAAAAATCCAAATTCAACGGAATCCCATGAGAAAAACCCTTGTAACATACAATTGCTTTCAGCATTTTCTATAGTATACAAGTCAACCTACTATGTACATATTAGGTAATTCCAATGACAATGTGTTTTCAACTACGAGGTAATGACTTCATATTAGTAAGAGGAGAGGAAGAAAGAAAGGTAGTTCAAATTTCCTTTCTTGGATTTCTAAGGCTATTTAACTACTACTGTACATTCATTCTTTCATTTTTTTTTTTTAAAAAAAATATAATTATTATCATACAAATCTCTACTACGAACAAAGTTTTTTATTTTATTTAATGGCCTTGTTAAAATTGTATTTGAAAAGAAAATATCTATCTAGATAATATACAAGTAAGTAAGAAGTGCTTTAGTTATTTTTTTTGGCAAAGTGGTTATAAAAAAAAATAAAAAATAATTACATTTTTCAAGTGCTGTTTTTTTTTTTTTTTTGTATTGTACATTTTCTTAATTCTAGGATTTCACTCCCTGATATTTGATATCTCATCTACAATATATATATATTCTATTTTGATTCGGTAAAGCACTGAAACAAGTACCTTTTCTTACATTTGAATAATTCATTAAAAAGTTTGGGGAGTTAAAGAGGAAAAAAAACACAGTTTTTTTTTCTATATGTACAAACATTGCAGAGAGAGAGAGAGAGAGAGAAAAGCTAACCATGGCTCAAATCAGTATATAATAGTCTAAAAACGGATTTTTCCGCCGTTTTAATTGCATTGTGTAATAATTGAGAAAGGGAACATCAAAAACAGGCTTCAATGGCCTTGGATGAAATGGTGACCTTTGTCAAAATTTCTAAATAATCAATTTCCTACACTTTTCAACTTGCTAGACGACTTTAAATTCGGCCTTATAAGCCGTTTATTTTAATTAATACAAAAATGAAGAGCGTGGTTTCGAATTAAATACTCTTTGAGAAAAAGAAAAAGGCAGAATTTGGAATATTTTGACATGAGGATTTATATGCAAAAAGATCTTTTTAAATGTTATATTGCTAGCTGGAAACTTTGCAAGATACTGATTATCACGTTATCAACCAAAGGTATGGCCTTTTGTTGGCTAACAGAGTATTGATGGAAGTTTATTTGTTTGGAAGACCTTGCTACAAGGACCGAATTTAATCTAAAATGCACTCCTTGAAGACCTTGTGGCATTAGAGATTCATTTATTCTCAACGGATTTCTCAGCCAAATGAACTAAATGTGTGTTGGATTGAGCGCGGGGAAACATTTTAACATAATGTCGAGTAGCTAAACTTTAGTTTGCAAACGTAATTCCTATCCTTTTTCATTTAATAATTATCTTCTGGAAAATGAATTCCACTCAGAGTAATTCAGAGTTGATCCATTTCTTCAAACATGATCAAAGTAAGTAATATCATGAGTTGTAAAGTGTGTTAGTATATATGTAGGTCTTGAACTTTATGTAATACGGATTGAGAATGGGCCTTATGATGTAATATCACATCATTTTTAATGTCATCAAAAAAAAAAAAAGAATTTTGTGACACTTTATCTGAATCTCTGGCAATTTTGGCAGTAGTTTCAGATTTGAACATTTTAAAAAATTGAATAAAATTGGACCCTACTTTTTGTGCTAATTTAGTCCATTTTCCAACTTCAACTTGAATTTAAGTCAAGAAGGATACTCATTTTGATCATTAAAAAATGTTGATTCGCTAGTGTGTTTAATGTTAATTCCATTTCTATTCTTTATTTTGACCTAAGGGGAATCCTAGGGGCGTAAAGGGTAAGAGTAGGCCCAAAAGACAGCCAAATTCTTTCCAATTAAATATTTTTTTGAATATTACATGAAATGAATGAATAAGGAATGAATTAAAGAGCGTAGACCCACAGCTTTCAAACGAAATGTCAAGCACTCGATAAGAATCCTTAATTAAAAGAAGAAATCGTCCATCTAAATGTGTAAATTTTCATTCAATTTCGAGCAAAAATCCACTAGAAATCAATGACTCAGGGTAGAACCACTAAAGGATTTCCCTTCTGCAGGCTACGTCTTCAGTCTATTGTATTTGTTATTTATATCCCTAACAAACAAACACATCAATATAGAGACTAAAGAATATCGAAATGCATCCCAATTTAGGTGCACCTGTTTGCAACATGCTTTCCTTTCTTTTTTGTTTCTCTAAGGACATCAATATTGAACAATATTTTGTGTGTTTTTTTGTTTTTTGTTTTTTGTTTTTTTCATTTTTGTCACATTGCTCAATTTTCCTCATCATTTATTTTATCTCATACAGCAAAAAAAGTGATAGAAAGAGCGAGGTAAAGCTCAGGGGGATTCTTTATATTCCTTCTTTATTTTTCATTTTTCTCTTCAGTGCATATGCATTGTCTTAAAGACTTTTATTTTATTTTTTATATGGAAACTTCATATGTTTACTGTTGTGTAGCTTCTGTATATAATAAATTTCTACATTTGATAATAATTAACTATCTTCCTTCACATCATTTGTGTCAAGTCAACAAGAAATCAAATTTATCTTAAGTATTTCAAAAATGAGCTATAACTGCACTCATATTATTCTTGAAGACATTCTCTTTTCTCGTTTGTATTCATAGGTTATTTATATTAGTTAAATAATGACTCCAATAATTGTAACCTAATTATAGGAAAAAAATCTACTGGCCACAATCAAGAATAAAAAACATCTGGTATTTCTGACTATGTAGTTACTAGTACTATGATTGAGCATGATAGCGGATAAAGTTGATTATTAATAGCTCTTAAAAAAGATGAACTAGTTTTAGTCAACTGCAACTAAATAAATCTCTGAGGCTATGATTAAGATGGACGTTCTTTGTGGGACTATATCGGCTCCATGTGCAGTCGTAACGTTTATCCAATTGCTCTATTGGATGATAGACAACAATCCTTGGTTGTTTCTTGATATAAATTGACATTTTAGCAAAAACCCTGAGGCATAGGTCTTAAAATGACTCTGAAATATTTGGCCGTTATATTTATGAAGACACAAAACTGTAAAGTGGATTTTCTCCTTTTCAATATTTGAAAATAAACTTGATCTCTTGTTAACTTGACAGATATATAATTATTAAATTAAATTGGTTAACTTTATAGGAATATAAAATCCTAAATAATTGACTCAGTTGATAATAACAAGAGAGAAAGAATCTGACTCCTTCTGTCATTTTCTTGAAATATTTTAAAATGGGTTAAGTTAGCCTGATAGGACCTATTAGAATCATGCAGTGGTTTAACTATACATATGTTCTTCTTTTATTATTATTTGAATGATGAGGTAAGTTTTGAGTGAAAGCTTGTCAAACTTTGAGGCGTGACCTCTAGTGGGAGACATCCGAGAAGGGGATTTTCAAAGAGGAAAGATTTTCAAATTGGTATGACACACACTGACGATGACTTAGATAATCTTAACTCATTTGTTACGTCAAAAGGCAAGTGTTTAATTCATATTATATATTACGTTCTCTACGAGAATTAAGAACGAATGAGGTATTGGTCGGAAGATAATAAGGCCCCTGCCTTCGTCTCTCTATATAAAAGGTCAATTTATTTTACGTCTGAGAAACCTCGTATGTGTCATTTTTAAAAAGTGAGAATTTTGACTTACTATATTTGAATAACTAAGAGCTGTTCTTAAATGTATGCGGTCATTTATTCCTAGTTTGCATAAAACAAGGAGCTCATAGATGAATTAGACTTTAAAATAAGATCTTAAAGGTCTTTATTTAGACATATTTTGTTAATTTCATCAATATTATTTGAAAAAGAGTTGACTCCCTGAATCATTTTTTTGTTCATCGAAACCCCATTATCACCTTTTGCATCTTTCAATGTATTAATACTAGAAATTTAGTGTCGAACAAATGCTCTAAAGTTTCATTACTTATACTTAATAAAAAGGGGCAAAGAAACGCATTTATAAACTTTTTGATAAACTTTTAAGAAAAAACAATTTTTTTATTTGAAGGAATGTATTTAGATACAAGGATGTTTGTACCTTTATAAAATAAAAATTCCAAAAAGTTAAAAGTTTTTTGCATGCTATACAAAAAGTTTTTACTTAGTCAAAAGGCGTTTATAAATTGTCAGAAAAAGAGTTCATATACTTAGTAAATACTTTTCTTGATAATAAAAGACCCATACTTTAAATGAACTCCTTTAATTAAAAAACAAAGTGAAAAACTAAGGTGTTATTCATCTCCAAACAAAACTTTTTGTTATTTACATTGTATTTCTTACGAATTTAGTAATTTTACATCAAATATAATACTATATACAAAATTTAATTAAATAAATTTCAAAAATCTTTGGAGCCCGCTATAAACGAGGGTTCACTGTATATATATATATATATATGTACAGGGTGTCCATAAAGTCCGAGTGCACTTTAGAAAATTTATAACTTTACTTGTGCTTGATAGAAAGGATCTGTAAACAGGATTTAAAAGAAATAAATTGATATTTTGTAATGTTTTATTGAAATTTTATTTAAGTTTCCACATGTCCACCATCATTAGAAATACAAAGAGTAATACGATTTTGCATTTCACGAAAAACATAATCCTCTTCTAACAACTTTTGATGTAATTGGATTTTGTACGCTTTCATGTGAAGTTTTACTCGCAGAATCTTATGCACACTAGACTTTGGGACCCCGAGCTCTAATGATGCTCGTCTTACAGACTTTCTTGGACTTGCTTTAAAGGAATTTTCTATGGATGCAACAGTTTCGTCACTGACACACGGTCTTCCTGATCGTGGTTTATCATGAACAGAACCTGTCTCTTTAAATTTTTTCATCCATTTAGCAATGGTGTTCCTATGAGGCGGTTCTTTAGTGTATTCAATTCTAAACCTTCTTTGTACAGCAACAGTAGATTTCAGTTCAGCTAACCAAAGGACGCAGTTTACTTTTTCTTCAATTGAAGCCATGGGATTCAAATTAATTAAATTAATTGTGAAAAATAAAAAACGATAGTTTTACTTATAAATTCTGTAATGAAGAATTATTCAATAGCTATAATAAAAACAGGTATATGTCACTTTTAAATCCTGTTTACAGATCCTTTCTATCACAAGCACAAATAAAGTTATAAATTTTCTAAAGTGCACACGGACTTTATGGACACCCTGTATATATATATATATATATATATATATATTTATATATATTTATATATATATATATATATTTATATATATATATATATATATATTTATATATATTTATATATATATATATATATATATATATATATATATATATATATATATATATATATATATATATAGGTGTTTGCATTATTCATGATATTAGTTTCTTAAATTGTGATCAAGACAATAATGTAAAACATTTTCACATTATCAGTGAGCTGCAAAGAACTATAATAATAATTATTATTGTTAATTTTTAGAAAGGCTCTAGAAAACTGCAAATGAACAATAGCGCATTTGGAAAGATAATATTAGTCTCATATATGTATATTTAATGAAGAAATGCAATAGATCATAAAATATTTTAAATTACCTATATGGTATTTAATTCTTTCTTCGATATTTGAAAAAATTGTGATTATAAAACCCAATATATAGAAATTTATGTGCCAAAAATATGTTTGAAGCATAAACTATATAGAACATGTCCTTGGACTGTGAGCAAATTTTAATTGGAATACCTAAATTTGAAAATGGTTAAATGCTCTATCAATTCATTCATGATTTACATGTTTCATTTATTTCTGAAAGCTTTCAACTTTTACTAAAGCAAATAGAAAATTTGATTGAAGTCACTTAAACACATTAAAACTCTTTTCCTAATAATGAAATAATAAATTATATTATCAAAATGAATACTTTTGTTGTTCCATATGGTCAATTATAAATATAATAAATGTCTTTTAAGGTAGGTTCATCATTTTAATGAATCATTTATGAAGAGGGAGTAGATACTGATGGGTGCCGTTCTAAAACACACATACATAAATAAATATGTATCTGATTAATTCATCAAATAATATATTTATTGTAAAAAGAGTTTACAATATGATTTTGAAGGTTTTTTCTGGGGAATGAGAGCTTTAAAAAATGTAACTTTCTCATTAATGTTTTTAAACCGATTACTTCTACTTCCTCTAAAGAATTTATTGAAATCCCTGCTTTGAGACGTGAAAAAAAAAGAGTCCTTTTCACAACGTAGTCTTTATTGTATCTCGCAACCTTTTCATATAAAAAAAAAGAAGAAGGAAAAAAGGTCGCAAATGGATAGTTTTTGACCAATTTCTCACAGCTATGCAATTATTCTTAATACAGCAACTTTGTAGATTATTCAGAGCTGAACAAGAGCTTATTAAAGCTCAATCAATCAACGTTCAGGGCACTGTTGAAGAGAAAGAAGTAGAAAAATTGTTAGTTGATATTACATGGTAGAGTATGAATTTGTATTTTAAAGGAGGGGACAACGTTGTGTTCCCCTTGTGTGTGTACAAAGCCAGGGCTGGGGTCCTGTTATAAGAAATTTAATAGCAACGAGGAACAGGATAATATCTTTATTTTATTTATTTCAAAATGTTTTCTCTTCCAGGAGTAAAAAGTAGAATAAGTCCAAAATCAGTGGAAAGTTCTAAGCCAATCCTTCGCTACTAATGGACTATATTCTTTAGTCATAAATAGTAGACAATTATAGCCAGTCAATGCTCAAAACTCTGAGAAAAATACACAATACATTATTTTTTAGAATTCATAGAGTATTACGAATCATGATATTACATCAAATGTGTATTTATTTGTTACAAATTGAAATTATGAAGTGTGGACGTTTGATTCATTTTATGATGGAGATAGTTCCATATGTCAAATCAAAGCTTATGTACATATATTCAGTTTGTATTTCCTTGGTTTATTCTGCTCATGAGCCAAGCTTTCCTTTCTTTCCATTCAGCATTAATTACATATCATTTTATAATTATGGCATTGAATAAATAATTTCTATGGTTCATTCAATAATATTTACTTTATTAAAAATATAATAAATGGCTTATAATGTGCTTCATTTAATAAATGGTTAACTCTCACAGAAAGTAATACTCAGGTAATTAATTACATATAATTAGCGTATACTTCGGCGTATAAGACGATCGTTGACGATAAGACGAGGTACAAAATTAGAGTAATTTTGTATGAATTTATCATATAAAAAGGTTTGACTTTCATATCGGTTGTATAAGGCAATCCACAACTTTTAAGGGGGATTTTTTTACTTTAAGGGGCTCCACTGCTCCATTTATCAAGATTTTTATCAAAAAAGCCATTTTCTACATTTGACCCCTTCTTGAAGATTTTTTATCGAAAAATACGAATTTTAAGTTCCCAGGGATGCCCGAAGTTATTAAACTATTAAAATATTAATAATAGTGGAAAGGGGTCACATATTTTTGGAATCAGCTGAGTTTCTAAGACACATTTTGTGGGAAAACTCCATTATTTCCAAGCGTTTCAAAAAGCCCCCCTTTCGTTCAAATATGCCAAAAAAAACTATGATGGAAACCTTATAACCGCATACGAAAACTTTACGGCTGTTTTTCTCAAAACGATTATACGCAACCATGCGCCTGTTTTGTCCAGGCATAAGTTTTACAACTATGAGTGAACCCTAGCAAACTATATGTACATCACAATGCTTCCAAATGCCTATAGATTGCAACGATGGTGTTCAAATTTTATGCACTTCACTTGATGTCTGGGCTGGGATGTCATTAAGTATTTTCACAAAAATTTGCAATTATTGAAAATTTGGAGATTTACTGATTACGCTACAGAGGTATTAAACTCAATAAAATAAACACCATCATTGCAATTTGCATGTGTCAGGGAACAGTTTGATATATAATTATTTAGAAGTTTATTGAAGATGACAAAGTTATGACGCTACAAATACCGCCTATTGTTTTTACGGTTTCCATAGCAACCAAACAATATAGTCCAAATTTTCCCCTTGATTCAATTTTTGTACATAAAACTGTACTATGTTACAAATTTTTATATCTGTAATGCAACACAGTGCAATTTTAGGGCAAGTTACAGATTTGGAGCAGTGGAGCCCCTATACGCCAAAATATACGGTAAATGTGTATTTTATTATGAAACTACTACTGGCACATGAAATATCTAAATTAATAGATGATTTTGAAGAAATTACCGGGAATGTCTCTTTTCCTACATCTCTACATACATATTTTACTTTCAATGAAAACTTTCACATATATAAAAAACTTGTTTCTCCAAAAAGTAAAAGCCAATCATCGTCTACACCCATTTTAATGGGTGATTTTACTGTTATTATTATTATTACAACTGCTCATTTATATATATAAAAAAACGGGTGTGTTTCATGATGGCATTGTAATTGCTAGGCTCCGCTTTTTATTTTATTTTTAATAATATATATGCTTGCAATTAGTAATTTGGTTCAATGAGGCTTCTATTACTATTTTTTTTTTTTTTTTGCGAAGTGGTTGTTCATAAACAACATACAACTATTTTTTTATTTCTGCAAATTATCCATTAATTCGTGTAAAAATCATCTAATGGAGAAGCTTTTATACATCTATGGCTGTGTTTTTTGACTAATGGTTTGATAGCTTTTTATGACCTGACAACTATTCATTTTTTTATTTATTTATATGGTCAATAAATATTACTTTCTATGCATAAATACCTACTTACATGTGGTATATATTTAGTGACTTAATTCGATATTGGAATGATCTTATTGTTAATCAAGGACCCTCTAGGAATTAAGTTGAATTAATGCTATTTATGCTGTCTTCAAATTAGACTTTTGTATATGTTAAGTTGAAGCTTATAAGAAGTAGATTCTACAAATTGGAGTTTAAACATCACTCAACGTTTTATTTGAATGTATTTAACTCTAGAAATCTTGACTTGTGGAAATGAGAGCACTTGGATTTATTAACATGCAATAGATAGAATACTTTACAATCTCAGTAACTTAGTTTAAAATGACACACTTAATAGAGGAAACAATTAATTGGAAATTCAATCATTGCATTATGTTTATATCAAGTACTATACTCTAAATGTGTTTATTTAAATTATTTTTGATTGCTTGTACAATATTTGCATATAACATTGCATAGAGGATATATATTACACTAGTATATACATAAATATCAATGTCAAAATCAGAGATCTCTATAAGTTTTTGCACTTATTGAAACATTCCTATAAGTCAAAAATAGTTGACATTTTTACATTACATTTATTTTAATATTCTAAGGCAATTGCATTAATCCATCAAAATTGACGAGGAAATTATTTGGCACTGCGGCAAGGTAGGAGGAGTATGTATAATTCCTGTGCAACCTACTGACACTCGTATATTTTTTATTTTTATCAGGGTGCAGTTTACAGTCCTGTATTTACTATTGTTGTTATATAAATTGTCATAATACAATTTTAAATACATTTTCAATGAGAGAGATTAAAAAAAACAACCTGAAATGTTTTGATTGTTAGCCAAATACGCCGTTGGGTTTTTTTCGATTTATTAGTAATAGGATGATGATTGCTGTAACAATAAATTAATTGGGTTTCACAAAGGAATGTTTGGAAAACAAAAAATATTTGAGAGATCAAAGCGGACAAAAATATATTGGACTTGCATTGATTTCGGGTAGATCGGGGGGTGTCAAACTCATATCACATCGACGGCTGCATACGATCCCTAGGTAGATGTCGTGGGCCGGGATATTAAAATTAAGGCATACTTAGTCATAAATAACCGAATATCATCATGTCTTCCCTTTGTTTTGATTTATTAAAGAAGAACAAGGACATTGTTCAATTTAACTAAAAATTGATTGAACAACACTCTTACAAAACATTTATCAAAATTGCACAAACTTTAAGTAACGTGTATCAATAATTATAATAATGAACTTTACATGAGATTACAACATGAGACTTATAAAGAAAGACTAACATGTGCCCCTAGCGGATAATTCATGAATTACATTTAATTAAAAAATTCAAATTGTTCTGCAGGCCTGATTGAGCCTCCTTGCGGGTCAAGAAAAATGTCAGTTGGTCGCACTATCTTCATAATCTATTTTAATTCAGTCTTATTTATATCGTTGATGCAAAAACTTGCTTCAATGTTAAGTAATTCAATCCTTTTCCTGGATGTCAGACCATTTAAAATCCCTTTAGCGCCCCTTCAGCGGGGAAAGAAGACCCTGTTGAGTTTGACTCTAGTCTCTTATTGTGACGGAGCATCTTGGGCGTAGAATAGGGAGGAGATGTTTATTCATCACAAGTGAAATCCTCCAGAGGTTCGATCCAAATACCAAATATTTGAATAGTCACAAGTTTTGTTGAACTTTTGACTATTCAAATTCACAGGAATCCTCTCAATTAATGTTATCAGTTAAAGAGTAGTATTATTCCATATTGTCAAATAGTAATTTGTTGATAAAATTACGAAGTAATACGAGATAGTAATTGCAGGCAAAATTACTCACGTCAATAAAATACCCTTCCCTAATCATAAGTAACTAAGAATGCGACTTTTGTAGAGCGCGAGGAGAAGAAGAGAGCCAGACTTATGGTACTATTGTATTAAAACTCACTGATTAGCTTTACTGCCCTCAGGAAGGACCTAATATATAAAATATAAAAAGTAGTCTCTCTCACTATGTCTATGTTTAACTTTAGTAAGTGCAATTTTGCGAGAATTGCCAGGTTTTCGGTAAATTTAAATACATACTAGACTTGAAATGCTCTCGAAAGATATATATCAAGGACTCGAACTGGACTACATAAGAACATGAAAGGACAGGAAGATATATATTCGACTTTCCCTCATCTTCTGAATATCAGTTTCATTAATTAATTAATTATAATTGATCCTTAGAGGGACTCCAAAAATAGATTCCTATCTCTTAAAGTTGTTATTGTCTAATAAAGTAAATAATATGATCCGTTGTTTGTTTATTAATTAATGCAATGATAGTCATAAAGTGGATGATGATGATCACCTTATTATCAAATTAATTAGTTATTTTTACTGAAGATACATCTATTCTTGGTATGTTTTAATTGGACTCTCTATTTCTACATGGAACCATCCAAGAATTCCTTGAAGGAATGAAATAGTAAAAAAAAAAAATGATAATAAAAATCGAGCGTTTTCACTGACGTCACAGATTGTATTATAAGCCGAAAGATACAGCAAGAGGCATCGTTTTATATATTTAACAAGTAGAATAGTAAAGTTTGAATTGCTCTATAACCCTTTCAAATCGGAAAGTATTTTTAACTGGAAGTTATGTTCAAAATGACTATATCAACCTAATTTGATTTTATAAAAAAAATTGTAACTCAGCCCGTTTCTCTAAGAAATTATGGGACATTTTTTCATCCTTAAAAGTACACGGTTTATCAGTGCTTTTTTGTATTTATTATGTCTTAAAGTACATTTATTCTTTATCCTTATATTCTACTTGACAAAATGAGACAACTACTTGAAAAATCTTAAATAAAAAATATATACATATATCATATCTTAAGTACATTTTACAAGTCATATTTTATGAAGCAATTTCTGATGATATATTAATAATAAAATAAAAAACTCCCTTCACACCCAGAGGGACACCTGTGTTCCAAAGAACTTTGACTTGAATAATTTCTAATGTATTTGTTAGAACTAAAAGATATTTTAAACTTTTAATTATTTAAGCAGTTATTAATAAATATTTGATTAACAAATAATTTCCATGAAAGACAAAAAAGTTATTTTGGTTTAAACAGGATTTTTTTTGCATGTGTAAAAATCATAAATCGTTCAGTACCTTGAAAAAATATTCAAATCAAATTTTTTATAACTAACTATGAAATATGAATAATAACTTGACATCTTAGCTATCAAACAAAAATCGGTCGACAATGGACCGCATTTTGAATTTATGGGACACATGTGTCCTCTGGGTTGGAAAGGGGTAAGAGCAAAAAAGTTTATTATGGTAAAATTTGACTCTTTATACCTCCTCCAAGATGGCGGGCTTTCAAAACAATGACGTCACATGAAAAAGCTCCACATACACTAAATTCAGAGAATTTTTTTTTTTTTTTTTGAAGAGACAAGATGTTTAATAGATAGAGCAATGAACTGACTTCATCAAACAAAATGATCTATAGATGACGTCACATTTGTTTTGGAATAATATTTCATTATTTCAATTTGAATGGATCTCAGAGAGTTCAGATAATTGATTATCTGGAAGTAACAAACTGTTAGAATCTGAACAATTCGAGTCTATCAATGGTGCTATGAACAAGCCAGAGCTAAAAACATTTTCTGGGGCATAATAATAATAATAATAATGATACCAGTAGGTTGGCCGGCGTATTTCAAATTAACCAACAACTATGGTATTGCATTACGACAAATAATGTGTAAAATCATGACTAATTTATATTTTTTTGTGTCTTTTCATATGTTCTTATCAAAAGGCTTACAATGGTACAAAAATTAAAATTTAAATTAATTTGTGAAAAATTTTGATTTTTTTTGAAGAATACACTTTTTTGGTTATAGAATAAGATATATTTAATAAATAATAATGATATTTACCAATATCAGCCGATTACTCAATATTCTCAAATAGCATGTCTATAAAGTGCTGATTTACTTAGCTCAAGGATATATCAGTCGAGTCCTAGAAATAAGGGCCCTGTAAAAATTTTATTAAAAGGATCATGTAATGAAATATTGGTCTTTATTGAAACATGGACCCATATATATCCCGAGAGAATACTGGATTTTTGATCTAGTATTTACAAATCATGTTTGTCAAACTGCCAATCAGAATACCCGGAATTTTTTTTAAGTAGGGACATTTTTTGCCCAAATGACACGTCAAAATATTCATTAGGTTTGTAAATACGCATCGTCCTTTTGTGAGCAGCTTAAATTGAATTCTTCGTTTTTAAAAATGACTAAAATCAAATTTACAGAAATATTGAGTAAACTCACAAAAAATTTTTAATGAATACTCCAAACTGGTTTCGTTTGAAATTTTGATAATCACTGATTTGTTTCACGAGATACATAACCAATTACTTAAGCAATCAATCATCAAATATTTAAATTTAATTGCATATATAGACTCAAATCTTAGTGTTTTGTAATTATTATTATTAACTTAGTACAAATTTTGTAGCTATTTTGAAAACTGAAGAAAACCAAAAAAAACAACGTTGGCATATGTGCATTGTATTGGGGGGGGGGGGGGGGCTAATTTTTTAGGGGAACGAAATGAATTTAATTGATTAATTAAAGATTTCTTGATTCCCGATATTTTTTGCCCATAGTAATATGTACTTAAAATCATTTGAATATTATTTTGTAATTTAGGTCATGATAATTTCCTTCACAAATACATATATATGTACATAGAATGTAAATGTCAACATACACGAAAATGGGGGTAGGGAGGTGGGTGGAATTGAAGCCTTTATTCTATTTAACCTTATTTAAATGGTTCCCTAAACGGTTTTTTGCAATTCTAAACTTCTGGGCAAACCAAACAGTGCTTACATGACGATCGAACTCGACCGTCATTTCCATTATTATTCTCGACATTTCCTTTGATAATTCAATGCTGATTCAATCTTTTTAGTACACCTAATATATTATATATGTGTCAAGTCAACAAGAAAGCAAGTTTCTTATCAAATATTGAAAAGGAGAAAATCCACTTCATAAATAATATAATGGCCAAATATTTTGGAGTCATTTTAAGACCTATACCGCACGGTTTTGGCTAAAATGTCACTTCTAATAGAGAAACCACCAAGGATTGTTGTCTATTATCCAATAGAGCAATCGGATAAATGTGTCGACTGCACATGGAGCCGAGTTGGTCCCACAAAGAACGTCCATCTTTTTCATATTTATATGTATACATATTTAGTTGGCGTCATTGGAGACTCTGTTCCTGATATTAGAAGAGCTAATCCTGCTCTTTTGCTGCTTCACAATCATAATTTCCATACTGACATATGAAGGGAGAAGAACTATGTTGAACGTTTTCTGTCTTCAAGTACGTCTTAAGAGCCAGGTAAACATAATGATAAATAATCTCCTGAAACATTGCGAGTCACTTTTGCCCTGAGAATATTTCAGGGATATTTTGGATTCTTTAGTAAGTCATCAGGTAATTGAATATCTATGTCACTGGTTTTGAATAGCCCCAGAGATTTATTTATTTATTTAGCGGCAGTTGGTTACATATTTAGTACATATTTAGATTTTGCACTTTTAAAAGCTAAAAAAAAAAAAATTAAATACTACAAAAGTTTGATTTGAGGTTTGAATGGAAAAAAATGATGATGAAAAAAAACCTCTTCTATCATTGTCTTACTTTTTAAAATGACGTTCTCTGACTGGAATCATGAGGGAAGGGAATTTTTTCTATTGCAGAGTCATGCTCTTATTGTTATTGTTATTATTATTATTTACATTGCTTAATCAACTAAATATCTTTTTATATATATGTATAGAAGGAGAAGAAGAAGAAGAAAAGTTTTATGACCCTGAAAGGCTTTCAAGACATACATATCCAAGAGAAAGGGATTGAGACCTTACATACAAGCATGTATGTATGTAGACTATTTAATGTTATTTGTACAACCATTCATTTAATTACATATGAAATAATGACAACTACATACGTCTATCATTGGATCTTTCTACTCTATGTTGAATCATTTGTCATTTGTCTCAAATAAAAGGTTACTCATTATTTAGTTTTTGAGTTGATAGTTTGCATGACATACACGTCCCGCTGTGACGTTTAGAAATGCATATGTTGATGTTCCTTTTGTTAATTGTAAGTAGTTACATATACTCAACAATGTATTAATAATAATGATATATGTACATAATAATTGTAGCAACACACTACCTCTCCCTGCTTTTCAAAAATATTACATGACACGACACACGACACACAAAAAAAAAGTATCTAGTTCAATGACATAATAAGAACAAAGTTCCAAATTCGCAATCCTTTTTACATTTTGCAAGAGGCGTTGTTTCTAATGAATGTTCCTTGGTTCTGAAGAAATATGTGGAACAAACATATGTGTCAAGTCAACAAGAGACCAAGTTTATGATTGAGATATTTACTCAAAAATGAGTGTGAACTGCACTCATATTATTATTCTTAAAGACATTCTCTTTTCTCGTTTGTATTAATAGTTTATTTATATTAATTGAATAATGACTCCAATAATAATTGCAACTGTATTATAGGAAAAAAGTCTACTGGCCACAATCAAGAATAAAAAACATCTGGTATTTCTGATTATGTAGTTACTAATACTATGATTCATGTTAACCATGATAGCGGATATAGTTGATTCTTAATAGTTCTACAACAGATGGTTTTAGCCAACTGCAATTAAATTAATATATGGGGCTATGAAAAAAATGGACGTTCTTTGTGGGACCAACACGACTTCATATGCAGTCGTAACGTTTATGCGATTACCTTGTTGGATAGACGACAATCCTTGGTTGTTTCTCCATTAAAAGTAAACATTTTAGCAAAAACCGTGTGGTATAGGTTTTAAAATGACTCTTAAATATTTGGCCGTTATATTTATGTAGACAAAAAACTACTTAAAAGTGGATTTTCTCCTCTTACATATTTGAAAACAAACATGCTTTCTTGTTGACTTGAAAACGTATATATATTGTAGAGTTCAAATTTGGATTAATTGAAAATTTGTTTTTTTTTAATTTTCTGCTGCGTATTGATAAAAAAAATTTTTTTTAAAAGATTCAAATATCAAAAGCAGTAAAGCTCTCAACTTGAAAGATAAATATTTCTTAGTTGTTTCATTGTATATATGTATAGCTTTGAACATGTATCATGAGTCCCTTTTCATATCACGAATAAAAGCCCTTAAAATTGAGTCTCAAAAAATGATTGAGCTGATCTGTCTTATTTAGTTTGATATTATTTTATTCTTGTAAAGAATATTATATATATATATATATATCTGAATGATATGAGTATGGGTCCTCTTTGGTCTGTAAAAGACGTAAGGTTTTCAAATAATATACATAATTTTAAAGAGTGGTTCTTAAAATAGGAATAACGACCCAAATTGAGGTCCATAAATTACTTTTTTAGGATGTTAGTCTTATTATTTGTTAGGTTATTATTTTTCTCTAAAAATAATGGAAGAAGATATTTTATTTCATGACCTAAATTATAAGTAAAACACTGTAAGTAATTATTTTTGTCTCATTGAGACCAAAAATATCTTCTTTTTTTGTATATTGTATCACTTGAAGATAGAAACTATAAATAAAATCCATCATCCTGATTTTTACAGAGAGTTAAGTAACTAACTAGACGTTTTTTTTTACTTTTTGATTGGACTTTTGGACTGAAACTGAGTACTGTGTATGAGCATTTTCAATATTTGAACAATAAAATCACCCTTTGTTAATAGACAATTTCCATGGAAAAAACCCATTCATTTTTCCTGTTTTAAAAGTCTCGAAAGTTTATAAAAAGAAGGTTTCAACTTTCCAAATATTTGTTTTTGAATGAATTCCCTGTAGAAAATCCCATTAAAAAAAGCGTATTATTTACATATGTGTCAAGTTAACAGGAAACCAAGTCTATCCGAAATATTTCAAAAATGAGTGTGAACTGCACTCATATTATTATTCTTGAAGACATTCACTTTCTTTTGTATTAATAGGTTATTTCGTTTAATTAAATACTGACTCTAATAATTGCAACTTAATTAGAGGAAAAAAACCCGGCCACAATCAAGAATATAAACATCTGGTATTTCTAACTATGTAGTTACTATGGCGTAAAGGGTTCTTAATAGTTCTTAAGCAGACTAATTGCCAACTGCAATTAAATAAATCTCTGGGGCTATGAATAAGATGGGTGGTCATTCAGGTAGCAGCAAAAGAGCAGAATTAGCTTCTAATAACAGGAACAGAGTCTCCAATGACTCCAACTAAATAAATTTCTGGGGCTATGAAAAAGATGGGCGGTCATTCAGGCTCGGCTCCATGTCGGATACATTTATCCGATTGCTCTATTAGATGATAGACGACAATCCTTGGTGGTTTCTCTATTAAAAGTGACATTTTAGTAAAAACCGTGCGGTATAGGCCTTAAAATGACTCCAAAGCATTTGGTCGTTATATCTATGAAGACAAAAACCTACTTAAAAGTGGATTTTCTTCTTTTGAATATTTGAAGAAAAAAAACTTGCTTTCTTGTTGACTTGACACATATGTTATGTAGTCTATAAAATCAGTCAAAATTTGTGTTTCTCATTTCATCCAAGAATGGTGAAATTTTGGGCATAGTGATTATAAATAGAATAGAGAACAAGCAGAAATATATTTTAAAACATTAATTTCTAAATAAATACATATAATAAGTGAATTTTCTATGAAATTTAATATTTTTTGAATATACAAGCAGTAAAGTTTACAACAAAAAAAAAGTTCATATCCAGATAATTTGTTATTGTTCATATGTAACGTCGTTTATTAAGTTTAAAAAAAAAATTTGAGGTGAAAAATTTGAGATTAATTGAATTTAGTTTTTCCCCTTTAGTTTCTTTAAGTAAAGATTTTCTCTGAGCCAGCTCTTATCAGAACCAATTTAGACTTATATTAGAAAAGTATTTAATTTATAATCATTGTTTGTTCATAAAAATATTTCCAACCATCACATAGCTCGTAATGCTATATTATTCTTGATTTTATCCCAAGGCTGATTTCTTTATGATTAAGTGTACAATAAACAAATTGTGCCAATTTGTAGCACAAAGAAGGATTCGAATTTCCTAACGTATTTATTTGTGTGTGTGTTTCTAATAAATGTTTATTTTTTTGGAAACGATAGTGTTATTACATAATTTTTAAGAAGCACAGGTTTTTCGCAGATTTTTTTTAAAGAATTCACGTTTTTAAGCACATTAACTGAAGAATCATAGGTTTTACACGTATTTCAATAATAAAAATAACATTTGTATGTAATAAATATCCTTTAAAAAGTGACCTTTTGCACCCTGTCTTACAATAAGAACATTCTAAGAATTCAAAGAAAATTTTGAATTAAATTTAAATTGGTGGGAACAAGAAAACAGCCTTCAGGGATGTGTGAAAACCTTATGGATGTCATATGACCTCTCATCCAAACCCCTTGAAATTGTTTATTTCTTAAAGATTTCGACTTTATTTGTGGACAACCTCAAATTCCATCTCCTAAGCCTTAAAATAGTATTTTGGGTCTCAAAATCAGTCTCCAAGGACTTTGAAAGACTTTGGAGATCTATGAAACATGGTCAATGCTCTTGTTTGGGACTCATGCTCAGCCAAATAAACGAACGAAATAACATAGTTTTTTTATTTTATATGTTGAGTCAACTATCCTAGAATTATTTGAAATAACCGATGAGTCGATCCCATGCAATGTAATCTAAAATAAAATGATTTTTTGACGATGTACATCTCCAAAATCATTTGATATAAAATATTTTTCATTTAAATCTAAAGAAACTGATACTTATATTTACGTCGGATTTTCGATTGATCCTAAGACTTACAAATTAGTCAAAACTAGATATCGTTTTGTCCCTTTGTCTTTATACTCTTTTTAACACCAAATTTGTATTGTACTCTATTTGTTAAGATCTTAACTCTACGCTATTCATTATATTTAATAACACTTCTACAACCTCATTTTTAATTATAAATCTTAATTAACTTTTTACAATACATTTTTTCATGTTTTCAAATGATTTGCAATTGATTTCTTAGTATTCGGTCGAATATTAGAAAACTTTCAATTTCAACTGATTTTTATTGTTTTACTCCTTTTCTATATTTCAAAGAACTGTCCTTAAGAAAGGTTATAGGAGTACATATAAAAATAAATTTTGTGTATTCAAAGTATTTAATGTAGATTTTAAATGGTTCGTGTTTAGATTTATTGAGGAAATTACCACGAAAAGAAGGAAATTAAATATTTCCGACGTAAAAAAAGCCTTTATTTTAAAAAAATAAATACTATTTTAAGTAGTGTTGTGTGTTATTTAAAAATTGTTAGGTAGTTGTTGTCTTTTTCAAGATCATTCATGATACTACATCGTAACACAGAGTGAAATCGTCCATTTAAATGTGTACAATTTCATTTAATTTCGATCAAAAACACACGGTAGAACTGCTAAAGTAATAGTAGCTCAAAAGGATTGCGAAATCAGCTGATATCCTTCTGCACGCTATTACATTAGTAGCTCTACCGTGAGTCTTTGATTTCTAGTAGATGTTTGATCGAAATTGAATGAAAATTTACATATTTAGATGGACGATTTCTTCTTAGTTAAGGATTCTTATCAAGCGTTTGACATCTCATTTGAAAGCTCTGGGTCTCAGCTCTTTAATTCATTCCTTATTCATTCATTTCATGTAATTTTTAAGGAATTTTTAATTACAAACATTTTGACCGACTTTTGGGCCTACTCCCGCCGCCTGTGCTTCCAAGATCCCCCTTAACTCAAAACAAAGACTGAAAATAGAATTTGCTTTTAAAACACAAGGGAATAATTATTTTTTAATGCACAAAATGAGTATCCTTCTAGGCTTAAATTAATGGTGAAGTTGGAAAATGGGCTCAGAAAAAAAAAAAAAAAGCTCAAAAAGTAGGGTCCGATTTCTCATAAAACCTTAGGACTCTCGATTTTTTTTTTTTACAAATTTGAAATCAGTGTGCAAAACTGAATAACTTTTTTTATTATACTTCTACCCCTTAGGATTTTTGTCTGTGACCAGTGTTATTTGATATACTAAATTAGCAGGGACCAATCAGAGTACTGAATCCTTTATAAGCTGTCAATAGTCCCAATAATATTTGTTGCAAATGGTTAATTAATCTCAGAAATACAATATCAAAGACATCCTACGTGGAATTGGATATAAATATAAAAATAAAATTGTCAGTATGAGGAAAATTAAGATTTATCAATTCCTAAAATAGATTTCATAATCAGGGATGGAAAATCGACGCTCTTTTATATCTTCCACCTTAAAATAAAAAATGGTATTCAAGTGTGACCTTGTAGGTCCTTACACACTGTATTTTCCCTTGAGTCTGAGCTAAATATCCCCCTGGGATCCAATTATATGAAAAACAAATACAAAACAAAACAAAAAAACGATGGTATTTTATTCCATACCTTAATGAAAATCCAGAATTTCTGCTCCTACAAATCCATGAATTCCTGGATAAAAAACCTCTGGCCCAATCTCATCTTCTGATCTAAATCCTTTGAATAAAAATAATAATAATTAATTATTATTATTATTGGTGTAGTGTGGATGAGAAGAGGTTCAATTCTTACAAAAAATTGTTAAATTCTTGCCTTGTTTGAAAGCAATTATCGCTGAAAATGAAAATTTGACTTTTAGTACTTTACATAATTTCAAATTTTGCAATTATATCTGTAAATAGTCCTTTTACTTTTCTGCATGGGTCAATCCATTTAATGACATTTTCAGCTCTAGTAATAATATACACTTCATAATAATCTAAAGAAATCTATTTATCAAGTAATTATATTGTTGTTAGAAAACCTTTCTTTCATGAAAAAGATACAATTGTCTCTCAGTAATTTAAAATAATTGCTATAATAGGTATAATTTATAATTTGAGTAGATTCCTTGCAAATTATATCTCTACCTATATGGATCAGTAGTTCTCAAACTATGCACCCAGAAGATTGCCCAGAGGTGCAGAAGAAAAAAATTATTTTTACACTCAATGGTACACTCAATGATTTTAACTGATTTATTTATTCTGTCCTTTAAAAAAGATTTGTGACACACTGCTTTAGAATATTATCTGTGATAACTTTGTAATGAGTTCAAACACGGCTTTGATTATGAAACGTGCAAAAAAAACCTACACCATTTCTGAGATAGAGCAGTACAATAATATTTATTTATAAAAAAAAATCCCCACTATTTTGGGAGTTCACAACAACAAAATTCTAAGACTCTGTACTTCTATTGATTTTCTTCACGTAAAAGATTGAATTTAAATGCTAAATTCATTCATTCATTTTGATACTATGTTTTCAAATTTAGACAAAAAATATATTATAAACATACCATGGAACGAGCTTTAAGATCTAAGAGATCCTTCAATTCAATAATGTATTTATACGTTCAAAGGATATATGAAACGTTAGAGCTGGGGATTTAAAAAAAAAGAAAGATTCCTTTTGGTTCTTTTGTCATGCCCTGTTATAAAAAAAAAATAATGAATAAAGGAAGTAAAAATTCAAATATGGAATTTGAAAAAAAAAAATGAAAATAATTATAGTCGTCTTCATTTTTTTATGAGTCTATGTATGTACACACATAAAAATATAACATAATTTGACATTGAAGTAAGTATCTGCAGAGTCATTAGAAGGGATTAGATAGCCCTTGTTGAAACAGATGGCTTTAATACTACATATTGTAATAATCAAATCTTCGGCATAAGTACTCTGGTAGGGTTATAAAACCATATTTATTGCCAATAATAATGGAAATAAATATGTAGACCAGCGATAACTAACATACCTTCAAGACAGGCTTAGATAATATTTATACATGCAGTAGCTATAAAGTTAGAGTTAATTGCTCTATTTCAATTTGAGAGACTTTGTTTGTCGCAAATGTTTGCTAATACTTTTATTTCTTTGAAGAAGATACACAATCATTTGAGATGATGCAGAGTAGGTATCTGATGGTCGTCCTGATATTCATCAATGACCATATTTAGCTTGATACACTCTAATGCTATAAAACAAAGCTGATAAAAATGTGTAAATCGATGTGTGTGTGTCCTGGCGTTGCCCTGATGAAACACAATTCCTCTCCTTTTGGCCAAAGCTGGGCGCGTCTGGGTGATTTCTTCCTTCAGATGGTCCAATTGTTGACAGTACAAGTTTGAATTAAGAGTTTGGCTCTAGGGGAGCAGCTCATAGTGAATGATTCCGTGCCAATCCCACCAAACACATAGCAAAACCTTCCTGTCCATCAATCCTGGCATGGCCACCGTTTGTGCCGGCTCCCTGCCTTTTGACCACGGCCGTTTTCGCTTGACCTTGTTGTAAGTGATCCACTTTTCATCACCAGTCATACCATTCGCTTCTGAAATGGATTTACTTTGTTGTGATTCAACAGCAATTCGCAGGTGGAAATTCGATCCATGAGGGTTTTTTCCCGTTAACTCGTGTGGCACCCAAGCATCGAGCTTCTTTGAGTATCCAGCCCTGTTTAAGTGGTTCCAAATGGCTTTTTGTGCAATGTTTAGCTCCTGTCAAACTCGACGATTACCATGACTCTATCGACATTTTCGATAATTGGCCTTCCGCAGCGTGGTGCATCCTTGACATCAAAATTACCGGGACGAAATCGACGAAACCGAAATTGTGCATAATTGGCTGTTACAATGCATATAAGAACCATAAACACTTTTCACACTTTCAGCTACCTGACTAGCGTTTTCGCCTTTATTGAAGAAAAATTGTAGAATATAGCATGGTATATTCTCCTTGCTGGTGTCCATCTTTGACGCTCACTCAAACACACCTGAGTCAACCAATCACAAAACTGCTATGGAAGTTTCCTTAGTACGAAATCTCACCTTTCTAACACCATCTAGCGTAATATAATCGCAGTTATATAACGCGAGATACAGATCACTAAAGCCATCTATTGGAAAAATAATGAATTTCTTTTTACTAGACCCAAGATATTTGTCTTTCCTTTGCAGAATTTACCCAGTTTTATTTTAAGTAACAAAGTAAATTCATGAAGGCTGAGTAGTTAGTTATAGAATGATTTGTGGCACTCCTAGCGAGCAAAAAATCAACTCTAGAAACAGGTAAATTTCTTTTAAAAAAAATGATGTGGTCCTAGTTTTGCTACTTTGTTTCAAAGCTTTGGCCGGTTTAGGCAAAGTTTGCTATCTAATATGCTATATTAAAAGTCCCATATGTTTTAGGTGTACTTTATAATTTGTATGATGTGCATGCAGAAAGAGATCAGTTGAAGAATAAAGCAGTCTTTGTTATTAGAAGATGCTTCTAATAGGGAAAAAAATTTGGACTTTTAATGATGTTTTGTAAAGGAAAATCATGTTAATTAAGAAAAATTAATAATAAAATAATGACGAATCAATGTAGTCTTTATGTTTTTCATCTCATTTCTAATATTTATTCTTTTAAATGAGCTCTGAGAAGTCAAAACTCTTTTTTTTTTTAACATAATAATAATACAGTATTAGTTCTTACAAGATACGTTTCTCAAGAAAAATAAATAAATCCCCTTTGCTCTTGATAAATAGAGAATTAAATGTATTTGTATACATAATAGGAAGTAAAATTGTTTTGCTTCAAAGATGCACATTTCAAACATCGATTGATTTAAAGCTCCATGTTAAATTTGTAATTGATAGATTGAGATTTAGTCAACTGTATTTGTTATTAAGTTCTAAATTTTGAGAAGAAAAAAAAGAAAAAAGAAAAAAAGAAAGACAAAATATTAACAAAGGACCTGACTCATGAAAAAAGAAGATGCATCTAGTTTTAGTTTGTTAAATTCAGCTGTTTATGTGCACTTATTCCAAGTTAAATTTTATTTGTAATTGTTAGCGAAGAGTCTATGAATATGCAACAAGGTTAAGGGGCCTGGATGTTTGTTACATCCAAAGGAATAATGCCCCAAAAATGCAGTCTGTAGAAATTAAATGCCATATTTTTCGCAACTCCCCATAAACTACAAGGTCCATGCCCTTCCATACCTGGTAAAAATATGTACCCATGTGAATATATAGAAGGTCAAAACTTGACCTATTTCAAGTGGGCGTTGGAAGCCCTGTTGAGAGACAACGGTAATTTCCACACCTTTTTTTTTTTTTAAAAATAACTATTTGCCATTAAACTGTGACGTCATTTTTATCAAACTCATCCCACTCCCAAATATTGATCTCAAATAGTGTAATATCGAACATAAGAGTTGGTTTATGGTCAACATTCCAGGACCCTGTAGAGTAGTAGTTTTAAACTTTTTGCATGAACTCAAGTTTTACTTTGTTTTTTTAAATACGTAGACAATAGACCAGCTGAAATTGACCCGAAAGAAGGTTCAATCAGGCCTGCAGGACAATTTGAAAGTGGAAAAAATACATAAAAGACATGGATCCAATTTTTTAATTGAATGTAATTCTTGAATTATCCACTAGGGGCTCATGTGAGTCTTTCTTTATAAGTTTCATGTTGTAATCTCATATAAAGTTCATTATTATAATTTTTTATACGAGTTACTTAAAATTTGTGAAAAACTTTGATAAATGTTTTGTCAAAGTGTTGTTCAATACATTTTATAGTTCAATTGAACAATGCCCTTGTTCTTCTTTAATAAATCAAAACAAAGGGAAGACATGATGATATTTTGGTTATTAATAGCTTAGTATGCTATAATTTTAATAACCCGGCCCAAAAGGTCTACCTAGGGATCGTATGTGGCCGTCGATGTGATATGAGTTTGACACGCCTGACATAGACTAGTATAGTTTTTGAATCAATTTTGTTACATTTATTGATCTTAATGACAACAAAGGGCTTCAAAATCAATTTTAAGGTTGAAATAATAATTAATTGTTGTTTGGGTATCAGAGCGTTAAGATATCAGTAATATATAGTTGACTATACATATTGAAGAGGGGGTATTGATCCTATAGAGTTTGAATATTATGTATATATATTTTCCTGTTAGCAGCGGCAAGGCATTGTATTTATAATTGATAAATTATAATTGATGAATTGTATATGAAGGACCATAATCATTTCTGGTCAAATAGGCAGTGTTTGTCTTGAATAAATGCACGTGAAGTGGTTATACTTAAACCATGTGTACGTACATATATGAGGCAGTCTATATGGTATAAATTTACTCTAATCATTATCATAATTTTTCATTAATTATAATAATATTTGTTTTACTGTACATACATAGATATCGGGGGGTTTTTTCCCGCTATATAAATATTTTCTTCACGAAGGTGTTGTTGACCTCATTTTCTAAAATTGCATTGTAGAAAAAAATAAAAATAAATTTTTTTGTTTGTTTGTTTGTTTTCTTTACCACAAGTGAAAGGATTTTCAAGGCTTTCTTATGATTCCTTGTGTAAATAAAATCTTGAGAAGGTAGGATGTTTTTAGCACTACCAACATATTTATTTGATGGTTTATTTTTTGAAAAGCAAAAAAAATAATAATATGCAATAAATATTTATTAGTTATTGTTTTTTTGTTGTAATGATGGACAACGTGTCACAAGAACATTTTTGCACATGTCCAACGTGATATGGAATGTAATGACACATATATTTTATGTATCCTCACGAGGGTATCAATCATTATTTAGTGTAACATTAAGTTTTTCAGTTTTTTTGTAGATCTTATCCCCTTATTTTTTTATCTTATATCTTAGAAGGTAGCTTATGACAAATTTTTTAATTATATATATATATGTTTACGGTTTGAAGTGTGCCCAAATACCTTTGTGCCCATAATTAGATATTTTATTTGAAATATGAGTATTGATTTGAGTCAAAAATAACTTAAAGGATCTCATCTTTGGGTTATAACTTACGAGGAACAATACATAACTCATTCACTATTCTTATATCCGCTATTGTCTTTCCGTACTGGGTCTTGTTCATATGCTTTCATCATAAAGGGTAACATCATTTAACTTGCTTAGCACAAAATATATTGATAGTTAGTATCAAAAAGTGAATCTCTACAAAGATATTTATACAAACCTAAATTATCATTATTTTTTTCCCCTAATAAATACTCTTAGGTAAAGGCTAGATAATTCATTGAAAATAATCAATATATATATATATACATATAGAACACGTCCTTTCCTAGAAATTGAGACTTTTATTTAATGTATGTTTTATAAATAACATGACTTAATGGATACATTTATATGTATATATATAATATAGCTAACTCCTTCTATAAAGTTTATTTGATTACCTACCATGTTTTCTTGTCAAACCCTTCTACCAAGGAGTAGCTATACATTAAAGAGTGTTGTCAGCTGACATTGAAGTCATGAGTCTCCCATTTCAAATGACTCTGATGGGTACAACAAAGTGATATACGATATTTGATAGCAATGAATAACAACTGTATTTGAGGGTACGCCGCCCAGTCCGAGTACGGCGCTAATAGACGTACTCAAACTGCTCAATGATTGTAGCTGTTCAAGCTCCTATAGGGAGTGTAATAATAAAGTCAAATGTAAGCCAACCTTACTCTTATTACTGTCGTATCTGTATCCAGCATTGGTGGCAGCGGTTGTCATAACTAGGAATGTAAATCATATGCAATTCGGGCGTGTGATAAAAAAGTGGAGTTGGCTCTTCAAACAGGTCTTTTTGTTTTCCGAAGCTGTTATCATTTTTCCTTTATTACTGAGGGGAGAACATCTACCTGATAGTAACGATCTCAGATGAAGGAAGTCATGCATTAAGGCTAATAAAGCAAATAAAATGTCAACAAAAAAGAGCTCAGTTAAAAATATATAATTTCCTGACATTAATTTCAGTTAATTGTCTGCCCCTCATCTATGTTATTATTTATTGTTGTATATATAAGGGAGAATAGCAGCTTGTAGCTCAGTAAAACGTCATGACAGCTCAAGCTGCTCCCCCCCTCGACATTCATTAAATTGTCAGGTTTGCCAGGTTGATTTTCTCTTTCTTTTTTTATTACATGCCCGAATGCATATGATTTACATTCCTAGTCATACCTAACTTTATTACCTGATATTTCACATTATATTTATTCGTTTAGTATGAGCAGAAAAAAGGTCCACTATAAATGGTAATTTAGCGGATCCAATATGGTTTAGAGGCAAAACTGTTAGTTGTCTCGAATTCTGTAGTATATACATATTTATTCATTTGCAATGCAAATAGAATATGAGTAAATTCACACACACACAAAAATAAAAGTTCATAGCCCCAAAATGGCGTAGAGGTATTAAGTCTTATTAGACAACAGCTCTTATTAAGTACTTATGGATGCCTTAACTCTACTTTCATAAATGCCTTAATCCCTCTCACACCTGTGTACTTATTTGAAATAATCCCTCATTAGTATAAATACAAGGCTCGTCAAATTAAAGAATGATGGAAAGGCCCTTGTTTACAAAAAAAAAATATGCCTATGTTTGTATAGCAAATTTATTATAATTATTTAACCCTTTCGAACCCAGAGGACACTGGTGTCTCATAAATTCAAAATAAGCTAATGCTCTCTATTGTCAGCCGATTTTTGTTTTCTTTTTCATTATTCAAGGAAATTATTTGTTAATCAAATATTTATTAATAACTGCTTAAAATAATTAAAAGTTTAAAATATCTTTTAGTTCTTGCAAGTACATTAAAAATTATTCAAGTCAAAGTTATTTGGAACACAGGTGTTCCTCTGGGTGTGAAGGGAGTTTTTTATTTTGTTATTAACATATCATCAGAAATTGCTTCATAAAATATTACTTGATAAATGTACTTAAGATATGATATATGTATATATTTTTTATTTAAGATTTTTCAAGTAGTTGTCTCATTTTGTCAAGTAGAATATAAGAATAAAGAATAAATGTACCTAAGGTATAATAAATACGAAAAAAATCACTGATAAATTGTGTACTTTTAAGGATGAAAAAATGTCCCATAATTTCTTAGAGAAACGGGCTGAGTAACAATGTTTTTAATAAAATCAAATTAGGTTAGTATGGTCAGTCTGACCTCAAAAAACATACCTTGCAATTAAAAATACTTTCTGATACCTTACGGTTTTGAAAGGGTTAAGGATCATTTATTCCTTTATGTATCTATATGATTAAATTTGACTATTGATAATAATAGCGTAGGAATGGACAGGGGCGTACTGGCCCGGCGGTCAACCGGTCAATGACCGGTGCGCCCTTCTGAAATCTTTACTAGGCGTCCCTTCGATTTAGCATAATGCGCTTTTATCGTACAAGATATTTACTCTTTGCCCGGTGGAAATTTTCGCCCCAGTACGCCCCTGATTCACTCTCATTGAACAATTCTCCTACTACAGACTCTAAGTAGTCGCACACAACTGTCGTAAACTGTCGTTTCCCAAGAATCTAGCCGGAACTCTAGCTGAAAAGATGTCCGACTTCTTTTGAACTTCTAAAGCTGGGATCAGAGCTGAGAGCTGTCAACTTGGATGACATAGGGTGGATAAAATTTAACTACGAGTTGAAGTAAAAAGACTCCTTGACTCCTTAAAAAATGACTGCTTCAAATTGCCAGGTATACATACATATGTACATATAGGTAGGAATGTAAATCATATGCAATTCGGGCGTGTGATAAAAAAGTGGAGTTGGCTCTTCAAACAGGTCTTTTTGTTTTCCGAAGCTGTTATCATTTTTCCAATATTACTGAGGGGAGAACATCTACCTGATAGTAAAGATGTCGCATGAAGAAATACATGCATTAAGTTTAATAAAGCAAATAAAATGTAAATAAAAAGGGCTCAAGTCCTCGTATAATTATCATTAGTTAAAAATATATAATTTCCTGACATTAATTTCCGTTAATTTTCTGCCTCTCATCTATGTTATTATTTATTGTTGTATATATAATGGAGAATAGCAGCTTGTAGCTCAGTATAACGTCATGACAGCTCAAGCTGCTTCCCCCCTCGACATTCATTAAATTGTCAGGGTTGCCAGGTTGATTTTCTCTTTCTTTTTTTATAACATGCCCGAATTGCATATGATTTACATTCCTACATATAGGGTAAAGAGTCTGAACTGTTTGAAGTACTCTTGTGTATTTTCAAATAAGCAGGAGTTGCCTTTACTATACAATATATTATTGTACATACATTATGACTCTATGCAAGTATCTAAATACATACTTACTTGTATCAGCCTCTTTGCCCATTCCCCTCCTCCCCCCCCCCCATAATACATAAATTAGGGCTATTTAAATTCCTGTCTCGGAGTAGTGTCTATGAACACAAATAAGAACAGAAAAGTGGGTCTAAGAACATTTTATTCTCGTATTCATATATACGTATGTACATATCTTGCTCTAATCCCTTGTAATGGTTTTGTATTAAACTTTATTGCTCGTCTTAAGTACGTAGTTACTTCATTGTCCCTTCTTTTCTATTCCTTTTTTTTAAAAAAAAGAATATTTTTGAAAAGTTTGCAAAGTTTCTGTATTTTTTTATATATGTAATTCTTATTTAAAACTACTTTTTAACTCATGGGGAATCTCTCTACAAATTGAGACAAATGATATATTATTTCCCCTCATAGTAATATTTATTGTACTCCTTCCACATAAGAAAAAGAAAAAGTAACCGATCAAAAAAATGGGTTTCATAACGGAAAGGCGCTGATCGCAGAAAGTTAACATCTTCTGAGTAGGAATGTAAAAAATATGCAATTAGGGTGCGTAAAATAAAAAGAAAGAGAAAATCATCAACCTGGTTGTAACTCTGACAATTTGTTGAATGTTGAGAGGGATGGTGCTTGAGCTGTCATGACGTTTGACTGAGCCTTAAGCTCCTATTCTCGATTATATATATATACAAATGAAGACATCAATAATAAAAAATAACATTATGTATGTATACCATAGATGAGAGGCAGAAAATTAACTGAAATTAATGTCAGGAAATTATATATTTTGAACTAATAATAATTATACGAGGACTTGAGCCCTTTTTTGTTTACACTTTATTTGATTTATTGGCTAAGGCATGACTTCCTTCATGTGAGATATGTACTATCAGGTGGATGCTCTCCCCTCAGTAGTAATAAAGGAAAAATGATAACAGGTTTGGAAAACAAAAAGTACTGTTAAAAGTGCCAACTCATCAAAGTCTCGCACTCGGCATTTTGCATATTATTTACATTCCTATTTATATTCATCAACATAAACGTTCCATCTTTGTTTACTTCTCCTGAATGAGTTTCCTTCCCTCTACTTCTGGAAGGGTCCCATATTTAAGAAAAGGAGTTAACGTGCAATTTCTTGCCTTGAAAAAATAATTTTTATCCTTTTTTTCCCTGCCTGGTGCGTGTTTGCCTACACTCGAGTCAGCGCCATTCATTTTTTTTCTTCTTCCCCTCCTTTTGTCACTGAGTAGAGGAAAATAAAATATTACTGACCGGCTGATACGAGTCACGATCCCCTCACTTCATTCTTTTCTATTTGATTTTTTCAAATGATATTTTGTGAAGAGAATAAATATTAAGATAAAGGATAAATTTTCATGTACATCTCTATAGTACTTACAAATTTCCGTCATGGAAAATATATCTATATCTCAATCTGAGGAATTAACTTTTCATAAATCACTTTTGTGAAAGTTTATAGGCCATAAACTTAGAAAATGTCTTGTTTTAGACTTGAAATATATATGTCAACTATTTCTCTTCTATATGTTCAAAATGATTCATTTTAATTTGAATATACATATATATATATATATATATATATATACAAATGAAAACATCAATAATTAATAGTAACATTATTTATAAAATAGATGAGAGGCAGAAAATTGATTGTCAAATTAATGTCAGGAAATTATATATTTTTAACTAATTATAATTATACGAGGACTTGAGCCCTTTTTTGTTTACATTTTATTTGCTTTATTAACCTTAATGCATGTATTCTTCCTTCATGTGAGATCTTTACTATCAGGTAGATGTTCTCCCCTCAGTAGTAATAAAGGAAAAATGATAACAGCTTTGGAAAACACAAAGTACTGTTGAAAGTGCCAACTCCACAAAGTCTCGCACTCTGCATTTTGAATATTTTTTACTTCCCTACTTATGTGCCTCTCCTGCCCTCAGAGTTGAGAACAATTCTAATGTCGGACGCAACACGATACACCGTCATGGACCTAAAAAAAAACCTTCCCTCTTCGAATAAATTCGTGGATATCGGCGTTCAAATAAATGAAAAAGTATTTTCCATCTGCTTCACTCAGTCAAAGGAAACTTATAAAAACAGTCTTTTCAATATTGTATAAAAAAGTTGAAAATTCTTTTTATATGTACTTGGACTTTTTTTAATGTTTGGACTTCATTTTTCTGTTTAATTATTATTATTATTATTATTGATTGTGCACTGTACATATTTTAAAATTGAACGTTCGTTCGTTCGTTGTTGAGGATAAAATTTTAAATTACATTTAATGTTTATTGATGTATTTTATTTATGTATTTACCTTAACTTTTAGACATTTAATTATTTCTACTTGTATATATTCAAGAACTGTGAAATAATATTAATAATAAAAACTTCAAAATTGGAACTAGTTTTTACAATAAATGATTGCAACAAAACTATCACATAAAAATAAATGTCTCTAAAACGTTTTTGAGGAGGTTTTTTTGTTGTTGTATAAAAAAACACAATTTACAAAAAAATAAATTACTAATAATTTAATTACCTGTCTGTCATTCATTATTATTTGAAGGAATCAAAGTTGGTTTTACTGCCTAATGAACCACATATATAATATTTAGCTATCGACATATATATATATATATATATATATATATATGTATATAGTTCTATTATCTCATACAATTTTTGGGGTTTATATATCCCTTTTATTTTTGTAACCACAGCACTGTTAATTATACGATATGAGGGGACCTAGTGTATGTATGTACATATAATTAAAAGCTCATAAATTATGAAGCCTGATTCTTATTAAATAGATCACAACAACATAATTACTTGACTCAAACATTCACTTTATAAATATAATTACTCCATGGTTTTGAATTGTGACTAATTTTATGAATGTATATATAAAGAGCTATTAACTCAACAGCTTCCGTTCTATGATTTTTCTTCATATTATTTCACATTTACTATGTTTTGTTTCGTTTTTATTGTTATTTTTGAACCGGGAGCTCCTTGACCTTCCAATTATGTATAATATTATATAAATAAATAAATAAGTATAAATATCTGCATTTATTCCAGAAGTGGAAAAGAAAAAGAAGAGTGGCTTTCAAAGCTTTATACATAAATGATTGTAGTCCTCTTTTGATTAATTGTAATGACGTGTAGTTTGTCATAATTTATGCTGTGCTACGTGTAAGATAAAGGTCTTTTTCTGTTCCTTTGCTTCACTGAAAAGTGTCACAAATGTGTCACAACACAGTAACAAGATGGAACGGGTTTAACGTATCTTCAAAATTTGTTTTGTTCATTTTCCTAATTAAATTATCCTGAATCATCCTTAGGTAAATACGTATATATATCTAGTATAAAGGTTGCACAAATTAGCCATGAATTAAAAGTAAAAATGGTTTTAAAAAAAGTATATCTATTTGAAAGGCCATTTGACAATACAAATCACGTTGCATAAATCAAATGACAACTTTAAACCCGTGTTTTTTTTTGTTTTTAAAAATATGTGCCACTACACAAAAGTACTTCTTGGATAATTACAAAGATGATTCCCCCCCCCCCCCCAATATCTGTTTCTCGTATCTAAAAGAAAACAAAATTTAAAAATTTGGTTTAATGGTTTGTTATGGTTATATATATATCATTAAATGTTCCAGGGATAAAAACAGCTTAAGAAGCACTGCTTTAAACTATAATTAATATTCATCTCTTACTCATGCTGTGATCCTGAGTGCCTTCTTATCTAAGATGTAGACTTTTAGAGCAAGATCTTTACAAATTAGTCTATAGAGCAATCTTTAAAATCATGGCAGTCATCTCTACTCAGCCCAGAAATTTGATTGAGTCAGATATTGAGTTATTTATATGTGTCAAGTCAAGAAGAAAGCAAGTTTGTTTGTTTTCAAATATTAAAAAGGAGAAAATCCACTTTACAGTAGTTTTTTGTCTTCATAAATATAATGGACAAATGTTTTGGAGTCATTTACAGACCTATCGATTTTAATCAAGAATGCAAGGATTGTTGTTGTCTATCCAATAGAGCAATCGGGCAAAGGTTACAACTGCAAATGGAGCCGATATGGTCTCACAAAGAACGTCAATCTTTTTCATATCCCCAAAGATTTATTTAGTTGCTGTTGGCCTAAACCATCATCTGTTCATCTGTTGTAGAACTATTAAGAATCAACTGAATGGGTCATAGTAACTACTATAGTCAGAAATACCAGGTGTTTTTTAGTCTGTATTGTGGCCGGTTGCAATTATTATTATTGGAGTCATTATTTAATTAAACTATAAATAACCTATATATACAAAGGAAAGATAATATCTTCAAGAACAATATGAGTGCAGTTCACACTCATTTTTGAGTAAATATTTCAATCATAAACTTTTTTATTTGTGTTCAAGATTGAAAAAGAATTTTGGAGTCACAAATACTTCATGATTTTCATGTACATAAAACATTTAATTTGTACTTGCTTCCACTCCAAATTAAACTCATATCTCAAGGCACCACTATGAAAAGTTAAGTTCCAAGCACCACCACATAGGTATATAAAAACATTTGTTTATTTAAAACTTTGTTTCTCTTCTAATTAAGAGCTCTCCTTGTCCTTAGACCTTGAAAGATATATATATATATATATATATATATATATATATACATTTTTTAAAGAAAAAAAGGATATTTACAAGACTGAAAATAGAAACAAACAAAAAACCAGCTCTCTCTCTCTCCTTCTATGGAACGTCCTTTCTTTTTAATAATAATAAATATAAAAAAATCAGAGCCCTGACCTGTTTTTTAAGGTCTATTCTGTATGTATCTAATATACACATATACTATGTAAGTTGCACTTAACCATGAAGTCTTCAATCAATCAAAGACTCATACTCAAAACTTGAGTCATGAAAAACTCATGATGGAACGTCAATCTTTTGTTCCGAACTAAGAGTTAAAAGATTTAAACTTAAATGACAAAATAACTCGTGGCTTGAGATTTAGTTATAGCTATTATATTATCAGTGATGTTAGTCTTTTAATAAATATATATAACAGTCCATGATTGAATCAATCCAAGCTGGATGCTCGTACACATGAGACTATGATGTGTGGAGTACATCTGACTCAAATTCAACTCAAGTGCATTCCAAAGACTCAAGATTTGACTTGAACTCAATTCAACTGCCTTTTAAAGGTGTTCCATGGAAATGATGTTTTTATTCTTCTTTTTTTAAGATGAGAGAGAGAGAGTAAGAGTAAGAAAAGGATTGGAAATATGTTGTGCTTTTTATTGGGGCTCAACCTTGTTCCATGTATTTCTTGCAGTGATTTTATTAGGAAAATAAATGGTTTTTATCTTCTTCTTCTTCTCAGAAAGAAGAAGAAGAGGAATACATAGATAGATATATGTACATATACTAGGTCACATACTCTTATAAACAGAGAAGAGGAAAGAAGAAGACTTTTGTGGATTTTTTTTTTTTTGCCTCCATGATTTTTGTGTTCCCATTTTTCTTTTTTCCTTTTAATATAAATATGCTTTTCTCATACTACGTTTGTGGATTTCTTATTTATTTATCTTGGAGGAGAAGAAGAAGAAGAAGAAGAAGTTACAGTATTGGTCATATAGTAATAGTTACAATATGTCTTCCTTTATAGGCTCGCTCCTCAAAAAAAAAAAAAAAAAAGACATATAAAAAATGACCCATTAATTCAAAATGATTTAAACAGATTTCTTTTATGACCAAAGGGAAAATATTCCTTCAGAATCTTTTTACTATCATGTTTAACATGTTTCATACATTAGTATATGTACATTAAATATTTATTATCATTCAATAAGAGCTTTCTACTTTAAATATATCTATATATATATTAGATGTATTGCTTTTTTAAGTGTTTTATATATATATATATATATATATATATATATATAAGCCTCATCTTCAACTTTATTCAAGTTTGATTGTCACACCACTATGTACACACTTGAAGACATTTAAAATAATTTATTTTTAAAGGAGAGCACTTGAGGGATTTCTGGGTTTTTGTTTTTAAATATATATTTTTACATAAATATATATCTAACATTTAAAAAAAAAAGCAAAAAAAAACTCTTTATAGTTATATAGTTATTAAGTCAATTGCTGCCTTGTTTTGTTCATAGAGTTTAATCAATACTTAATATGTACTTACTTTGTACACATAAATTTATAGTACATAATAAGTACAATTTAGAAGCACTCAGAGTGTATGTATATTTATGTATATGTACACACGGCTTGTTTTGCTAAATAGATATAGTTACAAGGATATAAGGAAATCTCTTCATTAGCAAGTTATGAATCAAAATGCATTTACGTGTCTCTATATAGAAAACATTCATTTCCACTCACCTTCACCCCCCCCCCCTTCTCCTCACTGCTGCATTGATTAAACAAATGATGAATCAAACAAAGAATTTGACAAAGATGATGTTTGTACACATGAAGACTGAAAAATTATCTATCCTTTTGTCGTCGCAGGAACAATCAATGCTCTAATATTTTTTACATAATATTAATATTAATAATAATAATATATATTCCACATAACTGCGTCAATTTTATTCATAGTGCAGAACACATAGTCATTTAAGTTTTGTTTAAAAACCTGAATAACAAAAAAATAAAAATGAAATTATAAAATCACATTCTCACCCAAATTACAAGTAACTTTTTTTCTTCTACTAATTTACCATGTGGTTGTAAATCTCGTCTAAGCTCCCTTTGAATCATGCGTCTCTTTCTTTCTTATGATAAAAAAACCAACTAAAATAGAAACATACAAAAAAATACAAAAATAAAGTTATCGGAAAGAGTAATTTTATTCTTCTTGGGACTTGTCTGCTATTACACAACTTTATAAAGGTATTTTTTACCTTTATGTAACGCCGTTCATTTCACCTTTCTAAATTCTCCTTCCTCTATACATACGTACATACATACATATAAGAAGCAAAAGGGGGCGAAATATGTAATAAGAGGAAAGAAGACATGTAACCAATGAACAACAAAAGTCAAAATAATAATAAAAAATCACATAAGCAGGTGAGTAATTTTTTTTACTTCAAACGTGATTTTTTTTTTTGTGCAAAAAAACACAAATAAATCAATGGCCCATCCTTTCCATGTATGCAATTAATTTGTAGGGAGGGAGGCCCTATTTACTTTGATATTTTTATATTTAATTTTATATTTTTCTATTGAAAAATAAAGGCTAGAGAATGTTGATAACTAAGATTATTTACATATATGTAGAATCAAATTCAATTAAAATATTGTTAAAATAAATATGACCTTAAATCATTTTCTTTTCTTTTTTTTTTTTATGTTCATACTATGTAGAAATAATTTCTTTAGCCTCTATAAGTTGTATTTGTCCACCGTACCAAAAAAAAGAAGTAAGATGATATTGATAATATTCATATTCCTTTAAAATCATTGGTATTCTTATAATTTCACCAAAAAGGAAGGAAGGGAAAAGAGAAAGCCGTTGGAAAGTGCATTATTTTTTGTTTGTTTTTTTGTTTAGAAATGTACATTAAGATGCTATAAAAGGAATTTATATACAAATATGTATGTAAATATGATATTACCTACCTTTAATATTCGGGATAGTTATTATAGCATTGAGATTGTTTTATTTTACATTTATGAAAAGGTCTATGGAAGAAAAAAAAAAGCACTCTATACATTTTGGGGATCAGAAACGGGTCGTTATTCCCGTATCAAAGGCAGTTTAATTGACTCAATTGATTGGAAAATTAAAAGCCCAGTTCCAAAAATGTACAAATAAAGTTAGAAGGATTTGAACAGTAACGTTTTCGATTAGAGTGACGTTACGAAGAGACACTCTCTATGTCATTTTAGGGATTAGTCACATTACGGGATATATAAATTGAGTCTCAAAAGCTGTGTGTAATCCCTTTCAATGTATTTTGATGATATTGATGAATTGAGAAATTAAAAATGTATATTTAAAAATACCATACGTTTTAAACTCCACTTATACTCGACCCATGGAAGATTCGAAAGATATTTCTGATAGCATTTGAGACAATTAAATTGCGACTCAAATATTTAAACCTCATAAGAGAAAGTAGCCATTAAAATGTCGTTCATTTATCCAAGTTACTTCGATACCAAAAACCGTCTCATTGTATATAAAAAAATATAAAAGATATGAAGAGAAATTTAAAAAAAAATAAAAATAAACTACCAGATGTTGTGTCAAGATTATGAAGGTTAATAATCTGCTATCAACCCCTTCAGCTATGTGTTCACATTTTGTAAATAATTTGTAGTATGAAGGGTTCTTTTTTATTTATTATTTTCCCTTACGGACACACTGCTTTTGTGACAATGCAAAATGTAAGCATAATGAACACATTTGAAGTCCATCATATTCTTAAATAAAAAGTAACGTTCTTCTTTTTATTTGTTAAGTACAAACATATGCACATTTTCTATTCCTGAGGAAATGCTTTTGAATATATATTAAATATATATATATATATATATAATGGTAATTTGGGAAAAAAAGTTTCATGTTTCATTAAACAGAAAAAGAAAAAACAGCTAACTAAATAGTTAGTAGACAGGTAGAACTTTCGAGTTTTGAAAGAGTTATTTATTATTAATAAATTATTCAGAAAAGATAATTAGATTAAATAAATCCATTAAAATACTTTTCACAATTCTTTATTCTTTTTTTTTCTTTCTATAATCTATTTATCTTTTCATTTATCCTTTGCAAACAACCCAAAAAGTCTATTCATTAAAAGAGACGAATGATACAAAAAAAAGGACTTTTAACAAAGCAAACACTATACCTTTTCAACATCAATATGGGAATTAAATACATGTAATTGATAAGTCTCCGGCCCACTCCGGGATTGAAGATGTTTTAAATGAAGAAGAGTTTTCAATTCACAAAATTTTAAAACTTGGGCCTTAGAGTCCTATGCTCAATCCAATTGAGCATATTTGTTCAATTTTGAAAGCCTTTGTGAAAAGAGAATAGGAATAAAAAAATTGAATTTCTATTTTAAATTTTTTTACGACTTTGCAAAAGCATTTTGATATAAAGGGTATACAAAATCATTTTTTTTTTTGAGGAACATGGCATTCCCTGTAGAATATAACATAAATTTGCACAGTAATGCAAGCAACTGGTCGTGTGGAAAGAGGGAATTTTGATCTAAAAATCTTTTACACTACAAATCATAGTTTCAAAGACTTGCTTCTGAAAAAACGAATGTTCTACAAACCATGGAGTGGAAAGACTAAATGTATCTATACTTTTTCTAGTTCAATATGAGAATAAGCAAGTTCAATATGGGAATTGAATACTTGTAATAGATAAGTCTCCGGCCCACTCCGGGATTGAAGATGTTTTGAATGAAGAAGAATTTTCAATTCACAAAATTTTAAAAATATGACCTTACAGTCTTATGCTCAATCCATTTGAGCAGATTTGGTCAATTTTGAAAGCCTTTGTGAAAAGAGAATAGGAATCAAAAAATTGAATTTCTATTTTAAATGCTGAAAGAAATGATTGCAGCATTTATATGAGCAAAGATCAAGAACAGCTCTGAAACAATTAATTGAAGAAGGACCGAATGAAATTACCTCAATGATTTGTAATGTAATTGTATACCTAGCATCCAAAATCGTTTTGTATATATGTAGATCTGATTAATTTTATGGACATGAGATTCTACTAAATGAGTTGAAATATGACTTTGAAATAACTACATATATTTAATTTTGCATTCTTATTTATTTTTGCATTTTCATTAATTATAAAATTTATTATTATATTAAAATCCCTGAATATTATTTTTTTACTATTTTCTTGTCTATATACTATATTAAACTTAAAAAGGTATGGATTAAATGTATTGAAATAGTCTCATATAGCACAAAACATAAGTTCAATCTAAAAGAAATCACAACCCACTACTTATTATAGTATATTGTATATTTGTATAACCCTTTTCTCTACGCCTTTTTCTCTATAGTTATATTCTTTTAAACAAGGTAGCTACTCCCTCATCAATTACCAAATTAATTTATTTCCTATTTCTATTAGAAAATTGATTAAAGAATCATGAATTGAGGCCTTTTCGTCATCAAAGTTTTATTAGTCATAAAAAAAACATAGCAGTAATAGTAATAATATTGGTATTTATGGGGGAAATTAAATATAAATATATGCATGAACAATGGCCATTAAACCGATAGGCCTTACAACATATACATATATATAATCCTACATACACAAATAGAAACACCTTACCTGAATATAAATGAAAATTCCTCAAAGCTTGGTTTGAAAGGAACAACGATTCATATTGATATGATGTGGTTTTGTGTCAGATCCTTTGATTGAGTTTTTTTTATCAAAATGGATTCTAAAGGATATATTCAAGTTGTTCTTTTTTCTTTAAAAAAAACATTTTCGTTGGATGAGTGTTTTAATTTTTTATTATGAATTTCTACTTTGTACATATTTACACATTCATGGATTCCTGCATGTCTCATGAGAAAAAAAACCAAAACAAGGTTATACAAAGCAAGTGCTTCTCAAATAGTCAGTATAGCTCATACGGTGAAGAAGATTTTGAGCAAGTATGAAGGAAGGACGGGGGTAGTTGAAAACACAGGGGGTTGGGGAATATTCAAAAATTATACATATGCAAACTAAGTTTGCTTATTGACCTCGTGCAGCTGTTACTCAGTAAAGACACAGGCATTTAAAAATACACTGAATGAATCGGCTCAAGGCTATCAAATACAAAAGCTACGGTGTGTAAAGAAATTGCACACTAAATTATGCAAAAAAACAAAAACAATATGGTAACCATGGAGAACAGCATGTCCACTGATCACTGATTGTAATCCTAACAAACCGGTAGTAATAATGTGTTCTTCTTCGAAAAGAATAATAAAAATGTGAATAAAAAATATTGCAGATTACTAACTGAGGAAATTTTGAAGTGACTGGCTGGGAATCTCTACTGTTTTTGTTTGGTTTTTTTAAAAAAAAACTCATAGTCACTATATGTATCTTGCTATTGAAAATGTGGTCAAAAATTCTATTTCAACAGCTGATCACATCACGTACATATAATGGTTATTTTTGTTTGGTATTATTTGCAACGTTAAGAGCAACGTGTTCAAACTCAATAAAAGCTACTTTGAATTAGAGCAACTTCATCATTCCTTCCACTATTTAAGAGTGACATGCTGTGTACCCTATTTTAATTACGTCATAATTTAGTACCCTTGCCGGTAAGTGCTCTTTTTTCCCATCTCTATTCATCACCCTTTTTCTTTTCCTTTTTTGTTATGAAACAATAACGATCTACAAATGTACACAGAATCCTTACAATATAATGATAAAACTATTTATTATTAAAAAGAATACTTGAATAGAAGACGAAGAAGCACTTTCCTGCTTTTCAGATGATGTTGATGCATTTTTATGGGAAGGAATGGAAACATCATAATGTTACATATATACATACATTGAAGGTATGTTAAAATATAAAAAGTATACATATCTATAAAAGATACCATTATACATGGATAGGGATAGGCCTTATTTACTATGATACTTGTATTGCATAGCAATCATTCTTAAGGAATCCTTGAATCGCCTGGAGTAATAAATTAAAAGAAGAAGGAAGAAGAAGAAAAATAACATACATATTTGGTATTCATATCATGATGATGATATTCTCTAGTTTTAATACAATAATTTATACACAAGATGCTGTCTAAAAACTAAAAGGTAATGAGCGTATCTTAAGTTGTGAAGCATGAGTAAATAAAGGTATTTAATGTATGAAAGGCCCTAAAGAAATATCTACCTAAGTAGTATATATTTTATTTTTTTTATTTGTTTCAATATGATTACTCTTAGATCCCTAAACAATGAGGCTCCTTTCTACTACCAACTTTTTCTCTCCTTGGAGCAAAAACATATTTTTTTGGACTCTTATAAATCCTCGTTTCTTTATTTTTTTTGAATGAACAAATATTTTTTATAATAATAATCAAAATTACACAGGTCAACAAATTTGAAATGTCAAAAAAATTTTGTATTTTTTTTTTTTTTTCGAGAGATCGCACCCTACTTTTTGTAGCTTTTTTTGCCCCATTTTCCCAACTTCAGTTTCAATTTAAGCCTAGAAGGCTACTCATTTTGTACATTATTAAAAAATGCTGATCTGCTAGTGCATATTTAATGCAAATTATATTTTCAGTCTTTGTTTGAATACCTAAGAGGAATTCAGGCATACAATACGTATAGTAAAAGTCTTATATGAAATAATCATATTCGAGGGGAAGTAAGCAAATATTTTGAATTTTTCCTTAATATTTATTGTTTGATTGCAAATAAATCCCTTTTAGTTTAAAATAAGAGTTGAAATGAAACATTTGAAACAAGTATAGAGTAATACGTGCCTTTTACAAGGAATTAATTTTCTATTTATAAAGTAACTCAATATCTATTTGTGAGTCCTTTTAAAGGGATAAGCAAAAAAAAAAAAAAGCTTTTAAGTGTTAAAAAAAAGAAAAAAAAAAGGTTCTTATCTGGAAATAACTTTTATGAAAATCCTGTCCAAAAGGTTTTTTTTTTTCCTTTCTAAAATCTTTTTTGTTTAAGTGCTAATATCATATTTCAAATTGCTTTGAAATTGCTTTTATATTTATGAACTATTTGACTTATTGTTAACCAATTACTTTTCTTATACTAACAATAAAGTATCCTAACATAGCCCAAAACTACTTTCCTGCTACAAACTCTATTCTAGCCTTCGACGGATATTCATTTTAAGGGGCTGATATCAATTACTTGATGATTCAAAAATCAATAATTGCTCAATTGACTAATTCTTATTTTGAATTAACTTTTCAGATCCGAGTAATGATAGCCACATAAAATAGACAAATATGATCACTTTGCCTACAGCATAATTTTCTTAATAATTAGAGGAAAGCACACACAGGATTTTAAACTAGTTTTTTTAAAAAAATAATAATTAAATGACAGTTAAAATAATTGTCACATACCATGTGTTAAATTGAATGTGAGAATAAAGAAAAATATGAAGTAAGAACGAAATAACTTTCAGTAATGACTTCTTCAGATCAAATTTTTGTATTTTTCTTGGCGAAGTGATTAAAAAATTTAATTTCATGTTTATTTTTGTAAAAAATTATTTTGTTTTTTAGTGAAAGAAAATATGAGCAATACTTGGTGAAAGCTTGCTGATTACTTCTTAATATAAAACTCTATGAAATTTTCTAATTCTAAGCTCATCTTAGATTTTTTTTTTATTTGAAATTATACTTAGTGACATACAAGTCCATGACTAAAAAGCCCTTTCATTCCAATTTTTATAAACAAAGATAAATCAACATATATATATATATATATAATTTTTTTACTTTTATAACCACTGGAAGTTGTCTTTATGATAATCGGATTCTCTCATACCACATGTGTAGTTAGTTAATCTAAAATGCTATATCCAACCCCTTAAGGGAAGAAAACAAATATTCTACAAATATATAATTCATGACCAAAAAAAAAAAAGAATCAAGATTATCATTATAGTGCCTCTAGGGTCAAGATACTTAGAGAGGAGTTATAGATGGAGAGATTTTGAAATATATATATATATATATATATGTATTTTTAAAGATAAAAAAGTTGCCTGCTTTCTTTTTTTTTTAGCATTATACATCTTTCAACAAGATTTCTAATCATTTTTTACAAAATAAAAATTTATAATTTAACGTCATGTAAATGTTTGTATATACATTATTTAAATAATAATAAATATCAAATATATATAATTTATTTTTTCTTACGTCAAAATGAGACAAAAATTAACAAAAAAAAATGTTCAAAGCTGTCGACATAATGAGATATTTTGAGGTAAAACAAAAAAGCAGTCTGACTACAAGTAAATCAGGTATTATGCTTAGATATACATAAAGGGTTTTTCAATAAGAACGATGCATTGTCTTAAAAATTGAGTATATTGTTTGCTCTGTGAAGTACATTCAATTACAATAAAGTATGGAATTCAATTTCTTTTGAATGACCACTAGGGGTATGTTTGCTGAAGTCCAATCCTTCAACCCAGTTTTTTATCACTTTTTTTTGCATAAATCGACCAAAATTGCTGGATTTTTGCGTTCAATATTTGCTTTGAGCTATTCTAGAGTTGCTGGATTGTTGGTGTTTGAGTTCAGGCGGCCCCATAGAAAATAGTCCAAAGGTGTCAAATCGCATGAGGTAGGCAGCCAATTGACTGGTCCATTTCTGGAAATAATACGTTCGCCGAATTTGCTCTTCAATGAATCGATTGTACTGTTTGCTGTGTGGCAGGATGCACCGTCTTGTTGAAACCACAGTCCCTACCATCCAATGGGGACCAAAAATAATCGATCATCATGGCTCAATATCATTTGTCACATAATTGTCACAGAAGTGCCCAATGCCCTTGAGAACGGCGTGTAAGAGACTGATTTGGGTATTCTTGAATTGAAACACTAGCTGCCCTGATATTTTCATCACTGCCTGCATTTCTTTGTCTCACTGGCACTGGAACATGATATGTATTGAATATGTAGATTGGATTTTTTTCAATAGATGTTCGATTGTTCGACGGGTCGGATAATTACGTCGAGCATAAATTATCCGATAGCCTCTTAAAGTTGACACGACCGCACATGAATTTTGATGATAAATTTGGATAATTTGCAAACGTTGGCTCAAGGTTGATTTGTAAGCTATTTGTGAGTAAAAATGTAATGAATTTTATGTCCAGTATAGCAGAATTCAATAAGTTGAATGTCAGTTTATCATAATAAAGAAGGAAAACTAATTATATATTTATTTTTATACATTATAAGAAAACCAATTGATTTTTTGATTAAAAAACTGTACTTGGAACGAAACCATAAATCTAAGTATGGTTCACTAAAAATTATTCATAATGTTTCAAAAAAATAAATAAGTAATAATTTTAAGAAAACCTTTTTAAAAATAAATAAATCATGAAGGATTTCTCTAAAAAAAGAGTCACTAATCAACAATCATTACATCATCAATCATGGATTTACAATTAACTTGAAATGAAAAAAAAAAAATACTCAAAATTAGGAAAAATTAATTTGAATATCTCAAAATTGGGGATAAGGCATTTTTTAGGCTTCATTCTTTCATATTTGGAAATTCTTTTTTGCTTTTAAATTAAACCAAGTTTAATATTTTATAATGATATTACATGACTTAGGTATATGTATAGCCCTAATCAGTTTAATAAATATATATTGAAGAAAAGGGATATTTGTAACCATACAAAAATATATATACAAAAAAGAAGTTTTGTCAAGTCATCATCCTGAGAGAAGAAGCACGACATTTTGTCATATCCACAACATCTGACAAATTGTTTTTTGTTTTTTTTTGAACATGTATATATATATATATACTAGACTATTTATTCCCCATAGTCAATTCATTAATATAAGAAAAAATGACCCGTTTCCACTCTTTATACAACAATCTATCCTAAGGGGGACCTTTTAAACCTTGCGTGATTGAGTCATATTGGAATAAAATCCCATTTTTCCAAATGGATACATGATTTACATATATATATATATATATATTTTGAAGAAAGCTTTGTTCCCTTGGTAACAAAGCACTAATGAATGATAACATGATTGAACAACAATAAATCAAATCTTTAAGGATTATATTGTTCTCAAGTTATTTTTGCTACAAGAGACATCAAATCAATATATTGATCCACCTATCTGATCTCTTTAGAAACTAACATTTAAAACATTACAAACTAATGCATCCATCTTTAACTGAGTTCTTTTTTTTTTTAATATAAGCACAAAGCTAAGGACTTGGTCCTTTCTTAACAAAACTCTATACATAAAAAATAAGAGCTTTGTGTTACATTTTTTTTTCTTTCTTGATTGGATCTTCTTTCATAATGTATAAATACATTTTTTGAAATAAACTTACAAATTTAATTGAAAATAAGTTTTTTTTTGTTTGCAAATTTCTGAGGGAGGGGGCTCCCCCTAGGTCACAAACTAACTCAACTTAGTCTGTAAAGAATAGAAAAAATCTCAAAAATACAAATTGAAAATACTTCAGAATATAATTAATTGTAAAAAAATACAACCATTTTTTAACTCGTAGTTAGCCCTTCAAATATTGCTTGATAGAAAGTACAAATATATTTACAAAAAAAAAGCAAAACAACAACTTTGACTTGTGTAAAAAGGGGCGTTACCTTGTAGACAAGGTATCAAATCACTCAAAATGTTGATTAAGGAAGGCTTTTTGTGCTAATCCCTTCTAAATACTTCACTTCAATACTTTTAACATTTTTGATTATGATTTTAAAGACTTCAAATATGAATTTAGAAATAATAAGCCAATTAAACAACCTATTTAGTGATACTTCAAGCTTGTTCATTTTGTAGATTTGTATGAGAAATTAAAAATTATTTCAATTAAAACGAGAAAGCTCGTATTTGATATTTCTCGAACATATGCCATAACGAGTAAAGTTATCATACGTAGTCAAATTATTCTTGTACTTTAGTTTTAATTTCGACTGACGGGACTTGAGGAATTGTATTTGTATATTTAGTAGCAATGTGACGACTGATGTGTGTGTGTGGAACTTTTATTAAAATAAAAGTTATGAAAAGGATTTACTGAACAAAAATATCTTCTTTTTTTAAAAAAATAAAAAGTTAATAAAAAAATCATCGTTAGAAAAGAGAAGAAATAATTTGTAAAAATTTGAAGAAAAAAAGTTATTGTCAAAATTTTAATTTTACTAAATCAAAAAAAAAAAATAGCAAAAGTCAAAATCAGATTCCATTACATAAAAAAAATAAATACAAAAACTTGAAAACACGGTCATGAAAAAAACTCAAATTTATTGAGGTATATTTTCTTCTCAAATTTGCAATCAACACCCTTACATGTATTTCGCCTCGTCTCGGCCTGTATAGGAATATAAAAATATTTTTCATTCTGAACAAAATAATAATTGATAGGGAAGGGGCTTTCGGAGTTTTGAATGCCCAACCATCTCATCCTTTCCTTCTTCATCTTTGACTGGTTAACGGTGTTTATATTTTATCCTCCTGAGAAATTTTCATGCCCTTCAGTCACTGACAAAATAAATACTAATGTGCCATTCTCAATTTTTTTTGTAGGGATTTGATAAGTAGAAAATATGTACACTAAAAGTAAAATGTAAACTAATAATTGGTTATGAGTCAAGTCAACACGAAAGCAAGTTGTTTGTTTGCAAATATGTAAGAGGAGAAAATCCACTCTTAAGTCGTTTTTTGTCCCCATAAATATAACGGCCAAATATTTCAGAGTCATTTACAGACCTATGCCGCAGGGTTATTGCTAAAATGCCACTTTATATCGAGAAAACCAAGGATTGTTGTCTATCATCCAATAAAGCTATCAGATAAATGTATCAACTGCACATGGAGCCGATATGGCCCCTGAAAGAACGCCCATCTTTTTCATAGCCACAGAGATTGATTAATTTAGTTGACGTTGGCTAAAATCAGTTCAACGGCTTAAGAACTATTAAGAAACAACTTAATGAATCATAGTAATAGTAATTGTTACATAGTCAGAAATACCAGATGCTTTATATTCTTGATTGTGGCCGGTAGATTTTTTTCCTATAAATAAGTTGCAATTATTATTGGAGTCATTATTTAATTAATATAAATAAACTATTAATACAAAGGAAAGATAAATTCTTCAAGAATAATAATATGAGTGCAGTTGACACTCATTTTTGAGTAAATATTTCAATTCATAAACTTGGATTCTTGTTGACTTGACACATATTTAATGAGAGAAATTGGTTCTCTCTAGATGTATTTATCATTGAGAGTCTTTTTATGGGGTATTTAATGCCTCATCTAATTATGAGGGGTGATTTGATTCAGCCCACTTATATATACATGTATATATAGATAGATATAAACATATATATGATTAAGATAATGATTCCATTAAATAAAGAATAATAGGGGAAAATTATGATATCATCACTTAAAAATAGAATGCATTATTTTTCATACCCCTCTGATATAAAAAGGAAAGAAAGAAAGAAAGAGAGAGAGATAATTCAAATGATGATGATTATGGCTCCACTGATATCTATGTACATAGATACTTAGTATATGCAAAATTACATACATACATACATACATGCATAAAGTCCTCTACTAAGACATTACTACTATCCCCATTACTTCTTCATATTGACTACACATCGAATAAATCCCCCTTTTAATGAAGCCTACTTACGTACATTTATTCAAATAATCTACAGCCTACTTCTGTTTGTATGTATGTATGTACATATATAGGGTCTACAAGTGTCAGCTGTTGATTTTTCAGCTGATTATAGTAAATGTGAGTCAAATGCCTTATTTCTATAGTCTTTCTGTTTCTAATTGAACCTTTCATACAAAAAAAAAGGAACACAAATCAGTTTGTTAGTTGACATAGATCACAACGAGCTTTTTGGGATACACCCAAATACACTGTATTCTCCCTTCAGCTGATTTTGATCAGTTGACTCTTTTGATTTAAAGCAGCTGACCTGAGTAACGTTATTAACTCAAAAAGGGTATTATTATTATTTATGATTTTGATGCATAGAAAATGTATTAAATCAAGGATTGCGCGCCTTTTTGTTTAACTTTTTATTATACAAGTGTTAACAGTTGATCAGTATATTGGTAGAATTTATTAATGACTAGTACATCTAAATAATAACTCTATCCAATATTAAAAAGTTGGTAACAAGGAAAATACAGAACTACCAGTTGTTTTTACAAATTTTTCCTTTCCCTTTTGTGAGTTGAGGTTGCCAGAGTACAAAAAAACTCGTCGTGATATTAATAGTTGTACAATATGCAGCTGTCGATTCTACTGCTCCTGGTTCCTTACAAGTATTTTGATTTGTTAAACTCAAATTAAATATTACTAATAAACAATGGACAGTTGGACTGTACCTATGTAGAGATATTATTTCATTGCCTCGCACGGAAAAAAGAAATCACGCTACGCAGATTGTCATTGTTTGTGACCTAAAGAAGGCTAATCAACCCCTTATAAAAAAAACAAAAATATGCTAAATTTTTATTTATAGCTACATTGAAATTTTCATTGTATTTACCTCCTGTATCTTTCCATTACGAATAATAATATTAATTAGCCTCTTACATAAATCATTTTTCCCACCTTGTCGTTTGAACAAATCAACTATCAAAACACTTACATATAATTGCCAGGAGCAGAGGAATTGACAAATATCTAACGAATAAATATTTTTTGTGAGTTAAGTGTAATTCAAACTTGTTTGAATTGTATTTACCTCAAATAGCATTTTTCCAACACAGATCATTTTTTTTTATTCTGTTTTTTTTTTTTTTTTTAAATAAAGATATCTTCACAGTCCACCACCCCAAAGTTTGAAAAACCCTGTCTTAGTAGAATAAAGTTGTGTACATAGAGGTAGGTAGTAAGAAAAACATTCATCTTAGTATGTTAATATGATAAAATTTATTAAGGGGATGAATGTCAATCAAACTCACGTGGTCATAGCAAATGCAACCTCTCATTGCGTCTCTCAACATCTCTTCCTAAAAGAGAAAAAGAAAAAAAATGTCAGCAGCCATGAGGGAAATAGCAACTGCAGATAATTTCTGCTCAATCAATCAACATTACAAATAATATGTAGTCACAGGGGGCTAAATAAAAAATACTCGACAGCTCTCAATACGACTCCTTGTAGAAATGGTTGGTTGTAGATGATGATGTTATAAAAAAGAAGCCTTACGGTTTAATACATCATTATTAGATGAAGAATAGTCAAAAACTCACGTGCTCAAAACACGTTTTGACATCCATCCTCTTCATTTGGACTCTCAAATGATAGCTACTACGTGAGATAGTCTATAAATAGCATACATTATTTACAGTATATGAATCCATCTACTTAAAGGAAAGGAAATCAAAGTATGTGTTGCGTAAAATGATTTATAGATTATCAGGTGTACATATACTTATATGCATGGAGCGTCAAAGCATGCAGTTAATTGAGTATGTATTTTTGCAGTATGTATATTTTATGAAGGAACTTTTGATTTAGGAGGAAAGGACTCTCAATAAATAAATATCCCTACATATTTTATTAAATAAAGAATTAATAAATAGACGAGCAAATGATTTATATGTTATCAGAAATAAAATTCCAATTGCAGTCCTGTTGCACTTCTCAATATCATAAATCCATTATTAATAAATAAATATATATATATATATATATATATATATATAAATGTGAGGGAAATAGCGTCATAAATCAAGATTTTAGAGAACACGGCGTTGACCCTTCTTCTTCTTCTTTCATTTTTGATTATAATCCCTGTTTAAAATGATGTACAAACAAACAAAGTCCCTTTGGAATGAGTACAAAGGATATCTTCTCTACGAGATGACTCAAAAGTTACAAGAATTTGACATTTGGACTAGCATTGAACATAAACCCTTGCCGTAAAATTGCTCTCAAAACAAAGAACTTTGAGTTTTAATTATTTCATAAAGTATAGCCAGGAGTCCTCGGCCCAAGGGAGATTTTTTTTATTCGGTTCAATTGAGTTTGAATAGATATTAATTTATGTAGATTATTATAAATTAAAAAATTACTTTGAATTTGTTAAAATAGGTTGATTTAAAATGAAACAAATTTTGGAAAAAAAAATATATTTTATGAAACTTTGTTCGTCAACAATATATATATATATATATATATATATATATATATATATATATATATATATATAATTCTTGAAAGGCCGTTTGTCAAATGTAGAATTTTTTGATACAAAATCATTTTCTTAATTCCTGATCTACATATAAGTTTTTTCTTTGTTTTTTTTATTAAAGTTTCTTTACAAAGTAAATAATAGAATTATTTGAACCTCTCACGGTTTAGGAACATTTACTTAAAATTATTTTCTAAATAAAGGTAAGACTCAAGGTTTAATTTTTTTTTTAAATTGTCCCATTAGAATCCTTGCCTGATCCACCTAGACTGTCTAAAAAAGACCCTGCCCACACATATTTCTGACAAGTGCTGCTATATATTTAAAAAACAAAACTGTCTGCAGAAACTTCCTAGTTTCATAAGCATACATCTTCCATTCATAAGTTTATTTATTAATAGGATCTGCTCCCATGTGTAAATACATACTGGTTCCTGTTTGTTGGCTACATATTCTACTTACCAATCTGCCCTTCTAAAGATCCACACATATTTAAGATCACCACAATGTGGCATAGACAAATGATTACTGATAATGTGACAAACAACTATACTCAAGGACACGCTCAAGTAAAATTGCTCGTAACCATTTGTAACTATGTATTACCTAAATGTTGTAACTATATAAAGTCCAAGAGGGAGAATAATGCAGTCAGATGTAAACCAACCTTACTCTCACTTACTGTCGTATCTGTATCCAACACTGTTGCTATTAGAAGTTACTTCAAAGGACAATGAATCCCTTTCTTTGGATTTGATTCTACTTTAAGCCCCATTTTGAATTCCCTAAATTAATAAACATACAGAGTCCATGAACGTATATAGAATGTTCTTCATGAAGCTATATAAGAAAGGATAAGAGAGAGTGAGCATTCAACCAAAAGATTTCTTACAGTCTTCACACCCTTTTCAACTCAATTAACGGCCTAAAACTATAGTGTAACTGATGAATATAGATAACAAATGAATTAGTTTTAAAATATGAATGCATTGTTGTTAAATTATTATTAAACTTTATTTTATATATTTTTCCTTCATTTCAAAAATCTACATAAAGGGTTCGCAAATAAAAATATTTAAAACTCCTTCTCTCCAAAATTTGAGAATAGATACATAACTTATAAAAAAAACTTGTCAAAAGTCTTGAGAAACGGAGTGAGTCGTTAATAAAACAGAGGGAATCAACCAGTGGGGAGGTGTATACATATATATATATATATATATAAATAAAGAAAGTCTCATAAATTGTCGATGGGTTTATGGGTATTTTTTTTATTTATTTTTATTTTGAGCAAATGAGAATCTCATATAATAAATGTCAGAATAAATATATTTTTTTTAATGTAAATATTTGTGTATGTATGTATATTTTTTGTTTGTTTTTTTTTGCCTTTCCACTCATGTTTTAAATATTTAGAGTGATGCTTTTTGAATAAATAATGATCACTATAACATCATAGTCAAATCTGTTTTTTTGATGACTGGTTTTTGATGGAAATCAAGTCCCTTTTTTTTCCTTGATTAGACAAAATGAAAGGAACAAAAGACACTTGAAAAAACTCTCTTTTTTTTATAAAAATTAATTACAATTTATGGAACACACATTGTATAATTTTAATTCAAACTCCTTCTATGATCTTTTAACCGTGAAAAGGACCCCCTTTAAGCAACTTTCCTTTTTATTTTTATCTCTCAAAAAAAATAAAAATCATTAGGTGCTGTAATCATAATAATTGGATACCCATATTTTTAAGGGCCTCTGCCTTTGAAGTATTTTGCATCACAAACAATAATAATACTCATTTTACAAGGAAAACATTTAGCAAAAACACACGACTCAAATCTTCCTTCTCAATAATAATAATTATTATTATTAATTTCATTTTGATTGTAATTGGGTATCAACATAATATAGAAATTACGAATGTTTCTCATTTGATCTGTGATACCAAAGTCTTTGCAATAACGAACAGTGTGGTCTTTTTATTTGTTAGTTTCTATCTGATTTTTTTTTCTTTTTTCAGAAGCATAATTTATGGCCACAAAAGAACAATAAGAAGTAGTTATGGCTGTGGTCGGAAAGAGAGAGAAACCACCAATTTGTTTTTTTCGAATAAATAAACTTACTTTATTTATTTATTTTCCAAGTTCGTGATTTCCAAACGTTAACGCCTCAAATAAATCCTTTTTAATGGGTTTTTTTTCTAGTATAGTGTCCCTGTTACTCCATTTTTTTTAAAGACTTTCTCTTTGGGCTTTTTTCTTTTTCTTTTTTTTTATAGAGGAAACACAAAAGAATCACTAGGAATTGATACAAAAGGTTGAAACTATCTGCTACAAAAAAATGTCTTCTCAATATAAGGAAATGTTTAGAGAGTCATTGATATTTCTAATCTACTGTTTGTATCCTTGTACGTGTCTAAATATGTCACAAATAAATATACAGTCAAAACTGGTCTAACAAGTCACCTGCTTTAAGTGGACACCTGCACTAAGCGATCATATCCAGCTCCCACGTAGAGAATTTATAGCATAAATACACTGTATTCAGCCTGCCCCTGCAAACATCGGTCAGCTGTCGCCCAAAATAATGCATACCAATATAGATGAACCTACTTTAACGGTCGTCACTTCTTCTTTTTTTTTAGCATTCACTGTTTGTTAAATACAAAACTTTAGAAACTGTGCGTTTGAAATAGATGAATGAATTATTCCAGATAATAAGTTATAATCCCAGCCACTCGGAGGTGGTCTGATGAGCACTGACTATTCCATTTTGTATATAAAAAGAAGTCCAATCGTGTATAATTCAGATTCTGTAGAGATACATGTATCAAGGTGCAATAAATAAGTTATGCATGGATTTGCATAAATGGATGTGGTTTTCGCTACATTCATCTCTCTCCATGTAAATATGCGAACAAATATGGCAATTTTAACACACAAAAAATGATTCTTATCCTAAATTTAACCAGTTTGTAATCAATTAGCATGTTAAATACTGTCATTCAATTAGAATCACTGATGACTAGAAATGTAAATAATATGCAAATCGGGCTTGTAAGAAACAAAGAAAGAGAAAACGAACCTGGTAACTCTGATAATTTGATGAATGTTGAGAGGGAAGAAGCTTGAGCTGTCATGACGTTTGACTGAGCTATAAACTGCTATTCTTCTATATATATACAAATTCTGACTTCTCTGTATCGTTAAGCCTAGAGCTTGCTACAAATATAAGTAACTATTGTGTATTAGTTAATATTGTCAAATAACAATTTACAGATACAATGTAGAGGCCCCACATAGTAACTGCAGGCACGCTCTTGCACCTCAACGAAATCCCTATCCCTGTATTAATGCAATAGTACGATAAGTAGGAATGTAAATAATATGCAAATTGGGTGTGTAAAATGTATTAAAAAAAAGAGAAAATCATCAACCTGGCCACTCTGACAATTTGATGAATGTTGAGAGGGAAGCAGCTTGAACTGTCATGACGTTTTACTGAGCTACAAGCTGCTAGTCTTCATTATATACATATACAAATGAAGACATCAATAATAAACAATAACATTATGTATACCATAGATGAGAGGCAGAAAGTTAATTTTCAAATTAATGTTAGAAAATTATCGATTTTTAACTAATAATAATTATACGAGATCTTGAGCCCTTTTTGCTTATATTTTATTTGCTTTATTAACATTAATGCATCATGTATTCCTTCATGTGAGATCTTTACTATCAGGTAGATGTTCTCCCCTCAGTAGTAATAAAGGACAAATGATAACAGCTTTGGAAAACAAAAAGTACTGTTCCAAGAGCCAACTCCACAAAGTCTCACACGCGGCATTTTGCATATTATTTACATTCCTACTGATGACACATATATTTTCTTGGCTAATCAGTTTGAACAAAAGGAAATTTTAGATATTTTTATTACTAATGTCATTAAAAATTATTACTCATTTTATTATTTAAATGTATTATTATACAATGATAATTAAAGGTAATTTTATTCTAATTTTGGTTATATTTTTTATATAACCAAAAAAAAAGTTATAAACACCTACATGTATATTATTTGATTCTGTGTATTTTGCAGTTCATGCATACCTCAATGTATGTCCTATTTCCCACGTCATAGTTTTAAAAAAAATCAAACCGGATTTAAGCGGTCACTTTTCAGGGTTTCCCTTGCTCATGGTCGCTTGATACAGGTTTGAATGTATCTCCCCAAAAACATCAATAATCCCTTTGTGTTTTTAATGAGCTGTCGACTATCAACTGCTTTATTTTCCTTCTCAAATTTGATTTGACTCAATTCAAATTATTTTCTTAGAAAGGAGTGAAGCTTCACAGATTTAAAGGGAAAATAGTTCAGTGAGTGTGGTGCATAATTGGCAACCTAGTTAGCAATTATCTTCTTTTTTTATAAGGTTGAGAGATGGATACAAAGAAAATTCCCTTGTGATGTATACACCTATAAATTTAAAAAACCATAAAAAAACTTCCCAATTTCCGTAATCGGTTTTTTTTCTATTAAAAAGCTACAAGACAAAAAAAAAGCAATATTATTAATATTATAATATATATTTAGAATATATCTTTTTTGGGGGGGAGTTTTCTTCTTTTTTTTTTTTTTACCTCATTCTCGTGTAATTTTATATCTCTATAAATATAAAGAATATATATTTTTTTTTCCTCTCTTGTAATGAAACCTTTTTAGTAGGAAGAAAAAAAAATTCATAAATATTTAAGTAACAAAGTTACTTTATCTTTTTAAATAAAAGTAATTTGAACATACATAAGTTTATGAGAACACGCTAAAATCAGGCACTTGTCCCATATATTCATTAATATAAAAATATATGGTAAATACGTAGTTGGTAGCATGAAGATTCAGTCCTTGACAACAGACAACAATTTCTTCCTCTTGTCCTTGCGTGTCTATTTATTATGAACGTATAAGGAATTTTCTAAGACTTATATACTTATCACAGGAATAAACCCTTCCTTGTAAAATAATTGAAGCAACTCTGAGAGGGAAGAAGAAGAAAAGAAACGAAAAATGAAGTAGACTATAACAAATAGGGAACAAAAGTTGCTATGTAGTAAATTGTGTTGAACCGTGGATAGGGAAAGAAAGGTTTGTTGACTCGTAGTCCAAGGGTCTCCTCTATTTACATGTTAAAAAAGGAAAGAAAAAGAAAAATGCCATGTACTAAATTCTTATCTTTTGATTTTTGAATATTTTGCTAAGTACAAAATACTTTGCAGAAACTAAATAATTATCTACATATTTTCCTTATTGAGAACTTTTTTTTTTTAGGAATTTCCCGCCGTATATCTTTGTTGTTGTTATATGTGATATGTGTCAAGTCAACAAGGAACCAAGTTTATGATTGAAATATTTACTCAAAAATGAGCGTGAATTGTCCTCATATTATTATTCTTGAAGAATTTCTCTTTACTCGTTTGTATATATAGGTTATTTATAGTTTAATTAAATAATGACTCCAATAATAATTGCAACTTATTTATAGGAGTCAAAAAATACCGGCCACAATCAAGAATATACAACATCTGGCATTTCTGACTATGTAGTAGTTACTATTACTATGATTCATGGTGAGCATGACAGTGGATGCAGTTGATTCTTAATAGCTCTTAAAGTGGTTTTAGCCAACTGTAACTAAATAAATCTCTGGGGCTATGATAAAGATGGACGTTCTTTGTGGGACTCCATGTGCAGTCGACACATTTATCCGATTGCTCTATTGGATGATAGACAACAATCCTTGGTTGTTTCTCGACTAAAAGTGACATTTTAGCAACAACCGTGTGGTATAGGTTTTAAAATGACTCTTAAATATTTGGCAGTTATATTTATGATGACACAAAACTACTGTAAAGTGGATTTTCTCCTTTTCAATATTTGAAAATAAACTTGCTTTCTTGTTGACTTGACACATATGCTTTTCATTTATACATGTTATAATTCGAAGAATTCGATGGAAAAAGGAAAGTTTTGACATCTATGTAATTATGCAATTTACAGCTTATAATTTATATACATATATATATAACATATATATACAGAAACTATTATGACATTAAAGAATGACGTCATTGGCTAAAGGGATCAAAAAGTGCTCTAAATATATACATATATATATGTGTGTGTTCACTAATAACATAATTTACTCTAAGTATATACTTTTTCCCTCTATTAGTGCTCCAAATGTTTGATCAAATTGTCATTCAAATTATTTATTGTCAAGCAGTAAACTTACAACAATTTGAGAGAATGACGTCATTGTTAACAAGGAGGAACTAATTAAGGGCCTTTGTTCTTTGTTCGTAGTACAAAAGAAAGGTTGAAAGTGGATTAGAACTCTTGAACACATGAATATCTGTTATTATCTCTAAGAGGTATATTAAACCTTTGCGCTATTTTCCTTTTTCTATAATTATATATATATATATATATATATCAACATACGAATTATGAATGTTTTATTTAATTTAATTATAAAATAAATGTGTCAAAAAGAAAGGGGTTTAATTAAACATAGAGAGAGAGAAAGAGAGTCAAGAAGAGTAGAACCAATCTTTGAAAAGATTTGTGAGGAGTAATCCCCTTTTATTTAATCAAAGACTTTGATTAAAAATAAATTTCATTTGAGAATTGGGGATTTTAAATTATTATTAAGTTTTGAGTAGTAACAAAACAGTAGTCGAACATTGCTTCAAGTATTATTAAACCATAGGCCTAATGAAGGATTACTATTATTACAATTTTAAGGATTGAACTTTCTATATATTTTTCTGTCACGTTTCTTTACTCCTCATCGACACACTTTCCTTCCTTCCTTTCTATTCTTAATTAATTTTGAAAGGTAATAAATTAAACTCTCCATGCATAAATTTTAACGTATTATTGTTATTATTGTAGAAATTAATGCAAAAAACATAAAAAGCTTTTTTTTACGACTTTGCAAAAGCATTTTGATATAAAGGGTATACAAAAATCAATTTTTTTTTTTGAGGAGCATGGCATTCCCTGTAGAATGTGCAACACATTTAGACTCTTGTGTATATATATATATAACATATGTTTGCACAGCAGTAATGCAAGCAACTGGTCGTGTGGAAAGAGGGGATTTTGATCTAAAAATCTTCTACACTACAATTCAAAGTTTCAAAGACTTGCATCTGAAAAAACGAATGTTCTACAAACCATGCAGAGGCAAGAATTGATGTATCTATACTTTTTCTAGTTCAATATGGGAATTGAATACTTGTAATAGATAAGTCTGCGGCCCACTCCAGGATTGAAGATGTTTTAAATAAGGAAGAGTTTTCAATGCACAAAATTTTAAAACTATGACCTTACAGTTCCTTGCTCAATCCAATTGAGCAGATTTGGTCAATTTTGAAAGCCTTTGTGAAAAGAGAATAGGAATAGGAATAAATTGAATTTCTATTTTAAATACTGAAAGAAATGATTGCAGCATTTATATGAGCAAAGATCAAGAACAGCTCTGAAACATTTAATTGAAGAAGGACCGAATGAAATTACCTCAATGATTTGTAATCTAATTGTATACCTAGCATTCAAAATCGTTTTGTATATATGTAGATCTGATTAATTTTATGGACATGAGATCCTAATAAAATGAGTTGAAATATGACATTGAAATAACTACATATATTTAATTTTGCATCTTTATTTATTTTTGCATTTTCATTAATTACAAAATGTATTATTATGTTAAATTCCCTGGATATTGTTTTTTACTATTTATTCTCATATTGAACTTCCTTATTCCCATATTGAATTTGAAAAGGTAGAGTAGTCATGTGATATCCAAGGTTTCATCAAAACATTAATGTCACTTAGTGATCTTATTTCGGATGACTCAAAATCCTAGTTTCGAATTGCTTTCCCTGTCATGAGTAAGTATTCCCTTTTCTTATATATAAAAAAATTCTCTTCTTCTTTAAAATCCTTTAAAATCTCGGCATTGTATTGATCTCTGATAAGTTGGTTTGAAACATAATAATAGTTTCAAATCAATTATGACTTTCACATTAAGGTTATTTGTGGTGATGAATTACAAAATTACCAACCAAATCACGGATTTGATTCAATATCAAAAGTGAAAGTAATTTTGGGTGTAGATTTATTATTTATAAAAAGTTGGAAATTCCATTATTCATCCATAATATTTTGATACCCTCACATATGGGTTTTGTAAGCTCCATATCCAGACACGTAATTCAATTAGCTCGTATATCAAATAATTAATTATTCTTGTATGTAAGTTTTAGTCTCCAAAAAGTTTTTTTTAGAAATAATAACCCTGGAGATGACTTTAAGACAATTTGTTCCTCTAATAATAATCCTTTAGATATTTACGAACAAAAAAACTATTGTGTTCGAATACGGAGAACAATTTCAATATATTTTTTTCCCTACATAAACTCCTTGACAAGTTTGTAAAACTTGTCAAAAAACTTGCAACGAATTCATTTGATATCTTTTATCCCAATGCAGCTAATGCATTTTCAAAGACATTTGAAATGAAGAGGACAAAATAAATAATTAAATCTTTTTTTATGGGAGCAAAGTGAATGTAGCACTTTATGTGTTCTTAACAAGATAGTCAATATCAAATGAAAGCCTGACACATTAAAAAAGTTTTTTTGTGATGATAAAGTTTTAAATATATTATTACTATAGCCGTTCAAAGATTCCCGTTGATTTTTTTTTAAAAAGCAAAGACAAGCAAAAAAAATATAAAGTCAAAATAAATTACTTATTTACAATATCATTATTTAATTAATATAAATTGTTTGGGCAGTAAATACCTTTAATGAAGCAGCACACCTAATGACTCATTCATAGTTTTGAAAAGTATATATAAAAAATGCGCAAACTCATTTTGAAAAAAACAAAACAAAAAAAAACGGTTTCATTCCTGTTTCAAACTGATCACCAGAGCCTCAAAATGAGCCGTATGTTTCTTACTAGCCTTGAAGGATAGACCAAGCTATATAATCCATTTGTTAGTAGTCAAAGGAGATAGACAACCACAAGATTCTCTGTTCTGTATGTTTGGAAAATAATTGTGCCTGTTTGACGTTAAAAAAAAAATTCGTTCAACCAAAAAAATAATAGGAGAAGTATGTTTCAAAATGGAGAATATTTGATTTGATATTTTTTCATTTGTAAAATGGGAAATTTGCACCATTGACCAATAGATTTAAATTTCTGAATATTATATAGAAAAAAATGCGTTTTTTCATATTCAATTTTGTTTTACTATGTATTTTTACAAATACAAAATTGTGAAATAAACAGTACCACTCTGACCCTCCATTCATTTACACATTTCTACATATTCTATACAATAGTTTTACAATAATTTGACCTTTAATAAAGATTTCTTAAAGGTTAAACAATTGAACATGAATTAAATCTTGTTAATTTGTGAAAAATTCCTCATCTTACCATATAAATAAAGAATAGTTCACAAAAAAAATTTCAATTTAACAAATATCGTTTGTAAATTGGTGTGAAATTCAAATTATATCCGATGGTATTTAAGCTATGTGTCAATTTATATCACTTATGTGCATTGTGTCTATAATACATAAATTAATACTCAAAGGATAAATATTAAATACACTGTAAGATGAACAGACACAGAATTTGACAAATTCAGCAGAGAGTCATTGAGGACAAAACATTGGTAAACATCATAAGGGATGTAAATATTTATAAAGAAAAATTGAAACTTACTTAAAAGAAAAGAAGAAAAAACGATTGGTACCTTTGTTCTGTTTTCAATGTATGTTCATTTTTTATTAGATCCTTATGGTGAAAAAAAAACCATAGAGCAGACACCTGCTCTTAACAACAACCTCAATTCAAATTTAAATAAAATATAAACCATGCATTTATCTTTACCTCAGGCATCACATGCAGCAATAATATGCCAACAATCTACTTAGAAAGTAGCCTTCTCCTCGTGCTCTACAAAGTTCACATCCCTATTCATAGCTTAGACGGTGTGCAAAAAGAGGGGCTTTAATTCTTTTTTGTTTCAGGGTCTACGAATTGCGCCAATAACTCTGAAAAATGCAGGAATATAAATTGACAACTCGCATTTTTTTTTTCTTTAATTATTCTTTTCTATTTTTGATCTCTTCAAATGCCGAATGTGATTTACTATACAATAACATTTGTGGTATAAAAAGTAGGATATCCGGCATGTAACATAAGAAAATTATTCTCATAATAATGACAATCTTGAGAATCTGAAATTGAGGAGGCAATAGGCATTATTCCACAGATAAAGAAATACGAGCACTATGCTCACCTTGAAAAAATACAAATATATTGCTAACAAACAACGGGCAAGTGTTCCACGCTCGCCGGGAATCCCTATTTTTGAACACATCTACTCATCAGCATATACCATATCTCTCAAAATAATCACATTTTGATCTCATGAATGTACTTATATGTATATATATGATCATGGGCACTGAGTCTTAGAGTTGTTCATAGTCGGCCAAATAACGTAATGCAACATAAAGAAATACAGAAATAGCAAGGACGTCACTGAGACCCTACTTTTTGATCAGCCTTAGTCATCATTAAAGACATTCTATAACAGTTTGTTGAGTCAATGTTATCCCTTCTAGTAACAATTTATTGTAGCCTCCTACCTGTTATCCTCACTCAACGTTTTTGAAAGTTAATACTCTCAAGAAATTCAATTAAAATGAAGGAGGAAAAGCATCAAGTTACAATTTTCTGAGAAAGGTTATTAGTGCTAATAAATTATCTTCTGTTTTGTAACCCAATATTCTCATATAAATAACATACCTACATTTATTAATACAACGACACCTTATAGCTTTCCCTTATATGTACAACTTCAAAAGGTTATTTTTTTTTTTTTTTCAAAAATGTGAAAGGGGTTTGCATTAATCACCACTTAGGCAGGAGGCAGAGCAGTAAATAGATTCTTTTGAAAACATATATGTAAACTTCATCTTCACATAAAAAAAAATAACATAAAAGGAAAATCATTTATTTGATATGAATAAAAGTAAATATAAATATCAATAATAATAATAATAAATAAAAAAACCGTTTGATTCATATATGAATGATGATTGAATATCTACAATTTCGAGCACGAATATTGAATATTTATTTATTTATTTATTTATTACTATTTGGTTCAAAAACATGTTTTAAACAAAAAAAACAAAAAAACAAAAAAAAGTAAGAATCATCTATTCATCAAGTAAAGAAAAAAAAAAACAAGAAATCAGAAAATGGAGCATGAAAAAATTGCATTCAATTTATATACATATATATATAATGTCTTTGTAAGAGTACGGATATTTGCATCGATGAAATCAAAGAGATGAAATTTATATATAAATATATATAAATTATATGTACAAACTAAGGGGGAAAACAAAGAAGTATAAACTAAAAAAAAACCAAGGAACGTTTGTTCATAAATACATTTGACAAACTATAGATTACAAACTATACATAGTACTCTGCATGCCTGCTACATTCAAACCAAAAGCAGAGTACATACATATTTGGTAAGAGTGACAGGTAGTTGATTTAGTCCGTTGGTTTTTCTTTTTTTCTTTCTTTTGTTCTTTAATGTTTCTGAATAGACGTTTTGCTTATTTTTGTTGTGGTTTTTTCATTCATCATTTTACATTCAGAGAGCAGTCAAAGGATTTAGACAGCCTCTCAAAAATCAATCTATAAATATCTATTTCAATAAAAGCAAAGATGAATATGAATCATTGAATAAATGAATATAGCCCTTTTGAGAAGTTGAGAAAGGCTTTTAAAAACAACTACGGTCATATTCAAGTCTTCTCAATATATCCAATATATGTAAATACTACAAAACTATGTTGAAGGAAAATACTTTTAGACAATGGAATGTATGCTGTATGAGAATTTACAAACTGATAACCTTTTTTTTTTGTTGTAAGTTTTTTATCTCTGTATTTCTAAATATATGTACATTACTATATATATTCACGACTTTTTCCTTCAACAGCTCTTCATCAAGTTAAATATTCTCTAAGTGATAGATTGTTTTTAGATCCTATTTTAACTCTAATTATACTGTCATTAGTGTTTGAACTCTGGGCTAATATAGTAAATATCTTTGCTCCTATTGCGTTGGCAAAACTTTTTAAAGCAACGCCGCTATGCGTTCCATATAGGACACATTTTGGGCACCTGATTTGGAATGATGCATAAGGAATTTGGATCATTTGATGATGCAATGTTAATTAATAGGTGATCGCTAACATCATCGAGAAGTCTCTGGCTACGGTCTACAATGTTGCCAGGGCCAAATCTTGGGGTAAATCTACAAACAAAGCCTGTGGCAGGTGTGGCCACAAAACGAAGAGGAATAGAGACTTTGTATCAGTCCTCAAGAACAAGATGAAGAAGGACACCACCCCTTCAATCAGTTGACTTTCCAAGACCATGAACGTGAGCCTAAGAACCATGCACAAGACTGTAACCTCTTCACGACAAAATTAAAGGAAAGAAGGCTCGAAAGGAGTCACAAAATCCTGGCCATCCTGCATAAAAGCTCGAACACAGTAAAGATCTTCTACGACAAGAAAGTCTTCGCCGTGGACCAGGCTTACAACTGCAGGAATGATCACTTCCTAGTCCAGTCAACAGAGGAGGTCAAGGCAAGTGATGGTCCTGGGGCCTCAACTGTAAGGTCATACACTCATATTTTTTTTAAGGTGATGTAGAAAATTAACAGCAAGAACAACAACAAGGTTCTGAGGCCCACTGTACCACTGTGGCTGAAAGCCAACTATCCCACAGGCAGCAACACGTGGGCCCAATACGGAGCTCTCTGCCCATACCAGCCAGAAGGCTCAACAGTTCGGATTTTCTAAATTTTGGATAAAACCCGTATATGTAGCTTAATGACCACGGAGTGACTTGAAAATGACCGGGAAGTCACTTGTACATATATATACATATAGTATGTATTTGACTCGCGTGCTCAGAGTTGCCTAAATTAAGACATTTGATAGGAATGATCGGGAGTCGAATTTTGGTGACAAGAGTATTTGTTTTAAAAATACGAGATATTTATAGGCTTTCAACATTATGTTTGCATTTCTTTAAGAGCACCTTTGCTCTAAGTTAGAAATCTAATGTCCAATTTACAACAAAATATAAAATGATTTTTGTCCGTATATCATTTATAAATTCATTTAACTTTTATTTTATAGAGTGTCACCACAAAATCAATCTCAAATAAGTTTTTTTATATGAAAAATTACTAATTGGCATTGATACTTAATTAGGAACTGAGTATTTCAGAAAACAAATTATGGGCAATTATGAACGCTTTATATGTAAATGATCAAGTTTCTGGAAAGGATTGAAATAGCCAAGTATGTATGTTATCTTAGCCTCTACTTCAATGGTCCTTAACCTTTTTCTAACTGCGGACCGGTCAATGCATGACAATTATACTTCGGACCGGGAGGTTGAAATATTAATTATAACAATAAATGTGAATCCACCACTGTGACCTCATATGGAACTTTATTAGCACATTCCTTCAACATTACAATGATATTATAACATTAGGAAGGTATAACTTTATCAACACATTGCTCCAACAATATAAGATATTAGTATAACATCAAAAACTGTCCGTAACGTCAAATCAATGGGAGCCCTGAGATTGTTTCTTTGCAACAAGATGGTCCCATCAGGGGGTAATGGCAGACAAAGACACCAAAAGTGTGTTGCTTATGTCCAGTCTACTCCTTTGCCTTGTCTTGGTGGGTGTCTCAGCAGAAAACAGATTGGCTGTTGGAAATAGCAACAAGGTTTACAGAGCTGTGTTAGCGATCTCTGGGTATTCTGCCATGACTTTAATACAAAATACCGGCAGAGTTATTGTATCGAACACTGTTTTAAAGCCGCTGTCATTTGCAATCTCCAGCAGTTGGTCTTCTTCTCCTTTCACAAACATGCTGGATTCAGCTGATTTGTTGAAAATCGGTCACGTATCCATTCCTTGGCCCTTCGTGGATCCTTTGAGGTTGGTAGTAAACAGAAATAACTAATTAATTCTGGTGCGGCCCGGGGGTTGGGAACCAGAGCTCTACTTGATTGATGAGACTTTATTTGCCCCCGATATGGCCTTTCAAATAAAATCATAGCTAAAATATATTTTTCGTCATACATGTGACCGGGGATTGTTTGAAAGGCTATGTGCAATTGGCAGACCTTTCAATGGGCTAATTTCTTCATAACTTATTATTAGAAAATAAAAGATAATTATTATTTTTTAATTGAGGTGTATGTACAAATGTCATTCAAACTTAGTTTTGACATAAACCATTCTTCTCCCTTTCTTTTGCTCCGTTGACAAGCCACATTGTCTCTAATGATATTAACTGATATTTATGTGTCTACTTATAATAAAACCTCACTTTCATAAAAAGTGTATGAAACAAAAAATAACAAAAAACATATATATTTCCTTAAAAATACTGCAAAAATTAATTAATCTTACAAGGTATATATATGTGTATATGCTAGGGTCAATAAGTTCATTAGGCAGGCTTTGAGCCATAGATCTTGTACGGAGTCTACTTCTAAATTATTATGTACATGGAATAAAAGTTCATTACAAAACATTCAGCGGAGAGAATTAGACTTTGAATGGATAAATACCATACAAATAGGGTACTGTTAAATAGCCTACAATTTTGAATTTGAGAAAACACAAATCAAAATATATGTATACTTTGTAATATATCAGAATGAAATATATGTATGTAAAAAATGCTAATTTTGGCTAAGATAAAGCTTTTTAATTTGGAATTTTTAATAGGATGTATTTTTTTTTAGACTTAAGCAAAAAAGACTTGCATATATACATTATTATTAATTGTAAAATTTCATAATTAAATTTTAAACATATTTATTTTATATAAAATCAGTTCACACTGAGGATAGTAGTATGTAGTTCTACCTTTTGTGGAATCACTCAAAGAGTGATTATTACAGAGAGAGTATGGGAAAGTAATTATTTATAGGAGGAATTTGCTTTCAAAAATACACTTCTTATGTGTGTACAATACATTATTACACTGCAATTAAAAGTTGCTCTTATTCGAAGAATAAATAAGAGAATGAATAAATAATATAATTACTCTTTAGGAATTAAAGATTTCTCTGTGAAGGGTATTGATCCATCAATTTTACCTTCTTGTACAATTGTATTCTATATATAGTTCTACAAAGAGATGGACAATTGTGATGCCATGATGGCATGAATAGACTATGTAGACACATTTTAGTTGAATAAAATAAATAGCAATTATGTCTATATTTAATGGTTCTTTATTTAGAGATACAATTGCTGCATTTATGCCTCAAAGCAAGTCTCATAAGACATCCCTTACCTGTTTAAAATAATATAAAACTTAATTAGTAGAGCCTCAACTCTAAAAAAAAGAAAAAAAAAGACAGAATCTCAAAATGGGGGTCTCTCTATCAGATTCCCTTTCAAAAGCATTTTTTGAAGAAGAAGAAGAAGAAAAGGAGAAGAAATAGGAGCGAAGAAAAAACAAAGTAACTAGCGCTCTCTCCTCATTCAGGGTTAGAAGGAGAGGAGAGCGCAAAAGAAACACCAAAAAAAAAAAAAAAAAAAAAACAATCTTCAGTCTCTTATTCCTGCTGCTCAAATTTTTCATTTGAAAAGTATATTTAGAATTAAAACAATATCTCACGCTCAATTCCCCTTCAGAGTTTAGTTGGAGAAGAGGAGAGGAGAGAAGAGAAGAGTCAGAAGACACATTCATTCATTCATTTATTCATTCTGGAGGAGGTGATGATGCTGATGAAAAGGATGATGAAGTCGTCTACTAAAAGTTAGAAGAGTATTTAAGAAAAAAAAAGTTTAAAAAATAGACACATCTTTGAATCTGTAAGTAGATATTTATTTCTTTTTTATTCAATATAACATATACATACAAAATAAATCTATATGTAATCCTACATGTGCCTAGCTATGAGTCACGAATGACAACAAAAAATTACTGTGTGTGCTTTTTTTTTCGTTTTTTTTTATTCATCAAGGATATATGTTGTTATATGTACATACATGCATATCTTAGAAAGAAATAAAGAGAGAGAGAGAGAGAGCTAGCTAGCTAGCTAGCTAGCTAAATGAGAAACACATGTAATTAATGTCTTCTTAGTGAACCTCCTTCACAAAATAAAAAAATACAAAAAAAAAGAGAACTTTTTCAATTAAAAACTACTCAACTTTACTTCATATACATACATACATCTGGTCTTATATAAATAAATTAATAACTTAATAAATATATATGTATATATATATATATATATGTAGATATGAATAGTCCTTACCTACCTGTAGTTAAGTGTAAAAACTTATTGAAAGATGTATTATGTAAGGTACAATAAATAACATTTTTTTACTTAGACGACTTTTGAGCAAATTTTGACAGAAGAGCTATTCCATTCACTTCCCTTCTTTATTTGTGTAAAGTAATCCACAATTCCCCCTTTTCAAAACATGAACATTTAAAGTAAAAGGGATTTACTAATTAACTTATTAACTACTAGTTACTAATTAATAACACTACCCTCATGCGTGAACCGTCATTTCATCACATCCAAAGCTAAGCTAAAAACGATTTCTTTCATTTTATGTACACTACATATCCTTTATTTCCAAATAGTAACCCATATATATATATAGTCATCAATCCTTTAAATTACGGGGTCACAAGTATCACTTGCCTATATTTGCAAAAAGTACTCGGTCATAATTAAGGGGAATATTTTTTTTTTTTTAATTAGGACTGAATCCTTCGTCTAACCAGAGATTGATCTTGTAATTCAATTAAAGTCTTATAGACCATGAATGAATGAAGGCTTGAAATGACTAGGAATGTACAAAATTATGCAAATGGGGGGGTGTGAAATAAAAAGAAAGAGACAATCATCAACCTGGTTGTAACTCTGACAATTTGATGAATGTTGAGAGGGAAGCAGGTGCAGCTGCCATTGCGTTTGAATGAGCTTCAAGCTCCTATTCTCCTTTATATACATATACAAATGAAGACATCAATAATTAATAGTAACATTATGTATGTAAACCATAGATGAGAGGCAGAAAGCTAATTTTCAAAATAATGACTGAAAATTATACATATATCTTTAGCTTACAAGTCGTAAACTAACAATTATTATTACGAGAACATGAGCCCTTTTTTGTTAACATTGTATTTCCTAGTATAAATGTTCTCTCCTCAGTAGTAATAAAGGAAAAATGATAACAGCTTTGGAAAAGAAAAAAAAGTACTGTTGTTAAAAGTGCCAACTCCACAAAATCTCGCACGCGAGATTTTGCATATTTTTTACATTCCTAAAAATGACCTGATTTGAAGAAAACACAAGGAGAGCGTGCCGGTGACACGGGCACACTCCTGGGAAAAAAAAGAAAAAAAAGTGTCTGTTTTCTTTTTTCAATTAGCAATAATAATAATAAAATTGATTTGTGTGTATGTGTGTCTCGACTGCTCATATGTCATCATAAACAAACCCTTTATTATGATTATTGCACTACGCACATTTGTAAATATCTTCACTATTGACACGCCATATTTTAAACGTCCAAAGGGCAGAGTCATATAAAATTTTTTCTAGAGATAAAAAAAATAATGCATATAACATATATCATCAATATTTTGCTATCTGAGCCCAACCCAGAAATTTGAATGTAAAGCGTTCCTTGTATATCAATTGAATAATGGGACACGTATTGTATTTATGAAGTCAAAAAATAATTTAATAATTTTTCTTCAAAGTTGCTTTTTTTGTTGACGTATTGGATACGTCTGAGTCTCATTTGCTCCTATCCAACAGAAGTAGTTTTCCATGCTCCAATTGCAAAAAAATATTGAAAGAATTTGTATCAAAACAAAGTACATTTAGCAGTGTTTCATTTAGTTCTGATTCTATTTGTCCGACTTTTTCTTTTTGTATTTTACTTAAAATTTCAAGACTAATATATTATACTAATTGCATTTTCAACTGCTGATATTTATTTATTTCTTTTGGCTTTGCGGAGTCCATGTACAATATCAGACCCTGTCATAACAACCACAATTTACATGCATACATAGAAATGAGGGGGGGGGGGGGGAATAACAAGGGTGTTAGTAATATGCTAATAATAATAATAATAAAAAAAAGATTTCCCCTTATTCCCATTACCAAAAATTTACATTAACAAATAGGGATGTGGTGGGTGAGTGGGCAATCATAGAATGTACATAGAATTAGACATCCCTTGTTTTAAAATTAAATACATACGTACAATTTGTATAAACAAAGCAATGCAAAATTAAATATATTTTTCGTCAAAACGAGACAACATTATTATTACTATTGAATTAGTAAGTCCTTTTATTGAAGAGCATTTGTGTCAAGTCAACACGAAAGCAAGTTTCAAGTTTTCAAATATTGAAAAGGAGAAAATCCATCACTTTTAAGTAGTTTTTTGTCTTCGTAAATATTATAACGGCCAAATATTTATGAGTCATTTTAAGACCTATGCCGCAGGGTTTTTGCTAAAATGTAACTTTTAATGGAGAAAGGAAGGATTCTTGTCTATCCAGTTGAGCAATTGGATAAATGTCTCGACTGCACAAGGAGTCGATATGGCCCCTGAATGAACGTTCATCTATTTCATAGCCCCAGAGATTTATTTAGTGGCAGTTGGCTAAAACCACTTTAAGAGCTATTAAGAATCAACTTATTCCACTGTCATGCTCACCATAAATCATAGTATTAGTAACTACATAGTCAGAAATACCAGATGTTTTTTATTCTGTATTGTGGCCGGTATTTTTTGACTCCTATAATACAGTGTCAATTATTATTATTGGAGTCATTATTTAATTAATATATAAATAACCTATTAACACAAAGGAAAGAGAAAGTCTTCAAGAATAATAATATGAGTGCAGTTCACACTCATTTTTGAGTAAATATTTCAATCATAAACTTGATTTCTTCTTGACTTGACACATATTGTTGAAGTAAATAATAAAATTTTGGAATTCTTCATTTATTTTTATTTTTTTCATTTGTGTTCAAGATGGAGAAAGAATGTTGGAATCACAAATACTTCATGATTTTCATGTACACTAAACATTAATAAAACACTTGCTTCCACTCTAAATTAAACTCATATCTCAAGGCTAGGTAGGTGTCCATGAATTATGACTCTAGAACTAACTACGACTCTTCCATGAATTTATCTTGTTAATTCAAGGTAAATAAGGTGAATTCTGCGAAGGGGGAAACAAATATAAATGCATATTTATTATGTGCATTCAAAAGCGACCTCTTGCGGTGGGGGTTTATTTGTTTATTCAAAAGTAAAGGCAATGAAATATCTCGAAGCTAAGAGGCACATTTCTTAACTTTGTTTTTTAGTTTGCTACTGCCCCAGGGTAGATAACTTTTTATAAATAAATAATAACATGAGTGTAGGGCCGTTGATTGAGTGAGGACATATGGTTGAATTCGACAGCATATATAGTATATGTATATATAAAACATTCCATGAACATAAAATTAGCTTCAACTTAAAAAGCCTTAAAATTTAGAGGGTGCAAAATCTACTGTTAAAAAAATTATGTAGGCGATTTTTTTTATAATTTTTTTAACGTTTTTTAGATGAAAACGTTTTCTCCATTCTCTACGGTCCACATATTAGTAAAATGAACAAAATCTCACACAAAAAAAAATAGGAACCACCACTTTTTTTTCTTCCTTTTCTAATGATAAAAATGTAATTTTTTTTTCTATACACAAATCCCTATTCATAACCCACATTCTATTCATGAATTATTTTCCAACATATTACTTGTTAATTTCTTTTTGAAATGACGTCTAACAACCTTAAGCACAAAATTATATATACACACACACACAAAAAAAAAAAAAAAACCCTTTCTATAGAACTATGTTAGACATAAAGAGCATTGAAATGCATTGAGGTGGGACTCTTTTTCTTATAAATATATAAATATGATGTCGTTTATTTGAATCATTTTCTGATAATCATTGCAGTCTTTACAAATTACAAAATATGTATATAGACACATAGTTGCTTAAAAGGGTTGCAATTTACGCATAAGTACTATACCTTTCCAGGTTCAATCTGGAAATAAGCAAGTTCAATATGGGAATGATTAATAAAAAATAATATTTCGGAAATTTAACATAGTAATATATTTTATAATTAATGAAAATAAATAAATTGGATTGAGCATTTTAAGACTCTAAGGCCCAAGTCTTATTAAAATTTTGTGAATTGAAAACCCTTCTTATTTCAAAACCCCTTCAATCCTGGAGTGGACCGGAGCATAGTCGATTACAAGATCTACTGGCCCTCCATATATGTACATCCTTTGCTTTTCTTAAGCATTCACGCACCCACTCCATTGCTGATTCCCTTTTGAAACTTCCTCGTTTCACCTCATGATGAACAAGCCCCAAGGCTTGACCAATAAGTCCAATAACGTGAACATTGGCCCCTTTAGAGGCTTTTACAAATGTAGAGCATCTGCTTCTACGTAGTGAACGACCCATTGATCTTGAAATATTATGGAGATTAAAGTTAGTCTCGTCCATCAACAAGATGTGTAAATTTAGAGACTCATAGGAAAATAAGCTTTCAGCGAAATCAGTACGTTTATTCCCATATTGAACTTGCTTAATTATGTAATATTTAAAATAGGTCTATCATTCTTTATGTGAGAATATACAAATTTTATTTGCCCTTGATTTAATTCATTCACATAACTTCTTCAACATATTTCATTCATAAGTATTGGTATAAAAAAACACATTTGTACATATGTCTTAATTCCAGCACACAAAAAAAATAAAAAATAGGAGAAACTTCGCTATTTTTAGTATTCTATGAATAAATTGTCATTGATGAAGTCTATTTTGATTTTAAATGAGCCAGGATCTCATCAATATAAAGTTGTACAATTATTCATTTGAATGTGAGGCGTATACAATTATTAGTTTAGAGTTCTGTACTGTCGTAGATCTTAAAAGAAGAAATGCTCAAGGGGCTGAAAAAACGTTCTCAAAAAGTAAAAGTGTTTATCAAACTTTTTTAATGAGATAACTAAAGCCATGGAATCATTCATCAAACACACATTTTTGGTCGTATTTTCTTTCAGAAGAAGAAAAAGAAGTTTTTGAGCAGATCTGGCAATTTTCCAGGGCTCTGCATCTGCTCTGAAAAAACACTGATATAAAAGGAACCACCTCTAGAAAGAGCTCAAAAATTCAAATATAAATAGTGTCCAACACAATTTTCTAACTCATTTTGATCACCGTATACTTGTGTGTCCCGGGTTACGGGACATGTAGTGAAGCCGGAGTACTAACAATTTTAATGAGGTACTCGATTGTTACAAGTACATGAGCCGGACTTTGCAATGAATTCCATTAAGTCACATATAACATATATATACGTAATATAGACAAACATTATCAGGATCAGTGCGAATATGTTAGTGTCGTGACAAAACTACTTGTCTAAGTTTTAGGCCTGAATCTTATTAGGTAAGGGGAGAATTATGTAAAAAAAATGAAGAAGATATTAATACGAGTACCTATGTATTTTGGTTCTTTACTATTTGTTTCGAGTTATAGTCCCGGCACTGCAAATGATCTTTATGTACAACAGAGTTTTACAACTATTTAAGTGGACCACAGAAATGAAAAGGAAAAAAGAAACTCGTTAATTTTGATTTATAAATATTATAAATCCTGTTTACTTAACAAATAATCAAATGATGATAAATATATATTAATAAATCTTTGTAAAAGATTAGATTTTTTTTTCAATAACTATGTACATAGTTATTATTTTGCAAATAATTTAGATTTTTAGGTAATAAGAAAAAAAAAAACAAACTAAAAACTAGAAATGAATGACTAATTAGTATATATTAAAAATAAGATTAGAAGAGAAATGACTTTTAATATAATAGATTCTTAAGCATTTCTTGTTAAATAAACATTTTTTATTTAAAAAAAAAAAGATATATTTTGTTTATTTATTTATATAAACAAACAGAGGTATGTGGGTAGAGTAAAGTATCAAAATTGAGTCATTTTCTCTTAACAAAAAAACAAGGGAAATATTTTTTTTAAATTTTCTAAAAGTAAAAGTATTTAAAAAAAACCAAAAACAGGAACAGGTGGTAATCACTTGGCGCTATGTCCGGGCTTTATGGTGGATGTGATAAAGACTATCATCAGAGCTCCCGAAGCTTCTGCGTGTGTGGTCTGGCGTTGTCCTTCCTGTTGGCCAATTCTGGACACTTCTGGTCGATCGCCTGCTTCAAGCGGTCCAGTTATTCGTAGTAGATGGTAGAATTAAGTGTCTGGCCATATGGGAGCCATGGATATGGCTTATCCATGGTGTCGTTTCCACCGGCTCTAAATCGTCGAAACCATGTCTCCGCGGTTCGAAGTGATAGAGTAACATTCCCCAAAACACCATTATTAATCTCACGGAACGTTTCTCTAGCGGATTTGCCTTTAACGAAGGAAAACTTTTAAAATAGCGCAATTTGTGGCGTTAGTCAACTCCATGTTTACACGTCTAGTAATTTGTTTTGTAGGTAATGTTAAGACCTTTCAGATGATGTATAGTATTGCCAGATACCAGATCTGTAACGCTTTGTACATAGCCGCGAAATTCAAAAGACAAAAAGGCGGAAGGGAGATATTTGACAACCTTATATTAAATTCAAATTTCCCGGTATTTGTATAGTGCAATCCATGTTGTTGAATAGGGAGTGATTTTTTTTTATATGTAGGTGAAACGAAGAATTATTTAAAAGTCTAAAGAAGTTATAAATGAGTCTCTTGAGAGAACGGAATTGAATTTCTTCTTTTTCTTCTTTTTAAGTGAATCTAACTTTACAAAAAAAACGTACGTACAAAGTTAGTTAGTTTTTTCTTTCTTTATTATTTGTTTTCATTTATTTAACAGAGTATATTGGAACTTTGTCTGTGGGAAGGATCTAATATGATTATAATTAATATAAAAGACTCATAATTTAGGATATTAATCATTGGGCCTCCTATATATGTTCAATATAGGTCAAAAGAATCAAATAATATCCTCATATATGTCTTATTAAAAAACATTTTATGTGGATTGTGTAAACAGAGATTGTTTTCTTTGTATGACGTTTGTTCCAATCTTTTTTTTATTATTATTATTGTTTTACATATGATATGTATGTATGTATGTATGTAAAGAAACGACTCTTTTCCTTATCTTGAATCAATATTAACACAATCTATGTACACAATATATATATATATATATATATATATATTTGAGTTAAAATGCATCCATGACTCTTGTGCTCTAATAAAATATTTTGAGATTCATTTGTAACACTTCAGCAATGAGATTTTGTCGAAATAAAAGGCATATACGTGTCAAGTCAACAAAAAGGGAAGTTTGTTTTCAAATATTGAAAAGGAGAAAATCCATCATTTTTAAGTAGTTTTTTGTCCCCATAAATATAACGGCCAAATATTTTTGGAGTCATTTTAAGACCTATGCCGCACGGTTTTTACTCAAATGTCACTTTTAATTGAGAAACAACCAAGGAGTATTGTTATCTATCATCCAATAGAGCAATCGGATAAATGTGTCGACTGCACATGGAGTCCCACAAAGAACGTCCATCTTTTTCATAGCCCCAGAGATTTATTTATTTAGTTGACGTTGGCTAAAACCAGTTCATCATCTACTTAAGAACTATTAAGCATCAATCTAATCAACTATCAAGATTACCATGAATCAGTGTAATAATAACTACATAGTCAGAAATACCAGATGTTTTGTATTCTTGATTGTGGCCGGTGGATTTTTTCCCTTAATACAGTTGCAATTATTATTGGAGTCATTATTTAATTAAACTATAAATAACCTATATATACAAACGAGAAAAGAGAATATCTTCAAGAATAATATGAGTGCAGTTCACACTCATTTTTGAGTAAATATTTCAATCATAAACTTGGTTTCTTGTTGACTATACACATATAATAACGTATTCTCATCTTTGAGGGCTTGATATTTATTTTGAAAGCTATGCAATTCGTTCATGTGAGGTCATGCATGCTTAATGCTTTACTTTCGTCGAATTTAGTGTAATTATATATGTAGTCTAAAAAGTAACAAGGAATCAGAGAGCTTTAAATTTATTTTTATTCGTTTACTATTTATTAATGAAATGTATATTAGATTAATTTAATCATTAGCCAAAATAATTTACATTAAATTAATTTTAATTTGTTTTCTTGAAGTTCTTATGAATATATATATATATATATATATATTTGCTAAAGGTATTTTTTTCTAATAAACATTGAATAAATTTTCATAATTTCTATGTTATATTTTATTCATGAGTAATCCTTTAAAGGCTTTTATGAATAATCAAGTATTCACAATAATGATTCAACAAAGGATTAAAAATACAAAAATAAATCAGCAATTTGTTATATAAATCAATTTATTTTCATATTAGGAGGCTTCAAAAAAAATGAAGGATAATCATTTTATAAATAATTTGCTTTCTAATTCTGGAACCATAAATATTATACAACATTTTTTTTCAAGTGTGTTTAACTTTTTTTGAAAAATGAATAAAAATTATGTGAGTCAAAGTTAATGGAGATTTTTTGTGAATTTGAATTTATTTATTGTACTAAGATGCATTTAGTGTAAGAACATGAATTCTTGCCAGAGAGTCTCAATAGTATTATTAGAAAAACTCATAGTATAAAATTACGTATCAGTATTATGAACGGTTGTTCACTCAATCTACCCTCCATTTCTAAATAATCAGAGATGGGAACATGAGGTTCACTACAGTCTCATTACAGTTCTTTATTTTATTTTATCTGAAATTATTCTTATTCTTATATGTGTTTAGTCAACAAAAAACCAAGTTTATGATTGAAATATTTACTCAAAAATGAGTGTGAACTGCACTCATATTATTATTCTTGAAGACATTCTCTTTCCTTCGTATTAATAGGTTATTTATATTAATTAAATAATGACTCCAATAATAAATGCAACTGTATTATAGGATTCAAAATCTACCGGCCACAATACAGAATAAAAAACATCTGGTATTTCTGACTATGTAGTTACTAATTCCATGATTCATGGTGAACATGATAGCGGATATAGTTGTTTCTTAATAGTTCTTAAACAGATGATGAACTCGTCAACTAAATAACAACTAAATAAATCTCTTGGGCAATGAATAAGATGAACGTTCTTTCAGGAACTCCATGTGCAGTTGACACATTTATCCAATTGCTCTATTGGATTGACAACAATACTCCTTGGTTGTTTCTCAATTAAAAGTGACATTTGAGCAAAAACCGTGCGGCATAGGTCTTAAAATGACTCTTAAATATTTGGCCGTTATATTTATGATCACACAAAACTACTTAAAAGAGATTAATTGTTTTCTTGTTAACTTGACAATATATATATGTAATAATAATAAGTCCAAAAATTGAAGATAGACTAAGGCCTTCATAGACAGTCATATGTCAACCTAAATCCCTTACACACCAAATCCTATCTTCTACACATGTATGTATGTAGTAACTTAATTCACCTTAATTGAATTGATGAAATTGTCAACTTTTTCATTCGTTTTCACGCTCGTCTCTGAGGAGTATTTATGTATGTAGATTTGTTTCTATTCAAATGTTTATATACATAAAAATATATATTTCATGGAGTGAGGGTAGAATCTGTCATTCATCTAATAAATCATTGTTCTCTCCTCCTCCCCCCTCCCCCATCCATTACTTCGGCTTCTCTCTTTTGAATTTAAAAAGATTCATTTTCTCATATATATATATATATATTTATCATAATTAATTGTTTTTCCTGAAGAAAAAAAAAAAAAAACTTTGTACAATATATGTACAAATCTATGTTCATTGTACAAACATATAAACTAGTCGTTCAACGATGATATACACTCTATTTATACAGAGTATATAAAAAAACATTGTAGAACGTGGAGTATATGATATATGTACAGATGAGTAAATTTGTGGGTAAAAAGTTCCTTAAGAATTTGCAGAGACTTTTTTATTTATTACACAATATATACATATATGTAGGCTGTTGAAACCTTCGCTGTTAAGGGGGGAAAAGGCGTATACGCTGAGAGATTTATCATTAATGAAACAATACTTATTTGTAGCATTATTCATTATATCTCTAAACCTTTCTTCATCAAAAGAAAAGACAAAAAAAATTCCTCTAAAACTCTTTACTCTTTAACGAAATTTAATTCAAATTCAATTCGAAATCAAAACTCTAAACATTAATAAGGAACATCCACAGGAATCAACAGCTGATAATATATATATAAAAGTGATCAATAATGCTTTTTAGGATGCCCTTGTGGAGAAATTTTCATTTCATATGTCACCATTATTATTTCTATATAGTAAGAGATAGAATATACATAGTTCTAAAATCAGTTGATACAGAGGGAAGTATGTCCCATTATGGGAACGATTCTTCGTTTGATCGTTGTACAAAGCTTCAAAAAAAAAACAGTTATTCGTTTATCCTATCAATGTTTAGAGCACAAGGATAATTGGATTTTGATAAAAAATGCTGTTCAAGTAATAACTAAGACAACTACAATTACCCACAAAGTAATACTGAATATAACTACAATATTACATCATTAATTATACTAATTGACAAATTAAATTAATAAATAAATAAGTAGTAAGAACAATATCATTTTTACTGCCATTAAAATATACCATATCAAAAGTTAGAGCTGAGTCGATTTTGAGGACTTGATTATATTACCCTTATAATGAGTGGGCTGTAGACTTTAGTATTGGTCCCTTGTAGAGTAACAATGGATTGCCCTTTTTTTGCTGACTCAAGGTAGATTTTTTTTTTAAAAAAAAAGTAAAGTGTTTATTACACATAAAAGGTGAAGGTTTTTTTTTTTTTGATTGTATTTATTGATTTTCAATCCATTAATATCTCATTTTCTTTTTTGTGTGTGTAACAAATGAGGTGATTTTAGAGTAAGTGCTACAAACAGGCACTTGCATATGGCTCTTGTCTAGCATGCATACATGCATACTTAAGTGGTTGCATATCCTCTAGTTCTAATGTACATATATATGGTTAATGTATGTACATGAATAAAACAAACTATGTACATACATACATACATGACTACAATGGATGGCCCTAGTTTTATGCTATATCCTTATAATAAGAATAATAGTAATATGTATTGTCTCATTTATGTAATAATGTATCTATTTATACATATATATATGTATGCCTTGTATTCCTTCAAAGTAGATACTATGTACATAGATTCTCAAGGACACTAATCCTCCATCATTTTTCTTCCTTCCTTCATTCCATGCAATGCATTTGATTCTTCTTTTTGTATTGTAAAGCCACTTTTTTTTATTTTCTTTTTTTTTTGCAATTGTGTCTCTAGTCATTTATAGGAGTGCGTTGTTTTATTTGTTAGTTTGAATCTCTGTTTGTTACATGAGTATAGTATTATGAAGGTAAGTAGGGGGGGGGGGAGTATAGAGTACTTCAAGGTACAGGGACCATTGAAACATACATACACATCTGGTATATACTTCACAGTGCCTATTATAAACAGCTCTGTTCTTAAAATAAGACAATGGGGTGTGTTTGAAGGGTACACATGTTTTAATTTTTGTATTTATAAACACACTCTGTGTTTAGAAAGGTATACAAATGGATAACAGAAGGCAATAAACCTGATATCTTGGAAGTATTTTTTTTTTTAGTCTTTTTCCTTCTAAGATGTCCCTTCACGGAATCACAACGACGAGCTTTTTTGTCCACTCCCAATCCTCGACTCTCAAAAGGGACAGGAAAAATTGTGTCAAACAACTGGTAGCTGCTACCCTTCTGTATTTTCCTTGTTGTCAACTTTTTAATAATATTGGACAGAGTTGTTACTAACATATACTAGTCATTGACAAATTCTACCAATCAGAAACCAACCGTTAGTTCTTGTATAATATTTACAAGTTCAAAAAAAAGGGCGCGTAATCCTTGATTTAATATATGTATTGTACATATACATCAAAATCATAAATAATAATAATAATCATACCCTTTTTAAGTTCATAACTCGTAGAGTCAACTGCTTTAAATCAGAAGAGTCAACTGATGAAAAACAGCTGAAGGGAGAATAGAGTGTATTTGGGTGTATCCCAAAGAGTTCCTTCGTGAATTGAACCTGTTTTGATTAAAGTATTCTCAGCGCCTCCTAGCAAACAAAAAGTCAATCCAAGTGAATTTGTACAACAATTGATCACGTGGTCATCTATTGAATGGTTTGGATAGCCCAGCCAGTTCAGTTCCGAAATACTGTGTCACAAAATTATTTGCATGCTCTAAGTTTGGCTTACCTATATTTCGTCAGTATGTATTATTTGTCATAATTAGAGAGGATACTCTTGTTCAGAAAAGGAAAAGCTCTTGTGCTCTTTATAAAATTATAGTCATTCATTCCTAGATGATAAAAGAAGAAGCATCGATCTCTAAAGAAATAATAAATAGATTCTTCGCCAACTTTAGTTGCAGATTTTATTAAAAATTTATAATATTCTACTATAAGCAAGAAATAGCGGGAAATTTGAATTTAATTTTTTTGTGGGATTTCAATAGGATTAAATATTTTTTGTATTTGAGTTGACACACTTGTCATTGACATCTGTGCCAAATTACACGTCAAAATATTTATAGGTGTTTGAGACACACGTCGTCCTTTTGTCAACAGGTAAAATCAATTTTTTCTTTTTTTTAAATGTCTGAAAGATGATGACTCAAATGCAATTATGAATATTTCCGACGATTGTATTCTTTTGCAGTGATAGCAGTGATACAAATAATATACATACATATAGGCAGCTGATTTTAGTAAGGGTATTAATTCAATAGTACCATAAATCATGTTCTCACCTTCTCAAAGCACTCTCTCAAAGTTCCATCCCTAATCTTGACATAATAAATAGAGCTGTAAAACAAAATACAGAATAACGAGAAACGTAAAAATATAATAAAAATTGCAGTTGGCAACCTGCAACGCACTTTATCTACCTATGATTAATAGCATTTCGTATTATTATTATTATTATTAATGATTGTTGCCTAAAATTGAGCAACGATATGATAGACTATTTGATTACTTAAAGCGAGGAAGAATTATATATTAAAAAAAAATTATGTTATGCAGATTGCCAACAGAAATTTTTATTATTATTTTACGTGCACATTTTTTACGGTTTTAATCATAAAATTCAAAGCGAATACGTGGGATTAGCATCACGGGGTTATCCCTTTAAAATGGAGATTATATTATTTTTAGTTTTTTTGTCGATTTTTCTATCCTTGCTATTATTAGACAGTGTTTTGAACGTTGATTGGTTGAATTTGAATCAACTTTTGCAAAGGTATTGATTGAATAATAGTTCTGCAGTGGAGAGGAGTTGATTTGGAAATTCCCAAATATATACTCTTTTTTTTATACAGATTTTGAGAATCAATTAAGACGATCTCATTCACAAAGCATTGAAAAGATCTGTCATTCTTTTTTCTATTGTATAATATATTTTTAAAGGAGAAGCTGCAGATGAGTTCTCTTGTCTTTTGTAGCAACCTTCATCCAAAAGGAAATGATTTCAATGAAAACACAGAATTTGTATAAGTTCAAACAATATTATCAGATTTAAAACCCATGAAATGAGACTTTATTTCTCAATTTTCAAACGTTTATTGTGAAAAAATAATGTCAAATTTAATCTTGAAAATATTTGCAAGAGCTAGCAACACATTTTCCCTATCTCTCAACCAATTTGTGTTTGCCGGCCCAAAAAAAAATTGGCCCCCTTTGACAGCAAACCAATCAACATCAAGATATTTTTTGGCTTCTGCGTGAGAATTGAAGACCTGTTCTTTTAATGCGTGATTCATCGATGTGAAGAAGTGATGTTCTGATGAACGCCAAGTTTGGTTTAAAAATACTCCTAGCGACATCTGTTGCCTAATGACTGAAAGTTTCATTTCATAGGTATAGAGCAAATATATTTAGAAAATTTGACTATGACATAGAGAAAAATGTAATTGAATCTCAAAAACAACTTTTCCAAAAATATCTCATAGACAATAATGGTATGAACATTTATGATTTTCCTACTGAAAAATAAGCATTAAATTTCAGACATATTCAATATTCATTTCATATCTGTTTTAATATCTGTTTCTATACCTTTTCAAGTTCAAGTTGGGAATAAATAATAAAAACCAATATTTCGGAAATTTAACATAATATTAAATTTTATAGTTAATGAATATAAAAAAATTAGATTGAGCATAAGGATTGACTGTAAGGCCCAAGTCTTATTAAAACTTTGTGAATTGAAGACCCTTCTTATTTCAAAACATCTTGAATCAATCCTGGAGTGGGACGGAGCGTAGTCAATACCAAGATCTACTGGCCCTCCATATACATACAACATCCTTTGCTTATCTTAAGCATTCAACCACCCACTCCATTGCTGATTCCCTTTTGAAACTTCCTCGTTTCACCTCATGATGAACAAGCCCCAAGGCTTGACCAATAAGTCCAATAACAACATCATTGGCCCCTTTAGAGTCTGCTGCTGCAAATGTAGAGCATCTGCTTCCACGTGGTGAACGATCCATTGATCTTGAAATATTATGGAGATTAAAGTTAGTCTTTTTCCATCAACAAGATTGTGTAAATTTTGAGACTCATAGGAAAGTAATCAGTCAACAAAATCTGGTCGTTTATTACCATATTGAACTACCTTATTCCACCTTTGAACTTAAAAAGGTATAGTTTGTATAGCTTCAACAATCAAAATTAGTTTCAATCGCTCCACACCTAAATACGTATTTCAAATATTCATGATTTTCCTCCCTTTGGGAGCATGGGTGAGACGACATTAGAGAGATGGTTTTACTGACCTCTCAAGCCATATACATGTATATGTATTATAAATGATATGAGCCTTGAAGAATGCAAATTTAATCATCATCTATTGATATTAGAAGGAAAAAAGTGTGAGTGAGGGAGTGAGTGAGTGAGTACTTATAGAGAAATAAATAGAACATGGCTCTCTTTTGCATATCTATGTACATACATCTGGTAATTTTTCCTCTTCTTCATTTGTGGATAGAATATATATATATATGTTAGTTATGTAAATAAATATCCCTATATATTTATTTAATGGGTATCTATCTATCTATAACATAGAATCGTAGTTATGTATTTTATACTATATATAAAATGTATAGAAAGAGAGAAAGAGAGAGAGAAGAAGAAAAAAAAAGGAATTGGGTTGGAAAATTTAAACATTGAGTAATATGTTTTCACATTTTTTAAAAAGAATTATTCTTTTAACGTATGCATATATATGTATATATATATACATTTGATCAGCTCATATTCAATGAGAGACATTTGTACTTGTCTACAAACCATATGAGAAATATGATGCCATTTACATAATATTTACATATGCATATTGAAGTAGCAAAGATCCGTGTCCCATATAACAACGCCAAAAAACAAGTTAAAAAATATAACTTCAATAGCCCAATAATGTTCATAAATGACTTACTTACGCAGTAGTAAATTTGACAGAGGCTCTCTATTAGTTAAATTATCTGAATATCGAGCTTTTTTCATGGTTTTATGGGGTGTACAAATTATGTTCGGTTCGTTTTTGAAGGGTTTTGTACTTGTGAATAATTATAACTATGGATTTTGATCATATGGTAACATAGTTTTTGGTTTGTAACTTCCAATGATTCTGCAAGCCCCTTCTTGCGTTAAACTTCATCGAGTAATGTCTCATATTCTTTGTCTTGCAATTTTTTTGGCTGTCCAGAGCAAAACTTGTATTTCTTTAACACGGAAATTCCTCAACTTTGAAGCGTCCAAACCATTTTTTTTTTACATATTTTATCAGCTACAATATTGTTACTATACACAATTTTTCTACAGAATTTGATGCACTTAGGCTCCACTTTTCCACCAAGTAAAGCAGAAACATAAAACCTCCCGCAAATGCTCCTTCCTTATCACAGAATATTTGACATATTCAACAAAATAAATAAGAGGGTTTTATTTTGAAGCTCAAAGTAATGTCAACCCAAACTTTATTGACAATTGTAAAAAAGCTTTCTGAAACTATTGAAATCAGCTGTGATTATGGTAAATTTATTATAACAGTTAGAGCCATCTTTTATTTAAAAAAAAAATGAACTACTTTGGTGAGAATAAGTCTCAAATATGTTTAAAAGGAGCAAGGTCTGAAGAGTGCTTGATTTCACTGCTTTGTAGTATAGAAAAATAAAAGGACTCAGGACTTGGAAAGAACAGCTTATTGTAATTGCTTCTATGTACATTATATAAATAGCTACTTTGAGGGATTCGACGGGGAATTGTTGGTGAGCTGATTAAATCGGTCATTATAAGCAGATGGAACATAAATGGCCCAAGTTTTCGAATTAGTTAATATTATAGACATTGTTTTTCCAAAGAAACAATATTAATAATCGGTTCCACGAAAAAACAACCCACATCAAAAGGAGATGAAAATTACTTATTCCTTGAAGTCTCATTTTGTAATAACTTTTAAATTATGTGATTATTTTCCTTAATATTTATTAATATTCTTTATATAACTATTTTATTCCCAAAAAATACATATATCATTTGTATTTTAAAAATTATTAGACATCAACTTTTTAAAAATTAATTATCAGCTGAAAAGTTATAAGGCCTCTCAAAATCAAAATGGTCATCAAGAAAATTATACCTAGAGTGATCAAAGTGATCAAATGTACATGGACTTTTATGTAAATACAAGTTTTCTATGAGTTAGATTCATGACAAATCATTTCATTTCCCAAAATAAAATAAACATCAGGCAGGAGGTCCTAGATCGTAAATCCTCTTCAAAAATGTCCTCTTGAGTTTCAACAACCATTTATCAAACTTTATTACATTTTAATTTGCTTTTTGATTGCCTTTTTTTTTGGTAGAGTACCTTCTATAGTTTAATTTAATCTGATCGATAGTCTAACTTTATCATATACGTGAAATAAATTAGTGTACATACATACATGTGGCGGGGGAAAAAATTGATCTATTGCCTAAGTTCACTAAATATTAATGTATCCATCATATTTTGACAATATTTAATCGAATGAATAAATGAATTCAATTCATTCATTAAATAATAATCAAGAACATGAATTGACAAATTATATTCAGAGTCTAATATCTTTCATATTTTTGATATTTCAAGAATAGTTATGACAAAACTAATGAATTGATTTGTAATCAAGGGAATAATGCAGTGATATGAATTTTGAATCTCAATCCATTTTCATGGAGCCCAATAAAAATATTCCAAATATTTTCACAAACTATCTACAAAGATACTTTAATTTTGAACAATTTCCTTATAAATCGATGATATCCAGGATTGAACTTTGTTTGAGCAAAGTATTATAGAGATCCATTTGACTTGGATGCAATTTAAAGCTTTGTAATTTTATTTCATTTTAATAATTTTTTATTTTTTAATTCATTTTGTAAAAAAGTCTTTGAAATTAAATTTAGTATGTTTAAATATTGCTCAAAATTCGAGCATTATGCCATTTTATTTCAGGACCAGATATGTTTTTGTATAAAGTACTCCAAGCAATCTGAAAAAAACAATTGTACATAATACTGGTCACAAATCCTAAGTAAGCATAATAAAAGTTATTCCGTTTTGCACATTGATTTAAAATCTGTAGTTCTTCTTCTTCTTTTTCGAGAGTCTGACGGTTTTTGAGAAATCGGTCCTTACTTTCCTTGCTTTTTTTTTTTTTTTTGGCCCATTTTTCACAACCTCAACTTGAATTTAAGCCAAGAAAGATACTCATTTGTGCATCAAAAAATGATGGCTCGCTATTGTAGTACAAAGGATTTGGCTGACTTTTGGGCCTATTCCCGTCCCCTATGGTTCCAAGAGTTCCTTTAGCTCAAAACAAAAAGACAAAAAATCGAATTTGCATTAAATACACAAGGGAATCAGCATTTATTTAATGCAGAAAATATGTATCCTTTGGGGCTTAAATTGAAGTGAGGAAAGAGGTCAAAAAAAGTAACTAACAAGTAAGGTCTGATTTTTTTGGAAAACCCTCGGACTCCCGAAAAATAAAACTACACAGATTTGAAATCAGTGTGTCAAATTGAATAACTTTTTTCATACTTCTACTCCCCTTAGGATGGTTTTTTTTTTGACATTTCAAATTTGTTCACCTGTGCAATTAACAATTGAATGTGTTGACAATATCCATTGAATATAAATATATATATATTTGTGATGAAGTATATATAATCAAATAAAACTTTTTTATCAAAGCCATATTTCACGAATAAATATACGGTTTTGAATGGACAATTTTTTTAACTTATAACATACTCTACAGTAGTACATTTTTAATATATAATATTTGTATATACAAACATTCAAGACTCGCAAATATTATGAGCGATAAACAAAGACACTTTCCATTGCGGGAGGGAAAGCAGCTTCTTCATCATATTTTTCTTCTTCTTACAAGTAAGGAAAATGAAGAAACTTCTTTCCTCCTTTACAGACATTCAAATACATATTTACATTACGATAAGCCCTTTGAGTAATGTAGGTATCCACCCACGAATGACAATCCCTTCCTCTACTTCACGTGTAAAACCACGAAGCAATTAAATTATTTTTATGAGGATATCCTTTAGACAACCTTTATGATGTGTGTATGTTCGAGCCTTCATGATTGCAATTGCACTCTCTGCCTGCTTGCTTGCTTATACACGTATTAATACAGGGGGAAAATACTTTCTTTGTCCTATTTTTTTTTTTTTTTTTTGGTGTTTTTTTTTGTTTTTTCACATTATAAGCCTGAGTCCTTATTTTTAATATTATTATTATTATTATCATTATTATTATTCCTTCTAAGAATTCTTCAAATAATAACTATGTATAATTAAAGATATTTATGTTGTATTAATACTCAAAAACAATAGAAAAATGAAATTAAAATTCGTCAGAGAGTGTTGATTGCACTTCTTTTCGTTCCTCTTGTTTTTTCCTTGTGTGTGTATTTGTTAACTTTTTATCTATTATGTAGTTTGAGCATAGTTTTAATACATGATACACATGAATGAAAATCCATTCCTTGCCAAATTTAATAGCTATTCTAAACATGAATATGATGGCTAATTCATGTGAATTCGTTCAATTTTGAAAAAAGGAGTCAAAAAAAAAAAATATTATTTTTTTTTTCAATGGCTTTCTTTTCAGAGTTGAGTTCCACCTTGGGGCTTTACATATATTTTTACGAGAAAAAAAAGGGGTCTTTATTGTATATAAAAGCATTATAGCTAATTGATCCTTTACAAAAGACGATTATTTGCTTTTAAATTCATCTAATTAATCTAATATATTATTATTAAGTGTATTAAGGCCAATATGACTCTAAATTAACATTTGAAACTTTTTTTAAAAGTTCTCCTTGAGTATAAATTTGTAAACTATGGGTGATTTGTACATTGATATGGTTATATTCAACTTGAATGTTCGTTTCCTTCAAATTAATTGAATACAAAATTAAATGTCCCCTGCATTAAAACATTTAGAAAAGCAATTACCTTTTTTGAATGTAAATCAACTCATTTTCATGGTTAAATTGAATTATTTATTAGTTTTAAATTTAAGGGAAAAACCAGGATGCGATTTAACTCTTAACAAAACTTTTTTAAAAAGAAAAAAGATTTTGGATGATTTTATATGAAATATTATATATATACATATTATCGATTTAGAATAAGCAATAACTTTTGCAAAGAATGGATCTACCTCCGTGTATATTTTATTGATTTTTATTTATTTTTTACTCACAAAAGTTGGTTCAAACTTATACAAAGTATAAAGTTCCTCAAAAAATTCTACAAAAACTAAATGTATTACGAAAAAATTTAATTTCAGATTCATAATTAGTGCAATTACATAGATATAGAAGCTTAAAGATTTACCATGAGTAATTTGAAGATATTGCTTTTTGAAATAAAGTAATTGATTAGTTGATATATTAAATGAGGGTGAAGGAAAATTCATCGAACGTCAATTAATCAATGGATAAATTCATCGACGATCCATCCATCAATTTGTAAATTCATCGACTTTTTTTCTCCCAATGAATACTTTCAACAGCGCAGTGTGTAAATTCGTGTATACCTAAATCTGCCTCCTGTTAGAGTAACTAGCTTTTAATTAATTATTATTATAATTTGTCGTTTCCTATTTGAGTACTTCTTATCATTCGTCAAGTTCACACATCATTCGAAAACTATTTTAAATGTAATTAACCTTAATAGAAATAAACCACCTCATTCTAAGACCTTTTTTTTTTACTTCGTTCAATTCGAAAGGAGAGGGGTTTACTAAATTAAAGGAGCCTCTGTTAACTTGGAATAGAAAAATAAAGCACCCTTCAACATCTAAAAATAAATCAAATTTACGGTTTTTGTAAGAGTTTCAAAGTATTTGGATGTCGTACTTTTTTTTGAAAATACAAGTTCTAAATATGCAATTAAAATAATAATTTTGTGCTATTTCATGCACAAAATTTCTGTATATAATCTGTATCTGATCGGTGTTTATGTGAAAAACCCTGCCAAACAAATTTGCTCTAAGCTGTTAAAAGTATTCATTGGGAGAAAAAAGTCGGTAAATTTACAAATTGATGATCAATAAATTTACCTATCCATGAATTGATGTCAATGAATTTACCAGGCACCATTAAATAAATATGTACGACATATTTATTTTGAAGAATGGGAGTCACACTTGTTGTGTTGTTTCTGACACATGTATATATGTATCCACATATATACATGTGTAAACATCGTTTTGGTGTCCAATTATGATCAATAAAAGACTCATGGAAAAAATTTTACGTACATAAATATTATTTAGACATTATTACATATGTTTTTTTGCAGATATTTTTCCACTAACATGCATAAATTATAATATTTATCTGTCAATTTGTGTTCAACTCTTGTAACTTATGTGTGTTTTAAGGATATTTGAGTTAAACTGCGTTCCTATATGTATGTACATCTTTTGTACAGCTGTGAGCAATTATTAACTATTTAATGGAGAATCCTTCAAGTTTTGGTAACTGTATTGGCTACCTTATGTTACAAACTGATTTTGAGTGGATATTCTTTTTCTCAAATCAAAGGTTTGAGGTTCCATAAAAGGAAAGTGAGGGATTTGTGTAGCAATTATTACCGTGTTCTTTAGTCATAGTTAGGGCAAGTATTTTGCTAAATTTGTCTTTAGATCAGGGGATTTCAACATTGATATTAATTAATATCAGTTTTAATTGTGGACCATGGAAAATAATTTAAAATGAAAGATCTTACAGAGGAGCAATACATACTCAATATTTGTTCTCTGAATGTTATATCCATTGCATCTCGCAACCTTTCTTCCTCCTAAAAAAAAAGGAAAAGAAGTCGTTTTCTCTTCCCAACTATTTCTCACTTAATTTTAAGGGATTTTAAGGATTGAATACATGTTCAGAGGACGAATAATTAGTCCACTGATCTGAACCAAGAGTACCCGATATCAGCAACGTACAAATACTTATAAATGATATAGGATTACATCAGTGATCTCGCAACCTTTAACTTAGACAATAAATATTTAAACCCTAAACTATGTAGTTTGTTATATATCAGTTAGTTAATAACATTTATACAATTGTGTCACATTATATTATTTATTTAGTAAATATTTGCCAGATATTTATTTGTGTTCAGGAGATCAAAAAAAAAAATGAATACAAAATGAAACATTTAGACACACAAAAAAAAACAGTTGAGAAATAAATCATTAGCCTTTTTTTCCCTTTTTTTCCTATTCAAAAAAAAAAATCCTTCTTTTTTAAGGCCCATATGCTTTTAATTTTTATTTGCACATACAAAAAAAAATGTTTCATCTTATATGTACATAATGGACCAGGCCTATAGTGTTAGAAAAAAAATATTTTTTCTAACAAAAATAATCATTATTTTTATTATTATTATTATTTTAAATGAAAATTGTTGCAAATTGTGTCATGGTAGCAATTTTTGCACTTGACTCTCTCTCTCTCTCCTCTTAAAACTGCAACTGGCATAATATTTTTATATTAGTAATGGAGTTTTCAAGATTCGTCATGGTGAACTTGACATTGACTCTCTTAATCTCCTTGTTGTCATGACTCTTGTTTTTTGCAGTATAAAAATTTGAGAGTTGTATGTAAAAAAAATAAAGATATCGAAATTTCACGAAGCAATTCCATTAGTTTAATTTATCTTTATTACGTCACGTAATAATATGAAAAACAGCTTTTGAAACTCCTTTAAATGCATTTGAGTCACACTATGCGTAGAATGTATTTTATTTTGTTTTTTATAGCCTAAATATAATTATGAAGGACTTGAAAAGATTTCTTCTTTGTGTTGGCGCCTTTTAATATTATTCTATTGAGCTTATATTTGTTATAATATTCAATATAAAGTATTATACACTAAGTTTGCCAACGAGCAGTGGTCCCCAAACCCCAGTCTGCAGACCGGTAACGGTCCGTGTATGAATATCTACCGGTCCACACAAGAATTAATTATTTATTTCTGTTTCATTTATTATCAAAGTTTTCGGACTTACTACTCCTTCATCTACCTACAGACTGTAGGAGAAAAAGAAAATATTAAGTATAAATGCAAATTAATAAAGATAAGAATTAATTGTGTGGGGTAGTTGTGAATTATTTTCAAGCTGATAATTCTTAATGGACTCATTGGATTTTATGGACAACAAGCTACAATGTCTACTACATGTTCTACACACATTTCGTTGTAAAGAAACAAGCTCTGGACTCCCATGGATGATTTAGCATTGCTATGTTGGAGCAAATTGCTAATAAAGTTCCAATTTATGAGGTCACAGTGGTGAATTCACGTTTATTGGTATAATTATTATTATTATCATTTCAACAGTAAAAACAGTAAAATTGTCAAGCGTTGACCGCTCCACAGTTAGAAAAAGGTTGAGAACCACTGCTAGGGAGCATGATCAACATACCTCAAAATAACACTCTACTAAATCATCATGCATACAACTAATAAACTTTCTTCGACCACCTTGAAATTTATTTTTTTATAGTGTCTCTCTATCACGTAGCAAGTTATTCATTTACATCACCCTATACCAGCGTTTCTCAACCTTTTTTCCCTTTCGGAACCCTCAAAATATATCCCATGTCTCACGGAACCCTTGCGTCAAAATTCTGGTGACAAAATTTTACCACACTGTAGTAAAAAGACTGAAAAGTGTAATAGCTTATATAATCTCATTTTTCTCGCGGAACCCTTAAAGACCGTCTGCGGAACCCTAGGGTTCCACGGAACCCCGGTTGAGAAACGCTGCCCTATACACTCTGTACACTCTGAAATATCATTTGATATAGAGCTGATCCAGCTGGTAAAAGACAGGTCCCATTTACAACAAAATATCTACATACATATTATGTAGGTAGTTTATAGAGGAGTTTAATTTCCGATTAGAAAATCCTTTTTATTGTCCTTCTTGTTTTATTTTTGTTTTTTCGATGTATGCATATGTATGTAATAGAATGAGGATAATATGTCTGTCAATAGATGACAGAAATAAGACTCCCTTCCAAGATTGTATCCTCTCTCTCTCTCTCTCTGCTACTTTTACTTTGAGGAAGAGGGGATCAAAAGAAGAAGAAGAAGAAGGGAAAAAAAGGAGTGAAGAAGGATCAAATTGGGTATATATATATAAAGCAACGAATAAGGTACAACAATAAAAGTATGTAAATGCATAAAAACCCTATAAATAGGGGCTCAAGATAAGGAATAAAAGGAAAGGAGGTGGATTTATAACATATATATATATATATATTATATAACATATATGTGTCAAGTCAACAAGAAAGGCAGTTGTTTGTTTTCAAATATTGAAAAGGAGGAAATCCATCACTTTACAGTAGTTTTGTGTCTTCATAAATATTATAACGGCCAAATATTTATGAGTCATTTTAAGACCAATGCTGCACGGTTTTTGCTAAAATGTCACATTCCTTCGAGAAACAATCAAGGGTTGTTGTCTATCATCCAATAAAGCAATTGAATAAATGTTACAATTGCACATGGAGTCCCTGAAAGAACGTCCATCTTTTTCATAGCCCCAGAGATTTATTTATTTAGTGCCAGTTGGCTAAAACCATCTGTTCATCATCTGTTTAAGAAAACTATTAAGAAACAACTTAATGAATCATAGTAATAGTAACTACTACATAGTCAGAAATACCAGATGTTTTTTATTCTGTATTGTGGCCGGGTTTTTTTGACTCCTATAATTCAGTTGCAATTATTATTATTGGAGTCATTATTTAAATAATTAATATAAATAACCTATATATACAAAGGAAAGAGAATGTTTTCAAGAAGAAGAATATGAGTGCAGTTCACACTCATTTTTGAGTAAATATTTCAATGATAAACTTGGTTTCTTGTTGACTTGACACATATGCATGTTTAAAATGGTGATTACTATGAAAATTTTGCATTTTAAGGACAAATCATATAATGTGTACAATGGAAATTTGATCTAATAGAATATGGAAAATCATTAAACAAGAAAATGATTATTACGAATAAAAAGTCTTTATGAAAGGAGGGTAAAAAGAACCCAGATACAAATCGTTGCTGAATACCTTCTTGTATTTAAAGAAAATTGGCGTCGATTAATTATTTAACAATCTATATATTTATACTAAAATATCTACATGCAGAGTCAGATCCGTTGCAACGAATCGAATATGGAAACCCTATGTTCAACACAGTTTTTGGATTGCAATCCAAGCAAACAAGAATAAAGAGGATTCATCTTTCTCTTGATTGAGATGCATGAATAACAGTCGACACTACAAGAGACAGAAAGAGCAAAGATTGGGAATTAGACCAGAACTATGGACTCAAATTCAGTATTTGAGCTGCAATTGCTGTGAAAAATAAAAAATAAAAATGTAAAATCAGAGCTCAGGTTCTGCGTGAAATTTTTTTTATTAAAAACTCTAAGTCTTGTGAACTGTTCATATTAATATTGATTCGTCTGACCCTGGAGTAATATCAAAGGATTTGATTTTTGGGTATTATTTTCTTGTTTAATACTTTTTTATTCGTTAGCATCAAATTTCGAATGTAAAACATTTTATGATTTAGCACATAGAATGGATACATTCTATGATTTGTCCATAGAATGTATACATTTTATAATTAGTTACATTTTACACTATACATATATTAAGAAAATTGATTGACCAATCGATTGATCCTACCAAGGAAGGATCCTTGGTAGGATTTAAATATGTACATATATGTTAGACCAATGTTCTCAATGTACCCAAAATTATGTAAGCATATATATATTGCCTAATATAAAAGTGTAGACTCTGTTGGTTAACATGGCACTCTGCCTCTAACGTTGCTGTTCTTTCTAGTCGTTGAGCACTGTCTATGTCGAATAACTGAGGGGGGGGGGGGGGGAAAGAAATCAAAAACAATCCTGGAATGAGTTGAAGGATCAAAATGTCGATTTTTTGTGTTTTCATGATACAAAATTGAATTTGAAAATTAAAAATGTAACAAATTTCATGTTATTTTATGTATTTAGAAATACAATTTGAAGTGTGGGAAATTAATATATTTTTGAGTTATTAAATATTGGAAAAGGGAATTCGCCCATTTTTTTATTTTTTTTTTAATAAATCGTTAGATATCGTCCTCTGATATCTAGAGTTCATTGTCACATCCATACCATGTCCTCCTTGGTCTTGTATCACCAATATTCTTTGATAATTGCATAGTTTCAATATATATATATACATAAGGTTTCTTCGAGGAGTGTTCAAGTAGACAAAGAACATTGAGTAAAAGTAAGCAGAAAGTATTTTTCTCATTAAGACATAGTCTGAATGGGGGAATACCTTTTTGTTCTTCAAATCGTACTAATTAATCATTTTCCTTTTTTTTTTTTTTTTTTTTTTGATAAATATGGTGTTCTAGCCAAAACCCTTCTAGTCTCCTCAAATTGCAATTAAGGGCTAGGAAAATCCCCCATATCACAATGAAATATGATATATACATAGTGCAAAGAAGTAGAGACAAATAAAGTCACATAAATTCAAATGAAGACCCTTGAATCCTACCCTAAATGCCCTATGACTCAAAAATTGGGCCATGAATAATAAAAAATAATAATTTCTTTCTTTTCTTGAACTTTGTTCAAAATGGCGCCTCTGCTTTTGATCACCTTTTATCAGATATAGATTGATTGATTAATTGCATGTCTCTTATTATTATAGTATTTTAAATGTATATTTTGTTCATCCCATGCTTTCGAATTAGGAATTAAACATTATTCAATGTTGGGATAAAGGACTTTGTGTCCTTTTTTTTTTTTTCCTTTTGGGATGAAAGGTTGAGAGAGCTTTTTTTGCTTGCATACATACATACATATATACATATGCTAGATAGGTACATTGATGCATAAAATACGACAGCAGACAACAAAGATAATAAATGAGACTCCAAATGAATTCCCCATTGACTTTTATCTTTTATGCAAATATTCCTCCTCTCATCAAATTTTGTGGAGTGTGTGTGTAGAGAGAGAGAGAGAGAGAGAGAGATGACAAAAAACAAAAACAAAACCTGTACTTATATTTTATTCTTCTTATTATTATTATTTACAACTACTACTCCCGTTTTCCTTTACCTTCTTCAATATTTTTACTCTATTGAAGCTCTCTCTCTCTCGCTCTCTGAGTAAATTTTTGTGGTATGTATGTACATATAAAACGAAAATAATGACCTACTTACAGAGAGATAGTAGTCGGTTCTTTAATAACAATAAAGCATCTAAGCACACTCTCTATGCACACTGTCACATCTACATTGTACATATTTAAATATTTCAATGCTTATTTATGACTCTTTTAAATAAAAAGATAATATACAATCATACATACTACAATAAAATGTATATTAAATACGCCAAAATGCATCAGCATTACTACTCCAATGACGTAGACAAACAAATAAACAAATCCAATAAAAAATGGCGGCTCCCCCCCAGTTACTATCTATGTATATAAATAAATATATATATATATATATATATATATATATATGAATTGTTCTCGACCACGCGAATAAATTTTATTTATTTGTTTATTTATTTATTTATGGGTAATCATTGTAAAAGACCGCTAGAGGCGCTATTTGAATTCTGGTTTTTTTATTGCTCCCTTACTTCTCTCTCTCTTCATTCCTCAAGCTATTTATAAAATAACCATCGTTGTTGTTGTTCTTTTAAGATGTATAATTGAATCAATGCATTGACTTAAATAAATAGACCTTTTATCCATCAATTCCTTTTAAGTATGTTTAATGTAATTTATTTATTTAATATTTTTTTTTGTCAAAGAAGAAACTTAATTTTCGCATCTTACACATAATTATATTGGTGTATATATATTATGTACATTCTTTTTCTTTTCTAATTTGAAAAAAAGGAGGGAAGGGAGGAGAAGAAGAAGAAAAAGAGGAATACACAAGAAAAAGAAAGAGAGTAAGTCAGTGGATGAGGATTCTACGTAGAATACGAAAAAAAAAAAAAAAAAAAGAGGATTGGAAAGCACTTTAGAATCAATTCTTTTGCTTCGACGTATTTGAAATGAAATGTACATATATATAGGAAGGGGGGGGGGGGGAGAACCACGCACTTTTTTTTTAATTTTGTTCTTTTTACAATAGAAAATGGGTCACTATTTTCCTTTTCTTTTTTTTTCTTCTCCTTTTTTTCTTTTCCCTTTATTACACATGAAGAGAAGAAGAAGAAGAAGAAGTGGAGCCCCCATTATAAATGAAGGGAGAAAAGATTTTCATAGATTTTTTTTATATATTTTATTGTTAAATATACATATATCATGTAGTTACAACAACTGGTAGGCTAATTAGTTTTTTGTACAAAGAGTAGATTTGTGGGCGTTTGTTATGTTGTTCATAAAAATAACACTTCTTTCTAACGACCACACTTAATAAAGAAAATACTTAGAAATGAAATAATAATAATAATGATAAAAAAAAACGGAAACGTGTTTGACATGATACAGAGACTTTCAAAAAGGATTACATATGCTTTTTTAATTCATTAAGAAAGAAAAAGAAATCAATGGGTAATTATAATTAGGGATATTATGAATTTTCTCTTTCGAAAAGCAGACGTCTCCATAGGTATATGAAGACCTAATTAGTCTGCCTTACAAATCAAGCACGTTTGTCGTCCTTTATCAAGGTCATATTCTCTAATTACCTTTTAATGATACGTCGTATAGTAAGAGGGTAGGTATCGTGACTTTTTTCTTAACTAGGAGCTCTCAAATCCCTAAGTAATCATTTTGATTATTTGTAGTTAATGACTCCATTCTCCAACTAACTCCTTAAAATATCTTATCATATACCTTTGTTTTTTTTTACACTCGAAATAAGATCCATGTTGTTTTTCTAATTCTTTTCCTTAATGAGCACTTTAAAGTATAAACTACATATATAAATGAGGTTCTTAATGAAAAGAGTAACTTAACTCACTAAAAGTATGTACATGAAATGTTTAGAAAAAATACAAAAAAAAAAAAAATCAAATTTTATTACATATTTTAATAAACTTTGAAAAGTCCAATAGTTGAAAAAATATCAATTCCCTTATTTATCCCCTATAATCCAGTTGGGTTTTTTTTAATATAGTGGGGCTTTTATTCTTAAAAGATTTATCTTTTTCTAAGCTCTAATATTTTTTATTTATATTAACTCTTAATTAATCATTATTTTCAAACAAAAACTCTAATGAAAGTTCACTAATCTCTAAAAAGATTGGGGCCACTATCAATTTTTAATAAACCTGTGACTTTAAGCTTAAAGGATATAAATCTGAGGATATAAAATGTTAATAATAATTATTCATAAAACTATTCTTCTGATATCATCATAGATGGGTATAAAACCAACTGAAGCCAGCTGGCTCAATGACTGATCTGAGTTTTAATGTATCTTCAAATTCCAATGGTTATATTTTTGTGTATTCAAACTTTCTTTTCCGAATATCAATTTATAGTAGTTCCCATTGTGATAAATAATTTGAGACTCACAAATAATAATATGTACAAGCCAATCTGCCAATAAGTTGTCTTCATATCCAATGGTAATTTCAAGTGGAGATAGGACATGTCAGTACATATAAGGTGTAAAAGACAAATAAGAATCAAAATTTTGTCTCCCCTCCGCCTCCCCCCCCCCCTGATTGTTCAGTATATCTGTCAAAAAGTTAATTACAAATCCAAAAAAGTAATTTGAGCATCTTTTCCAAATGAATCTATGAAAAAAGTTACTATCAAAACTGGAGGTCCTCACAATGTAATATATCTTTGTGATACTTTAATTATACTAAAGCAAACTAGATAAGATATTTATATATCATGAGTGAGAAGAATTGTAGGGAGTAATAATTTTTTTGTCTGTCTGGGCTTTTTGATTAGGATAGAGCTGAAGTTTTGATGGTGGAGAAATTACCGCTGGATGGAATTCAATCCATTTTTCTCAAAGTCCTAGTCGTTTATTAGTCATAAAAATGGTTATATAGATCATTTTACACACAAATTGATCAGTATCTAAGGATGAATGAGACATTTGTCGAGGTATAATTAAGTTTCAACCTGATTCGTAACATCATCACCTACTATTCAATAGTTTAAAGAGACACAACTTTTTGGTTTCCTCTCAAATATATTCATTTAAACGGGGGGGGGGGCAAAAATGATAATCTTACGCCTTTTAATCACGCTCTACAAATTTCCCAATTCTAATTATAAGTGCTGTGAAAAAGAAATTCTCCCGGCGAGCGTCGATCACTGCAAAATTATATCAGTTGGTAAGCTGTATTCTTTTCTTTCTTTTTTGGAGGCTGTTATTCTTCTTTCCTCATTCTCGTAGAGAACGGATCTATTATTAAATTGACATAAGATGATTTTACAAATGAGTTAAAAATGACTAAATCATATCCTTTATGACAAAAAGTTGTCACAAAATAATAATAATTTATGTGGAATGACTTCGCTGTCATAGTGATGTGCTCAAATGGGTTAACACCATAAACTCTACTTTGTAATAAAACATAATAATAATAATAATAGGAGCTTCTTCATTCCCTCCCTGTTTTAAGATTTGAGCGTATATCAGCTGATACTATGTTTTACAGTGTCAAGCAGGGTTTTACACACCCTGGGAACGTCTTTTGTTTCCTTAATATGTATATATTTCTAATTATAACTCTTTTTAAAGTCGTAATGGGAAGAGAGAGGTTGAGTGGCTCATATTTGAGAACAAATTTAAGTCTACTTTATTCTTTTCAATGTTTTTTTTTAAAAAAGGAATTGATATTTTATTCTTTTAAAAAAAATGCGTATTGACATTTTTTTCAACTATAGCTATGACTGTATTTATATATATTGCAGTACTAATTAAAACAAAGCATAAATTTATAGATTGCAGCAGTAGTTGGTGTGCTCATGAGGGAATTAGTGTATTAATTGTCTATTTTTCTTTTATTTTATTCTCCTTTATTTTCACGAAATATATTTGGCAATAAATTAAACTCTCTATTGTTTATTTATTCTGCTTTAAAAAATATTTAAAAGTCCTTTTACACATAATTTTCGTACTGCAGTCTATGTACATACATTTATATTTAGTAGTATGTTCATACATTCTTATATATACATGGACAGAGTGTTTGATAAACTCTCATTTTCTTTTCTTTTTAGGAAGAGACAAAATGGCTGAAACCATAGAGATCATTGAGGGAACATATCTAACGAATCCCTTATTCAGCAACGCCTCTGGATCCTCCTCCCCAGAGTTTTTCAATGAGTCCTTCTGCATGAATTACACCTTTATTTTTATGCATAATTTGACGGAGGAATGCTCTCATCTATTTGGTTCTCCCCTTCCCATGGGTCTCATGACGATCATTCAAATATTCTATGCACTTGTTTGCATTGTAGGACTCTGCGGTAACACCCTTGTCATCTATGTCGTTCTCCGCTACTCTAAAATGCAAACTGTAACAAACATGTACATCCTCAATTTAGCACTGGCTGATGAGTGCTTCCTCGTGGGGATCCCTTTTCTCATTGTCACGTCGTATCTGGGAGATTGGCCCTTTGGGATGGAGATGTGCAAGATTTATTTGACAACTACGTCCATTAATCAGTTTACAAGCTCCATATTCCTTACTGTCATGTCTGCAGATCGCTATATCGCCGTTTGTCATCCTATATCGAGTCCCAAGTATAGAACTCCGGTGATTGCTCGCTGCGTTAGTCTAACAGCCTGGACTGCCTCTGCCATGCTCATGGTCCCTGTGTTTATGTATGCTGCAACCATTACAAAGCCCACAGGAGGGCAGAGTTGTAACATTTTCTGGCCCTTTGAAGAAAATGAGGATCTGGAGGGAGGAGAGGAGGGAGAGTATTTATCTCAGGGAGGTCCAAGAAGCTATCTCAATGGACAAACAGCTTTTACTTTCTATAGCTTTGTCTTGGGATTTGCAATACCCCTCATTCTGATACTTATCTTCTATGTCCTAGTCATCGTCAAACTCAAAACCGTTGGACCCAAAAATAAGTCGAAAGAGAAAAAGAGGAGTCATCGTAAGGTCACACGGCTCGTTCTGACTGTGATAACAGTTTATATCCTCTGCTGGTTACCCTATTGGATCACACAACTTGCGCTTATATTTACTCCCCCTGGACATAACCAGGACAATGTTGTGGTGGCCGTCATGCTTCTAGCGGGCTGTCTTAGTTACTCTAATTCCGCAATGAACCCTGTCCTCTACGCCTTCCTCTCTGAGAACTTTAAGAAGAGTTTTATGAAGGCATGTACTTGTGCCAAGGGACGAGACGTCAATGCTGCTCTCCATGTGGAGAACTCCATGTTTCCAAGGCGAAGGAATCACCGCAAAACAGGGGACAAGAAAAACAAGGACTCCAATGGACGAAACTACAATAAACAGAGTATGGGACACAAGGATCCTAACGTGTCAAATCCCAAAAATGGAGGACTCCTTCTCTCAGGAGGGAATATTAATAGTAGTCCAGGAAAGGAGGCTCATGAACTTCATGAGATCTCCGTCCATGGAAAACAAAATACATCCTCAGCACAAGTCACAATGACTACCTCTGTCGTGGAGCAGAGTCAGCAAAATCAGGAGAGTCTCGTTGAATCCTCATAAATTCCACTCGTAAAAAGTAGTTTTATTTATTTTATAATCAACAAGGGCTAATAATAATGAGGCAAGGCAAAAAAAAAAAAAAAAAAAAAAAAAAAAAAAGAGAGGTTCTCATCATGGAGAGAATTCCTCTCTCTCCCTCATCATATTTATGTATACGTTTATGTTATTCGGTGAAATCCAAGTTATATTCAATGGAGCGTAAAGGAAAATCGATATTTATAGTTTATATGTTACAACTAAATAAAGGACCAAAAAAAAAAAAAAAATAGATTATCTCTATGTCTGTTACCCCCCCCCTCTCCCCCCTCTCCCCCCCCCCCCATTCTCTCTCTTTCAAATCATCTATAACATTCATTATTATTGTTATTATTATTATTATTATTATTTATTGAAAAGGATGGATTTTACTGTCTTCTAACATTCCAGGTTACGAGAAGACTCTTTAATGTGTAGTTCCAGATTGTTTCTAAATCTTCTTTATGTTTGTTTTCTGTTCAATCATTATTTGTTCCTCTAAAACCCATGTTTGAATGTAAGAATCATCATACCAAGGCTGTTAGATTTTATTTATTTAAACTTAATTTTCATGTTGTTTTTGTATGATTTTTAATTTTTTTTTTTTTTTCATTTTGAATTAAATTGCGATAACAAGAGTTACATACATACATACGTACATTACATAGGTATTTTTACACGAAAATATTTAATTTCCTTAAAACATATTAATTATTACAATTATTATTAATTATTTTGGTTTAATTTGGATTGATTTATTTTTCTTTCATAGATTCTATATCATTTTATCTTACAAATACATATATTTATATCTATATAAGTACTTATATGCAAATATATACAAAATATACTGTTCTCCGATTATTGATTTCAGTCCATTTCTTGACTTGATTCATATTTGAGTTTGAGTCATTGAATAATATTGAGTCATGTTTGAATTTGTACACAATTTCAATTTCGATTAAAAATCCAATCAAAAATATCAAAGACTCATCACGGTAGAGAGCTACTAAAGTAAGTAGTAGCGTGTGCAAAAGGATTGCAAAATCAGCTGAAATCCTTCTGGACGCTACTACTTAAGTAGCTCTCTACTGTGAGTCTTTGATTTCTAGCGAATTTTTCCTCGAAGTTGAACGAAAATTTTCATATTTAGATGATCGATTTCTTCTTAGTTAATTTCTTTGTTTGAAAGCAGTGGGTCTCAGCTCTTTAATGCATTCCTTATTCATCCATTTTATTTAATATTCAAGGATTTATTTAAGTACAAAGGATTTGGCTAACTTTTGGGTCTACTCCCGACGTCTATGTCCCCAGAAGTTCCTTTAGATCAAAACAAAGACTGGAAATGGAATCTGCATCAAATACAAAAGCGAAGCATTTATTTTTTATTGCACAAAATGAGTATCCTTCTTGGCTTAAATTTGGAAAATGGGCCAAAAAAGCTAAAAAAGTAGGGTCCGATTTCTCAAAAACCATACGGACTCTCGAAAAATAAAAAAAAATACAGATTTGAAATCAGCGTGCAAAACTGAATAACTTGTATTATCTTTATTAAATCCATTAGGATTTTTGACATTTCAAATTTATTGACCTTTGTAATTAATCAAATAATTTCAGAAATTATTTATTTACATAAGTGCAAAAAAGTTGTATCTAAAATCACAATTAAATATCCTTTAAACTAAATTAATTTAGATTGACTTGTACAGTCTTTAACATCTCAGCTGCATGAGTACCAATTCTATTTATTTATTTTTTGAAAATATATTTAATTATAATACAATTAGTGTATTGAATTACAAACTTTAAATAATAATTCTGAGGAGGTTCTGTTAGAATATTTTTGGAACAGAAATCTTCATTTCCACATTATACCCAAGTGGGAAATTCCTGCCAATAGTGATCAAATACAAATGTACGTTTACGTAATATTCACCTCAGATACAGCACAACAAGCAAATTATCAACCAAACTTGATTCCTTTTTAGCAAGGTCTCCTTTTTCTATATTTTATAGGGAATTACTCAATAATTTCACGATTATTATTATTTGAAGTTTTGAGCATTCGAATTCGAATTTAGCCGAGTTTTCTAAGTAATAACATATTTTGTGCAACTTTCAGTTATCTTTAGAAATTTAGAAAGATATTATTTTTTGAGACAGGGGCTACTCTTGGGTTTATAATAGGCACTAATTGCATAAATTAATTAATTTTTCAAACTCTTCAAACCCCTTTGGACCATATTGAGAAACTATCACCTTATAAAAAGTTAGAAATTATAAGAAAATCTATTTTATTACTACATTCTTTTCGAAACCTTATAAAACACCATCGTCGAGGTGAATAGTTTGACACTTTCCAACAATTTTCATTTACAAGAATACGGGGATTTTGTGCACGCGAATCCATTTATTTACTTTTTGTAAAAAACAGCAACTTCTGTTTGTTTGCAAAACTATCTAATTTTGTATTGTATCACATATTGTGAGAGCATAAAAATTCAATATTTTGAGAATGTCCTTACTAAATTCAGTATTCAATATACGCCAAATAGTAGCACACTGTATATATAATATTAAAATAGAAATTATGTATAGGCTTATAATATTGGGACTTCTGTGGGGCTATCCAGAGTATGAATATGATTTATGGACTATCGGGGATTCAGTGAGGTTAAGGCACTGTGGAGTTGAAGTCGAAATAGAGGGATTATTTATATATTTTAAAAAAATTTTCATCATATTTTATGGTTTTCAAAAAAAAAACAGGAGGGTTTTATAATTTATATAAGGGACTAGACTCGTTCAACGTCACTGTAAGTTCCATGATAGATATACATCCAATTAAAAGGGTTAAATTAAATATCCATAAATAAGGTTGCGTGGTTATATACGCCCACAAATCTTCCGAAGATTTGTTTATCTTTGCTTTTTTAAATGTGTATCATTCATTTCTCCAATTCAAAGTTCTACATTTATGAACTCCTTCATTAGTTTCTAGCAGGGAGGGAGGTAGGGAGTCTCTCCACTGACATCATAGATTGTACAATAATCTAAAACGACACCATTTTAACATAGCTAGGTATTTAACAACAAACTTTCCTAAGCAATGATTTTAAAAATGAAATAAAACGAAATTAAACTTGTATATACATATAGGAGCAGCAATTAAAATTTGATTCTACTTATTGCCTTCTCAAAGATGGTGGACTCAAGAGGGATGACGTCAGAATGGCAAAGTTTCATACAGGGAAAACAACTGCAAATAAAACCCCCCAAAAAAACATTCAAGGCATCCTCTCAATGCATTTTGAGTTGCACATTTCATATCCTTAGTCATGCTTATTACATTTTAGAAAGAAAAAAAAAACTTTTTGATGTATCGTTCATTAAGAATGCAGAGTATTCCAACTGCTTATGACAAGAGGAGGATGAACGTACATATATATGTATAATCATTATAAATTTATACACTTTGAGATGTTTTGAGGAAAAATAATGTATATTAAATTCTTGTCAAAATATGAATGAGTCAGCCAAAAAATAATAGTTCATAATATATGTATAAATATAATAATAATAATAACAATAATAGTAATTGAATCAAGTACTTTTCTTTCTACGATAATGATACACTTTATCAGACTAGGGGGTTTTACATACATATACATATATGTAGCTATCTTCATAAATGTACATATATGTATTGATGCCTCTTCAAATATATGCCTATAGGTACATATATATGTACGAATAAGGGAATATTAATACGTTTCTAAATATATTAATACATACACTACATTAAGCCTAATATCCCTTACAAACATTAGGAGATTCAAGATGGTGCTAACTGATGTTATATTATTTATTTATTCTAGGACGTTGAAAAAAGGAAAAGTATTTTATTCTTCCTTCTATTTTCTGATGGTTTGAAGACAGTACTCTCTATATAGTATCATCCTCATCCTTTTCTCAAATGAAACATATGTGTATCTATGCTGATTGCTCCTACTACAACTCCAAAAAGTATTTATAAATAGAATTGTTTTATTTATTCTCATAGAATACCGCAATTGTTGTTCTTTGTACGTATATGAATATATATGTAGAGCTGGTTCACTAGAGACTCTCAAGAGACGTATAAAATTCATTTATTGAGAGTAATGTCTCCATTATTATTCTATATTATGTAATTTTTGTTATAATATTCGAAAGCATTGGAGTTGATTTATTAACTTACCAGCCTTAAAACGGCGTGCCGCCGTTTTAATGAATAAAGTAACGTACAATGACTGAGTCAGGAAGCATCAAAACAACCTCCCTCGATCACCACACCTCAATCCCCTATATTCACCACTTCTCCAAATTTGTGACTTCATAAGTTGCCTCGAATTCCCCCTCCTATACCTTCAAATCTCATCATTTTGACCTCAAAATCAGCCTCCAGAGACCTCAAAGACCCACGGGAGGTAGCTTATGTCCTTCTTTGGATCAAGTTGCTCTGTGTCCTATGTATGCTCTCTTATCCTTCCCGCTGATCGTGATAATCATTTAAACATAAGAATGGACAAAGGGACTCACGCCCAAATATATATATATATATAGATTGAAAGAAATCATTGCTCAAAAAATATATATAGGGGTCGTCAACCTATGTCCCAAAAGTGCGGTAGAGAGCTACTAAAGTAGTAGCGTGTGCAGAAGGATTGAGAAATCATCTTAAATCCTTTTGGACGTAGCTACTACTTCAGTCTATTGCACTTATTTTTTTAGTAGCTCTAGCGTGAGTCCTTGATTTCTAGTGGATTTTTCCTCGAAATTGAATGAAAGTGTACACATTTAGATGGACGATTTCTTCTTAGTTAAGGATTCTAATAGAGCTCTTGACCTCTCGTTTAAAGGCTGTGGTTCTTTGCTCTTTAGTGCCTTACTTATTCATCCATTTCATGATATATTTAAGAATTTATTTATGTACGAACGTTTTGAGCCTACTCCAGCCCTCTACGGATCATTATTTTTTAATTCACAAAATGATTATTTTTCCTAGGCTTAAATTGAAGTTGAAGTTGGAAAATAGGCCTAATTAGCTTAAAAAGTAGCTCGAAAAAAAAACCTACATATTTGAAATCTGTGTGCATATAACGGAATTATTTATATTATCCTTATTAAAGCCTTTAGGATTTTTGACATTTCAAATATTTGTTGACCAGTGTAATTAATTTGAACAAAATGGATTCATATTTTTACGGATTGACGTCATACTTTTTTACTAAAATTTCTTGATTCATAAGAATAAATTATTATTGGGAAACTGAGGCATTTATCATTATGTCATTCTATTCATGCATAGGTTAATACATAATTAATCAAACTATTCATTCTCAAAGAAAAAGAAACAAATAATGACAAATATATACCTGTTGTGACGTTTATATTTCATACGTCATTCAACTACAAAAAAATAAAAAATTACCAAGTCTTCAGTTGAGACTAAAATCCCCAAGTCTTCAATTTAATATACATACATATAAAGTGAATTTCAGAGCTATAAAAAATGATTAAAAAATGCACTTGTAACTTTGGAGAAATTCCCTAGTCTTTTGGACAATTATAATTGATGTCCCTTGGCAGAATTTACTTCTTCTTTTTTTTAATTCAACTAACAGAGCAAATTTATTGATGGTTGCGTAGTTTCACAACAGCTTTGGTGATTTTGCCCAATCGACAATCTATGTATATCTGAGGTCTGCTCTAGACTCCTTTGTTTGTTAAATTAAAGTCATTTCATATAGATAGATGTAATATTACATAGTGCTATAATCGGACTTGGCAGTCTTTTTTCAATAATTTATTGATAAATGGGAACTGAATTTCCCTGAATGTGATCCTTTCACATTGCCAAGAGTCCAGTTCTTAGAAGATATCAATTTTTTATATCTACAATCGATATACATATATATATATATATATATATTGCAGAAATGAGAAACCAAGTTTATGATTGAAATATTTCAGAAATGAGTGTGAACTGCACTCATATTGTTCTTGAAGACATTCTCTTTCGTTTGTATACATAGGTTATTTATATTAATTAAATAATGACTCCAATAATAATTGCAACTTAATTAAGGAAAAAAACCAACTGCCACTAAATAAAGATGGACTTTCTTTCAGGGGCTCCAATTGGAGTCGACACATTTATTCAATTGCTCTATTGTACATATAGACAATAATCCTGGGTTGTTTCTCGATATAAAGTCACATTTCAGGAGTAACCCTGCGGCATAGGTCTGTAAATGACTCCGAAATATTTGGCCATTATATTTATGAAGACAAAAAACCGTAAAGTGGATTTTTTCCTTTTGAACATTTGAAGAAAAAAAACTTGCTTTCTTGTTGACTTGACACATACATAGATAGAAAAAATCTTTTGTTCATGTGATCACAATTTTTTGCATGTGAGGGGCTGTCGAAATAGTGAACAATTGCCCTTCATTCATATAAGGTCAAACTAAGAATGTCTACGAAATGAAACAACATTTTAGTGCAAATAAAACCTTGGCCCGATCCGTGTTGGTTTAAAAAGGGGCTGCTAATATTAGAAATTATTTATTTTGTATCAACTAAGCAAATTATGAACTTTGGTCGAATAGTCCTATCTCCCAACCGTGTGTCACTCAAAAAGCCAGACATTGCATAAATTTATCTATAAAAAATATTTTTGGACACGATTTAGAGAGAGAGAGAGAGAGAGAAAAAAAAAGACAATAGACATCGTACTAACCTAAATACACGTATCTTTATAATTTATAATCGTATCGTTTTATTCCTTAGTATGGATATCGTTCTTTGAAAAGTAGCTCAAATTTGTTAGACCTCTCTGTGTGGCCTTAATACCAAGAGTATAATTATTCAATTATTAGTAAATTACTTCAATTTACCGATTGAATTCATTCAGTTGAACTTTAAATATCTTTATATAGTTTGCCATTATTGTTACATGATTAAAGTATTGATTATTTTTATAGACATTAAAAGAGTTTATATCTCCAATATATGTAGAGCCGGGAGTGTGATTGAGGATGACGTCACTAGACTTTATCATTAATCAAATCGTCGTTTTTCTTCTATAGTTCTAATACGTGCCAATATCACGTCGAGCTTTTTTGGCCACTCGCAACCTCGACTGACAAAAGGGAAAGAAAAAATTTGAAAAAACAACTGGTAGCTACCCTTCTGTATTTTCCTTGTTGCCAATTTGTTAATATTTGGCAGAATTTATTATTTAGATATAATATATATTTATAAATTCTACCAATCACAAACCTATTGTTAATACTTGTAATATTTTTAAAATTCAAAAAAAGGGCGCGCAATTTAATATATTTTTTATGCATCAAAATCAGAAATAATAATTATACCCTTTTTGAGCTCATAACACGTAGAGACAGCTGCTTTAAATTAAAAGGGTCAAATGATGAAAATCAGCTGAAGGGAGAATACAGAGTATATTTTTGTTTATCCCAAAAAGCTCGTCGTGTATATACATACATATATTTATACGCATGTATATAGTCGAGATTGGGTTGTCATTTGAAGCGTTTTTTAAAAGGGTTACATAATAAGAGTTTTGAGCAAAGTTATTGCGTAGTTTTATGTTACTTAGAAATAAATACTCGCATGGCCGGCGTATAGTACATATGTACAAGAAAGCAATTGACTGAATGTGTCTAGGGCAAGCAGCAGGTAGAATTTAATGCATAAAGTAATTTAAAAATTTCATATTTTTAGGTCTCTACGTTGCCGTTAAAGTCTAAGCACACACACGCACACACGAAATACATATATTATCATTCAGTCATAAATATGTTTCTGATCGTACTGAGCATCCTCATATTATCTCTACTGTTATATTTATATCTGAACCGACGTCATGGATATATAGAGTCTTTACCATTTCCAATGGAGAGGCCCTTCCTCTGCTTTGGAAGTCCTCCTTTCCTTTGGCATCAAAGAGTTCATCATTTCTACTACGTGAAAGCCTTCAAACGCTTCAAATCCAAAACTTTTACTCGATACATGGGCTCAACTCCAACCATTACCACGATAGATCCAAATATCATAAAGGAAATCACTGTGAAGCAATTTGATCACTTTCCCAAGACTTTTTACTTTGGTAATTGATCGCAAACAATGTCGCGAACTGAGTACATATATGTAAATATAAACTGTAAGTTTATTCTAGATGTCAAGGATAAAAATCTGACCTTGGATATTTCCAGTGGCCCCGTTTGGAAATTTCTTCGAAAGGAAATGTCTCCTGTTTTCACGTCTGGAAAACTGAAAGGAATGATGGAGCCCATAGACGAGATTACAAATCGCTTCATGGAGTACATTGAGGATCAAAGCTCCACTGGGAAGTCTGTTTTTATAAAGGAAAAGTTTCAAGGATTGACATTGGACGTTATTAATGCATGCGCATACGGAATACAAACGAACTCTAGTGAGGAACAGGATCATGAGCTCTTGATCCTCTCCAAAAAGATGTTGGCAGATATGTCTTCGTGTAAAAATGGAGTGACGAGCATTTTAGTTTTAATGATAAGCCTTTTCCCTGGAGTCATAAAATATATGGTGGCCCTTGGTTCCGGTTTTGATGGCCTCATTCAAATAGCAAACTCCATTATCCATCAACGTGAAAAGGAGAGTATTAAAAAGAATGACTTCATTAATGTACTCATGGACATGCGAAAAAACAATCGTGAGAGTCCCAATGAGTTGATCAATGACGAAATAATCACGGCTCAAGCGGTTATATTTTTTGTGGCAGGTTATGCCACGACATCACACACTTTATGTAGTCTCATCTACGTACTAGCAACGCATCCTGAAATTCAAGAGGAATTATATCAAAGTCTCTTATCCGTATCGGAAGAGAACCATGACCCAAAGGAGCACTCATCATCATCATACACTGTAGCAGTCATCAAGGAAACGATGAGAATGTATCCAGCCGCAACGATGCATACACGAGTTTGTTCATCTGACACGGAAGTGGAAGGGATCCCTATCAAAAAGGGAACCTTTGTCGAAATGCCCATCTACGCCTCACACTTCCATCCAGAGTTTTTCCCAAGCCCAGAGGAATTCAAACCGGAGCGATTTTTCAAAGAAAATAGTTCGCAAATTATACAGGATACTTATAGACCCTTCGGAGATGGAAATCGAATGTGCATTGGCTATCGATTTGCAATGATGGAGTTACAACTCATGGTGGAAAAAATGGTTAAAAAATTTCAAATCCTACCCACTCATGAAACCAAAATAGTACACTCTAAAGGAAGTCTATTTTTTCTTGACACTGAGGATATTGGAGTGAGGTTTGTGCCCAGGGATGAGTAACAATTTCTATACTAAATTATGATATTCAATATTATACCTACTGAACAGGAAATGATTATTATTAATTATTAATTAACTACTTAATAAAGTCATTTGAGCACAGAATAATGAGGTATAACTTATTTTTTAGAATCGTTATGTAGTCTTTACTATTTTTGTATTACAGCAAATTAATACAGAAGGGATGCTACCAGTTGTTGCTTTTCCAAATTTTTATTTTCCTGTTTAAGAGTCGAGGTTGTGGGTGATCAAAAAAGCAGCTCGTCGTGATTGTTGAGGCATGAACTTGCTACAATTATTGGATGTTCAATTTTTCTGATTATTATTATTAAAAATGATGAATTTCTGACAATTCAAAATCCCTTTAGTCCTTTCAGTTTCTATCAAATTAACTATTATTTATTAACCTCAAACCAACACCCAATTAAATGTCTATAATAACCACGCTCACTCACCTCAACAAAATTCTCATCCCTACTCAAGAGTCATGACTTATCACTGCACAGGTTCTTTCATTTGATAGGATTTAGATCAGGGGTGTCAAACTCCTTTCACAATGTGGGCATCATATGACCCCTAGGTAGACGTCGTGGGCCGCACCATTCAAATTATAGCATACTTAGCCCTAAATAATCGATATATCAACATGTCTTCCCTTTGTTTTGATTTATTAAAGAAGAACAAGGACAATGTTCAATTGAACTAAAAATTGATTGAACAACACTTTTACAAAACATTTCACAAAATAGCAGAAACTTTAAGGTACTGGCATCGAAAATTATATTTACATGAGATTAATACAACATGATAGTTATAAAGAAAGACTCACATGGCCCCCTAGCGGATAATTCATGAACTACATTTAAATAAAAAATTTAATCTATGTCTTTTGTGTATTTTTTACACTTTCAAATTATCCTGTGGGCCGTATGTTTGACACTCCTGCTTTAAGGCATAGAAAAGTTGAACAATATTTATATTTGCTGTGAGCAGTTGTATAAAAGTTTCTACGTAAAATGAGAAGACCCCCCCCCTGATAAAAGTTGGAACATGTACTAAAGATATAATCATTGAAGCTCAACAGACAATCATTACAACTTTGTTTCTTTATTAGGTGTTAATTGAATTTATAAATTGTTCTTGATAAGTGTTCTTAGAACTTATAGTTTCTTCAGAATAAATATCGCAGCTTCCCTATTATTTGATTAAATAAACTTTTATATGACGAACAATACTATGAATCAAACATCAACAATTATATTATTTATTTATTTTTTACCATCTTTTGATAAGTCAACTTTTGCCTCTTTATAATTAATCTCCCGATTATTGATTTGTTGAACTCAAATTATATCTTGTTAAAGTGTAGACCATTCAATTTTATCACTTCTAATTATAAAGAAATCAGTCTTTTTTTTTTGAGGTCCTCTTTAAGTGGGTAAAAGGACAAGATTGTTCTTGTCTTCTTCTTCTTCTTCACACAAAAAGAAAATGCACAAAAGGCAGAAAATAAAGATGAAATTGAATCCTAAGAAGATCGATCCAACTTAGTCAGCATGCATTTCATATAATTTCTGGCATTTTACAATATACATATTATAAAAGGATAGAGATAATTATAAAAGGAATTAAATTGAGGGCTCTCTCACTATTCATGACGGCTCCATCACCATCACAAAAACCGGTCTACAACAGAATCAAGAGGGATCCTGAAGTAAGTAACTCCCCACGACGAGCTTTTTGGGATAAACAAAAACACTAATTATTCTCCCTTCAGCTGATTTTTCTCAATTGACTCTTTTGATTTAAAGCGGCTGACTCTACGTGTTATGAACTCGTAAAGGGCATTATTATTATTTATGATTTTTATATATAAAAAATATACTAAATCAATGCACTTATGCGTTGTAAAAAAGAAAAAATCAATTTTTATCATAAATTCCGCTTGGTAAACTCCTATGAGTTTTGTACGATTATAAAACTGTCATATTTTGTCATGGATGTTAGATTATAAACGTACGACCCACCCTACCCCCAGTTTACTCCAAACCCTTGTTGATTCTTTCATTAATCTAAATTTATAATGAAGGTGCATTGTTAATTATTATTATTATACGAAATATACATGATTATATCTTGATCCATTTAAGCTCACGAATTGGGGATCTTGGTAATCGATAAAGCTCGCCACTCAGGGGGAAAGTTCCCTATCAGCTCCATCTTGGAACACACAATATTGTTCGCACTTAAATTAATTCAAAATCAATTAATATGTATGCATATACATGTAGTGAGAAATATTTATATGGTATATAATCTTGTACAAACACAAACTAAAGTTGACACTTCATTTTGAAGAACAAATTTTTTAATTAAAAGGATTAATTCAAGAATAGAACTTTTGAAGTGTTTACTTCAAAAAAAACCCTTAAATAAATATTTACTTAGATTTTGAGCTCGTGATGTGCTCTGAACCCATCAGAGGTTGGTTCAAGAATATGTATTACCCCAAAATGATTGAATATAACAACTACGACAAAATTTTACAAATTCTATAATTGTACAAAAATCATAATAATTAATTATCCATGAAAAATGTATATTAATTCACAACAATAGGCTGCGTGCTTTAGCTAGCGTGCCGTCGGAACGTATTATAACTTATTGTCTTTACTTAATCTTTGATTTAAAGGAAGGAAGTAGTGTGACTGAAAACCCAAGATGTGGCTTACTGGAGGTAATAAGTATACACAAATTTACTCTAGGCTCTTAAAAGTATTCATTGGGAGAAAAAAGTCGATGAATTGATGATCAATGAATTTACTTATCGATGAATTAATGTCGAAGAACTTTCCTAGACCTCTGTAAGTACTTTATAACGTTTCTTTACTGTACCTTATAAAAATATAAATCACATTGCTTTTTTTAAAGATAATGACCTTTGAATGTATACTAAATTTAATCAAGAAATCAGTTTTTAATCCCCAGAATATAATGTTACGTTAACTATACATACACTATTTTGTCACCGTTTCTCCCCAAAGTCGATCTTTTCATCATTCTATCACTAGGAATGTAAATAATATGCAAATAGGGTGAGTAAAATAAAAAGAAAGAGAAAATCATCAACCTGGCCACTCTGACAATTTGGTGAATGTTGAGAGGGAAGCAGCTTGAGCTGTCATGACGTTTGACTGAGCTAATAGCTGCTATTCTCCATTACATATATATACAAATGAAGACATCAATAATGAATAATAACATTATGTATGTAAACCATAGATGAGAGGCAGAAAATAAACTGAAATTAAATTAACTAATAATAATTATACGAGGACTTGAGCCCTTTTTGTTTATATTTTATTTGTTTTATTAACTTTAATGCATGCGAGATCTTTACTATCAGGTAGATGTTCTCCCCTCAGTAATAAAGGAAAAATGATAACAGGTTTGGAAAACAAAAAGTATTGTCCGAAGAGCCAACTCCACAAAATCTCGCACGCGGCATTTTGCATATTTTTTACATTCCTATCTATCACTAGGAATGTAAATCATATGCAATTCGGGCGTGTTATAAAAAAAGAAAGAGAAAATCAACCTGGTCACTCTGACAATTTGATGAATGTTGAGAGGGAAGCAGCAGCTTGAGCTGTCATAACGTTTTACTGAGCTAATAGCTGCTATTCTCCATTATAAATATAACAATAATTAATAACATAGATGAGAGGCAGAAAATTAATTCAAATTAATGTCAGGAAATTATATATTTTTAACTAATAATAATTATACGAGGACTTGAGCCCTTTTTGTTTACATTTTATTTGCTTTATTGACCTTAATGGATGTATTCTTTCATGCGAGATCTTTACTATGAAGTGGATGTATATCAGTAGTAATAAAGAAAAAATGATAACAGCTTCGGAAAACAAAAAGACTTGTTTGAAGAGCCAACTCCACTTTTTTATCACACGCCCGTATTGCATATGATTTTCATTCCTATCTATCACCCATACCAGCCTCGTTTGATCATTCTATGTAACTTAATAAGTATGAAAACAATAACTTATAAATGAAATTATTTAACAAATAATTAATTTTTAATCATCAATGAAAAAAAAACACGAATATTACACTTGAATATTTACAATATGTATGTAATAGCTAAGAGTCTCCTTTTGATTTGAAATTTCAAAATTAATATACATATATGTATTTATATAACAAAATGAATAATAATCTTTAATAACATAACATAAAAAAGTCGTTACTTCAAACTGATTAGCCATGTCAATATGTATCCTCTGTAATTCTTATTTAATGAGAGCATTTAGCATATGTACTGATATTTGTTCTATCGATTCAAACTGTTGAAATTTTAATATTGAAATCAGAACCTAATAATTATGTATTAAAAACAGCATCCCCAGCAATAGCTTGTCTTTTACTGTTGAAAGTCTGTATATGGTGACGTCATAAATTTCTATGAAAATTTGGAATCACTCCATTCGTTTTTAAGAAGAGTATTTCAGCCATTTTTTTCTTCTTTTCGCCGTGCAACTAATTCAGTAGCTCTACCGTGAGTCTTTGATTTCTTGTGGATTTTTAGTTGAAATTAAATGAAAATTTACACATTTAGAAAGACAATTTCTTCTTAATTAAGGATTCTTATCGGGCCATTGACATCTCGGTTCAAAGCTGTGGGTCTCAGCTTCTTTTGAATGCATTCCTCATTAATCCATTTCATGTAATATTCAAGTAGTTATTTATGTACAAAGTATTTGGTCGACTTTTGGGCCTACTTCTACGCCCTTAGGACTCCCATTAGGTCAAAACAAAGACTGGAAATTGAATCTACATTAGATACACTAGTGGTTCATCATTTTTTAAAGCACAAAATGAGTATTCTTTTAGGCCTAAATTGAAGTTGAAGTTGGAAAATGGGCCAAAAAAGCTCAAAAAGTAGGGGCCGATTTCTCAAAAACCGTCGGACTCTCGAAAAATTAGTTTACTGATTTTAAAATCAATGTGAAAAATTATATAACTTTTATTATACTTATACCCCTTAGGATTTTTGACTATTGACCAGAGTTATTAATAAAATACCTATACGATAGAAATTATGTAGATTAATGTACTCACTACCCCAAAAAAAAACAATTTACATATTATATGTTAGAAACATAAAGTAAAATAAATATTTATTTATTAAAGGTCATGACCCTTAGTGTCAGAGTAGTATATAACGTTTTTCCTTTCTTTTTTTTTTTTTTTTTTTTGCTAATGATTAAATTAATATACATAATTTATATTTCATTAATATAAGTAATAATATAAAAGCTCATTTATATGACTCTTAGCTGCATATAAATTAAGGGATCAAATAATGAGGCCTAGCCATATACTAATGGTTAAATAAGTGTTTTATTTAATATTCATTTATTATAAGGAAATCTTCATAATTTTCTCTCTCAACCTTTCCTCCAAAAAGAAAGAATAAAAAAAGACTCGAAATGAGTTCTTCTACAAAGTTAACAACTAACTAAATACTCTAATTAAATCAATGGATATTCAGGGCTTTATAAGAAATAACTTTATTTTTTACAAATTAACAGCTAATACAAAAATACATAGGAATTGTTTTTTTATAGAGGGGGGGGGGGGGGGGGCCTGTAAAGAAAATAGGAAATACTATATGAGAAAATAATATGCCAATATCTAGAAATGTAAATAATATGCAAAATGCCGCGTGCGAGACTTTGTGGAATTGGCTCATCAAACAGGTCTTTTTGTTTTCCAATGCTGTTATCATTTTTCCTTTAATACTGAGGAGAGAACATCTACCTGATAGTAAAGATCTCGCATGAAGGAATACATGCATTAAGATTAATAAATCAAATAAAGTGTACACAAGAAAGGGCTCAAGTCCTCTTATAATTATATTATTAGTTAAAAATATATAATTTCCTGACATTAATTTCAGTTAATTGTCTACCTCTCATCTATGTTATTATTTATTGTTGTATATACATATAATGGAGAATAGGAGCTTGTAGCTCAGTAAAACGTCATGACAGCTCAAGTTGCTTCCTTCTCAACATTCATCAAATTGTCAGAGTGGCCAGGTTGATGATTTTCTCTTTCTTTTTTTATTACAAGCCCGAATTGCATATTATTCACATTCCTAGAAATATCCTCATTCTTCCCAACTTTCATTCCAGGTTGCGGGTGCACAAAAAAGCTCGATGTGATATGTACAAATAAAAAGTGGGTCACGGAGAGCTCAATAATAATTTGATTTGATTTGCATTTTCTATAGAATAATGACGGACATTGATTAAAGAAGAAGAAGAAGGAAAATTATTGTAGGCATTCGCTGTTTAGAATCACACTAAATAAGTTTACTTATCGGGTGAAGCTTACATTTGGGCTGACTCTAAATCAAATGCTTTACTTTTGCTTGGATTGAAGAGTAATAAAAATGAGCCGTGGTACAATGATCATGAGGAAATGTGAGTCTAATGTACGTGGCACTTGTTTTTTTAATCTACTCGAATCGTTTTGTATCTTATTGTACCTTTTAAAACTTATGATTCTCTTTTTACCAGTTCTTTTGCCCAGTGAGGAGTTTCTAGTTTCTATGAGGTCCAAGTTGTTTCTTGTGTCCTTGTGTTAGCACTCGTATTTCTATTCCTTTATAAATTTGCATTGTTCCCATCACGTTTTAGTCACGAAACAGTGTGTATTCATATCTTGATACTCTAATTCCTTTTAGGTAAAACATCCCAGTGGTGGGTCTCAGAGTAGAAGACCTGATCTACTGACTCAACATAGTTAACCAAAAACACGTAGATGTCACGCCTCTGATTTTGAAGTTCAGTGACACACTTGTGAAATATCATCTTCAGCATCTTAACCAACTCAAATTGATGTGTACTTATGAAGAATTAGATTCTCTAAATGGTAGAGACACAAAAGCAATGGAGCAAACCATTGACAAATGATTAAGCTTTTTATTTTTGAGGCTTGTTAGGTTTGTATGAAATGTTAATATCAAATCACATGATCAGTTCTATGATTTGTGATCCAAGTATATGCACATTTTGACTATATTATTAAATTTAAATAAATTGGAGGTTTTAAAATATATATTTACAAAATATCAATGATGTCAGTTGTTATCAACAATTCATGTTATTTTTAAATGAATGTGCAAATTTCTTGATGTTTCTTGAATAATACAAAAAAAGTTCCCAATGCCCCTCTTGTACTTATTTTAGGAAGATATTATTTTTTTTAAGCTAGGTATTACTAATTTTAGACATTCTATACCTTTTCAAGTTCAATATGGGAATAATATCTTGTTGAAAGCTTACATTTCTATCAGTCTAAAGATTTACCAATCTTGTTTATGGACGAGACTAACTTTAATCTCCATATTTCAAGATCAATGGGTCGATCACTACGTAAAAGCAGATGCTCTACATTTGTAAAAGCCTCTAAAGGGGCCAATGTTCACGTTATTGGACTTATTGGTCCCTTGGAGCTTGTTCATCATGAGGTGAAACGAGGAAGTTTCAAAAAGGATTCAGCAATGGAGTGGGTGCGTGAATGCTTAAGAAAAGCAAAGGATGTATATATATGGAGGGCCAGTAGATCTTGATATTGACTATGCTCCGGCCCACTCCAGGATTCAAGATGTTTTGAAATAAGAAGAGTTTTCAATTCACAAAGTTTTAATAAGACTTGGGCCTTAGAGTCTTAAAATGCTCAATCCAATTTATTTATTTTCATTAATTATATAATATGTTACTATGTTAAATTTTCTGAATTTTGCTTTTAATTACTTATTCCCATATTGAACTTGAAAAGGTATAGGTCTCTTTGAGAAATGGGGTGGGGGATGTCTAGGGCAGTGTTTCTTAACATGTGGATCACTCATACGTCATTCTCTATTTAAAATCACACTGAATAAATATTTTTTATCATGATATATGAATTAATCTAGAAATTCCTTGGGCAGTTAAAGCGGATCGCGGTATGAAGACCATTGGAAAATTTGAGAACAAGGCGGGAAAATCCTACTTAGTTTAGGTCAAATTACTTTTGTACAGGAACTTCCCTTCTATAATTAATTTCTTGTTTTTGGTAGTTTATAAATAAACGCGCGACACATAGTAATAATTATCACCAGTTTCGTTATAGATTAGCAGAACATCTCCTACTGAATTAAGCCACCTCACCGACTCCGGGGGACAACTTACGCTAAAGATGATAAAATAGGTTTTAAGTACAAACTTCCTTCCATAATGGCAACGTAGTCTGTTTCTAAATTGGAGTCAAATACAACTTAATTCAAAAAGATTTACCATTTCTTATATCTTACTGATTTAGTTTCCATAGTCAAAAACAATGACAATTATGATTTCTTCACAATTTGCAGAAATCGGCAACAATAGTCTGAACACAAGATCTTCAGATAAGAAGTTTTAATGCCATGACCATATTAAAAGGAGAAATGTGATGTAACACTAAAAATAATGCTTTATTTTGATATCAAAAGGAAAATAATACTCCGGCAATCAAAAACTAATGGGCCACGAATCATCTATTCAGACACAAAGCACAGCAGTAAATGAGTAAGGAGGTAATATCAAACAGTTCCAGACACACACAAGAGTGAAACAAAATTAGAGGAAGGATTAATACAACCAACTGAAATAACAAATCAAACGAAGTGACTTTCCTTGTTTGTATATATTCAATTGTTCAATATTAACAATTTGATGAAAAATAAATGGATGAAACACAAAAGCTTATTTCTTGTATCCTCTGCTTTCACGTCTTCCTCGTGCACGCTCGAATTTCCTTCCCTTTGATCGGACGAGGGGTTTGGAGTGGGATCCAGGAACACCAGGAGCTCCAAAGTGTCTGTTGGCTTCACGGGCAGTTCTACGGCCTTGAACCAAGACGGTGTCCTTTCCAAGGGGAGCGCGTACGGCCAATTGATCGAAAGTTAAGATTTCTCCACCAGCTTTCAAGATGCGTTCACGGGCCTTTTCAGAGACGTGAAGAGCGACTACCTAGGGTAAGATAATAGAAAAGATTTATTTTCTCTGTAACGTGATGAATAATGGGTGAATTGATATACACCATAAGTAATTTATTTCAGACTGTAGCTTCTCAACAAGGTTAAAAGGTTTGTACAATTTCAGACCGCCCGTCGACTACAGAATGGTTCATCATTCAATAATTATTTCAAAGACCCAAATAATGAAATGGGAATCATCAATGAAAGGTGATCCCATTTCACTAAGTAACTTCCCCACCTTCCCACTACCTTTTCAAGATGATACAAAAAAGAGCAACTTACAGATAACTTAGGAATAGTAAAAATCCTCTGATCATCGGTAACGGATCCGACAATGACAGCAAGTTTGTTTTGGCGTCCATCCTTTTTCATGAGACGAACGAGACGTGCCAAACCAACTGGGGGTCTGTGGATCCGGGACATAAACAGACGCTTCAACACAATGCGGTTGAACTTAGCATCGGTACGACGAGCCAAAAACCTGTAGAGCTAATAAATACAAAAAAAATTCGTTAAAACACGTTCCTTCAATTAAATAAGACTAAAAACAGCGAAAAAGCTTCAGAAATGCTCTTCTCTACATGGAGATTAGAATTGTACGATTTCAGTCCGCCCGTTCGCATTTAAATTAGTCATCATAATTGGCACATCCTTAAGATAAACTCAATGCGTTTCTTACCTTGACCAAGAGTCTCAAGTAAATGTCTTGAGAGACGGGTTCAGTACGGCGAACCTTACGGTCCTTATTGTGCCTAATATCAACACCCTAAGTGAAGAAAGAAAAATGATTAACTCCATTCTTGATGAGTTCGATATCCAGGGATTCATCCTATTCAAGAAGAATCTTGAACCTACTCACCATGGCTGTCTAAGACGGAAAAGAAGGAAAGGAAGAGGAGCCGGATGTGACCTCATTTTTTTATGCTCCTCTATAGAGGAAACGGTAAAATATATTAGCCCTGTTCGAACTTTGACAATTGATATTGGGATGGTAATATATGCTCTTAATAAAGAGATTCCTTAGAGAAGAATGAAAACTACTCCACACTTGTACTTTATATTATTTATTTTGTAATAATTTACATATTTTCAAATATACTAAATCTATATTCAATACTATACTCATTATAAATTCGGTTTTAAAATAAGAGTTCGATCCAGTATTTATACAAATTCATATCATACTATTACTAGCTAGCTAGAAAAAATATATATATTTATGTAGCCGTGACTACAAAAAGAATGAAAAATTACCGATAGAAAATATAATATTATGCAACGAATTTATTGATTCCTTAATTCCCATTTTATTTCTATTTAATTCCTAAGTCATAAATTTTAGAAAAAAATATCCATCTTCGCCCCTCTGATGTGAAAATGAGATGTATTTATATTATGTTGTTTATAAAGTTTCATTGTTCAGCATGAGTAAAGTTTTAATTAAATGGCATGTTGCGTGATTTTGTTGTTTTTCATTTGTGATAGTCTTGAGTCCATTTTAATACAAATAAAAGTTAAAATAACTTTAAACTTGATACATAGCTTGTAATTTTATAATATAAGTTAATATTATATTAAAGTACATCACATTTTGGTCATGAATTTAAATAGATTATAGTTATAACTTAGTACCTTTGATTTGTATGAATGAATTAGTTCTCATTCATATTTCACCTATTTAGAAATAATATCTATAATTTAGTACAAGGATTTATTGCAATATTGACACTATATAGAATGAGTATAAAAGAGTACGATCCTGCATTTGAAAAGAATCAAATAAACTACGAGTCTTGTTCATAACATAAAATGACATCTTATAAATTATAAAATGTCATTTTGATGATATTTATATTTATATATAACAATATATTTTATGCCATCGATAAGAATGAAAGAAAATATTTTTAAATAAATAAACTGCCAAAACCATCGTGTGGAAAAACCATTAAAAAAAATCTCAAAGCCAGATGACTATTGTGTATTTATTTATACAAAACTACTCTATAGTTGCTTGAAACTCATTGCAAGTCAAAAACTCTCTATGAATCATTGATTATAGTATTCATTATATTTAAAAAAATTAATTGGAATGGAAACATTTCACAAAAAATGTTTGTGATAATTTTGCCTAGTGTCATATTCACTTGCACTTTAAAAATGATGATTAATAAATAAATAATATTCTGCTTCCATACAAGACGAGGAAATATATTTAACGCATTTAAGTGTGCAGATATCATTTGCTAATAATGCAGGCATAATGATTCATTATGATGTGCATAATATAAGTATTTCACTGTATGATGTTACAAATTGACGCTTGAATACTGTACTAAAGCAGATTTTTTGCTTGCTAGCTGCTCTCTAGCTAGTCACTCTTACTTAATATTTTCTCCTCTTTTCATTGAATGAATATATATATATATATATATATATATACTGTCTATTATTTGTACTAACTAAGCTAAGCAGCTCTTGCAGCTACTGTTTACAACTGCTCTCAATTGCGGAGCTGCAGAAGCTGATCTCTAAATAATTTTACTTTATTTTCTAGATAGTGCTTTGTTTTGATTCCTTTTGCGTTTAGTTTTTTTTTGTTGTAGTCCCTTGTTTAATTAATTAGGAGGACAAAATGCTTGGGGGTGAAGATGTTGAGCTCCGGAACGTCAGTTTGAGTACTCCATTAAATAGAAATCTCAATAAAGATGCAGGAGTATACGAAGAAAAAAAGATTTTGACGTCAAAAGGAGTATCAGTTACTGTTGCTATTAAAGGAGATCCATCCAAACCCGCTCTCATCACCTTCCATGATCTGGGCCTCAACTTTGTCTCAAACTTTCAGGTAAAAGAGCCTCTCAAATCTCGGCTCTCCTCTTGCTAACATTCCTCATGGTGGGGATTTCAATTATTACTTTCAGGCATTTTTTAATTACCCGGACATGGTAGAAATTGCTCAAAAATTTTGTGTCTATCACGTGAATGCTCCTGGGCAAGAAGAAGGAGCGGAAATCATTCGTGATCATGTAGAGTATCCTGATATGGAGGGTCTTGCAGAAATAGTCAACGAGGTTATTAATGAGCTCAAAATAGTGCGTTATGTTGGAATCGGAGTCGGTTTAGGAGGCAATGTTTTGCTTAGACATGCTTACAAGTATCCAGAGCGTCTTCATTGCCTTGTTCTTATAAACACTCTTTGTACAGTGCCAGGTTGGGTTGAATGGGGCTATCAAAAGAGAAATGTCAATCACTTACGAAATCATGGTGTTACACAGGTAAAAATTATAATGAGGATCTTCATTAAAAGGTTATTTCACAAATGTTTCAATAACAGGCTGTTACGGATTATTTACTCTGGCACCACTTTGGTGTGAGTCAGGAAGAGAGGGCTCATGATTTAGTCAATATATTTAAACAACACTTTTCTACGGATATTCAACCCAAGAATCTTGCTAAACTTATGGAACAGTATAATTGGCGAACAGCAATTCAAATTGATCGAGAATTCAGCTTAGAGAATCAAGGAGGAAATGCCAAAACTCTTAAAACTCCTATCCTAAATATTGTTGGTGCTTATAGTCCTTTTTCATCAGAGACAGTGATTCTTAATGGTAAATTAAATCCCCAAACTACAAGCTGGATGAAAATTCACGAATGCACTATGGTCTTGGAGGAACAACCGGCAAAGATGGCTGAAGCATTTCGATTGTTTGTTCAAGGCCACGGCTTTTGTGTAAATATCCGGAAAAATGCTGTTGGAGTAGTGCAATAGATCTTCGCCCAATGATGAGAGTATGACCAGTATTTTGATACTCAATGATGAACATCAGTCACATATTTTACGAATAGTCGTTTTTGTAGTATATATATTTTTTTTGTATTTAGTATCAAATTAAAACATATTTTATTTTTAGATGAAAATGCAAAACGTTACATGAATTTAAGAATTGTTAACTCTACTTTCTAAAGAAACGAATGAATTTTTTTATTGTAAAGGGTAAAGAACGTATTTTATTAAATGTTTCTACATAACTAAGACTACAAAGTTTAATATAATTATTGATATACATAAAATGTATGCTAAGCATGAATTTAACTGTCACAATTAAAAACGCATTTAAATTCTTGACGGAAAGTTGGTAAAACATCTTGAAGGGTCACATTTTTCGCGAGTTCATTAGAGAGAGACGTCACTCCCTTATCCTCGATCCCACAAGGAATGATATCCTTAAACCATGTGAGATCAATATTACAATTCAGAGCAAGTCCATGGTACGTAATGTACCCACTATTACGAACTCCCATTGCGCAAATCTTGTTATCTCCCACCCATACACCGGTATGTGGTGATCGAGAAGGATTCGAAATTCCCAAATTCTTACATGTATTGATAATAGTCTCTTCTAATTGATCAATGTACCACTTAACACCAAGTAAAGCCTTTCTCTGCACCGTGAATTGTTTAAGGTCAAGAATAGGATAGACAACGAGTTGACCCGGACCATGAAAAGTGATTAAGCCACCTCGATTGCTACGAACAAAGTCTGCTCCTGTTTTTTTAATTAGAGCCTTTTCCATTTGTGCATCATAGTCTTTGGACCTTATTCCAATTGTATACACTGGCTCATGTTCCAAAGTTAGAACATGATGATGATCTATTTCATTGTTTTTTAATTGACTGACAGTCTTGAGTTGGATTTGTAAAGCATCAGCATACTTCATTCGCCCTAAATGATGAAATAGTACCCTTGGTTTCATTTTTTGAGGCTTTTGATATTGACGGAATATATTTATTTTTCGTCATCTACAAAGTATCCAATACCAGACACGTGAGGATCTTTGATCATACTCAGCTTTCTTTTGCCTCCACGCAAAAGATATTCAATATAAATTGAGTCCGTTTTCGGAATAGTCTTGTTCTTTTTGAATTCGTTTCGAACAGAGTCTTGAAATCCAACTTTCCTCTCACCAGCCCTCATACATTGTTTGTAAAGACTTAAAACCTGAGATTGAATCTTACTCCGAGACATTGCATCGTTTTCTACCCACCCTGTAAAAGTTGAAAAATATTGCAAATTGAGATGAATATCACGAATGAATCAATAAGGAAATGAGTATGTACATAATATATTAAATAGTAATTATTGTCTTGGCTGGACTTTGTTTTTTTGTATCAAATACATCAGTGTCTAAATTGATACGACCCAGTTTTCCTTTTCGAAATAACTTTAAAAAATGAGTGGAGGCCTGTTTTTTATTCGGCACATCTTCCAAATTGTTATTTACAATATTTTTTACTTTAAGGATCCAATTGTTCTCGATAGCAATTTGAGTCAAAAGAGTGTCTATGTTATCGAGGGGAGCCTTCAAGCCCAGAGCTTTTACATATTTAAAATGTTGATATTTATTCAGATGGAAAAGTAAGTAGTCTGCAACAAAATTCTCTCCAATGAGATCATCTCTTAAACATTTGCAGAGCGCTAATTTCAGAGCCACACTTTCATCCTTTAAAGAGGGAAATAGAATTCCCGGAGAGTCCCACACGTATGTCAATGGATTTTGATTGACTCGTATTTTAGTTTGAAGAGCTCGCGTCACACCGGGAAGAGCTCCAACCCGAGTTGCATCTCCAGAAAATTTGAATCGATTATTTCTAATGTGATTAATGAGTGAAGACTTTCCCACATTCGGAATTCCAATCACAATAATGTTCCTTTCAGGTCCTCCTCCTCGCTCGTAGCGAGGAAAGTTGTGAATAACCTCCAAGCACTTGGGTAAAACCTTTTGAATACTGGAATTCAAGCAGGAAGTAAAAATAACGTCAGACAGATTTGGATCCTGGGTTTTGAGTTGAGTAATGAGATTTTTACGCTCTGCAGATAATAATAAATTCATTCATTATAACCATTGAAATGACGGTGACCCTGAATATGAATACCTTGGTTGGAGTGAAGACTCAAATCCGCCTTATTTAGAACAAGAATGTGAGGACGAACACCAGTGAGAGTTCGTTTAAAGTCCACATTCCGACCAGAGAGCGGAATTCGAGCATCGTGGATCTCCAAAACACAGTCTGTGATACTCAAAAGACTTTGTAACTGTTTGAGACTTTTACGCATGTGCCCAGGGTACCAATTTGGATTGGAACGGAATGGGAACTCAAAAACTTGTCTAAAGGCTGTGTTGACACTCATGGTTTTTTTCCCCAGTCTGAAACACAGATGATGTCTCAGTCATATATGACGTTTATTTTGATAATACTCGCATATATAAATAAAATAAAATTCCGGGGATCAACCCCTTATTTCACGCAACCTTGGTTCCAATTTTGTCATAATATATATATATATTGGAGCAGCAAAATGCATCATCTTTTTTTAAAAAAAGGGTTACATTAGCAGTATTGAAGGGAGAGATGAGGGCTTCCTATTCTGACAGCCCTGATACATACATAGGTACATTAAAAGGAGAAATATCTCATTAATCATACTAATTGCATAAGTACATATTATTTTGACAACTTTTCCCTCAAATAATACATATATAGGGGAGACCGGGATAGGTGTTTTAACGACTTTGTAGTTTTTATTAAACCCATCTATTTATTGTCATTTTCAATGGAGTTGTATGTATGTATGTATAAGGGCAAACTTCTCATGATTGTACATAATATATGTAGAAATTAATTATTATTTAAGTTAATATAAGAGTACAAGTTTAGTGATGTAGAAAACATGGTGTGTTCAAAGTTGCGTCATGATGACGTACTCCATGCCTTATTTATTTGCTATGAGTGTGACGTCATATGGGACCCCCATAATAAAAGGAGAAATTGATGACTACGTATATATATATACAGATACTGCAGCAGCTGAGGAGGAGACGTCAATTAATAAGGGTCAAGTTTAAAAGGCAGGAGCTGGAGTCAAGAAGAGAAGCTGAGACTCATCCTTTGACCGGGATGGAGTTCATACAGACACAGGACCATTTCGTGTTTCAATACTTGCAAAAGGGGAGTAGTGTCAACCTTTGGATTCATCGAGAATCGGGAGTTGTGTCCCTCAAGGATTCCTGGGAACTCACTTCAGAAGAAAATCCCGAGTGTTTGGGCCTTGTCTATGGTATTGTGGGAAAGATTCGATTCCATTCCGAATTGCCGGAACGACTCGTACTCATTCGAGAAGTCTCACGATGTGGAGAACTCCCAATCCATGGACACCCCGTCTACAAAATTCGTTCTGTGTTAGCTGTACCCATTGTGAGCTCCTCCCCCCTGGGTCCCCTCACACTCAAAACATGTCCCAAGCACAGCTCCCAAAGTAACGACACCTACTAATAGAATCCATTCATTTATATGTACATATATTTTCTCCATTTTTACTCGTAGCAAACTCATGGGAGAGCCATGACAAACCTCCTTCTGAAACGTCTCTACCCACATCCAGACTCAAAAAATTTGGAGCTCCACTCAAGCTCCTGGCTTCTGACTCTATCAAATCTGCAGGCTCAGCTGCATCTGCGCTAGCCTCTCAAGTTGTAAAACTGAATAATGGGTCTGTCAATAGCGGAGGAGGAGGAGGAGGGTCTAGTGGTGCCTCTCCGTCTCCTGCCACAAATAGAACTCTTGAGCGCTTTGAAAAAAGAATGCTCGAAGAGTTTTATAAGCTCTTTAATGACTCGGACTCTTTTTTTTATAGTCCCTCTGGGGACTTGAGTCACTCACTACAGAGACAACAGGAAAGAGATCCTGAAACTCAACATTTGCCTCTTTGGAAGCAATGTGATGATCGTTTCTTCTTTAACAAGCATATGTTGAGTAGTTTAATTGAATTGAATGACTCAAGAGTGGATCCTTGGATCATTCCCATTATTCAAGGCTATGTGGAGTTTGTCAAGTGCCCACAGGAATACTCTGAGCCTGAATTACAAGATCTGCCTTCATATTATGAAATTATACTCATTTCTAGAAGGAGTCGACACCGAGCTGGAACAAGGTACATAGCCCCATTTTTATAATGTCACCCACTTATGTTTATTCCTAGGTACAAACGTCGAGGTGTGGACGAGGAGGGTAACGTGGCTAACTTTGTGGAAACGGAACAAATTTTGCTTTACCATCGCTACGCACTTTCTTTTGTCATTGTGAGAGGATCAGTTCCTGTGTACTGGTCTCAGCCAGGATACCGCTATCGCCCCCCTCCAGTATTAGATCAAACAAAAGAGGAAAATTTTCAGGCTTTCAAAAAACATTATGACGATACTTTTACGAAATATGGCTCTCCCGTTGTGACCATCAATTTGGCTGAAAAGTCAGGAAGAGAAAAAGTCATTACGGATGCATTCTTTGATAATGCAGTTTCTTATAATAACGAACATCTCTTGTTTGTATGTTTTGACTTTCATGAGTACTGCCGTGGTATGCATTTTGAAAATGTAGATGTCTTGGTTAGATCAATTGAGCTTTCCATTCGATCCATGAGATACTGTTGGTTTGATAGTCAAGGAATGGTGTGTGGTCAACTTGGGATTTTCAGAATCAATTGTATTGATTGTTTGGATCGTACAAATGTTGTTCAAACCGCCATTGCTCGTGCTGTTTTAGAAATTCAATTGACTAAATTAGGGCTTGTACCCCCTGAGCAAAACCTGGAAGAAGCTACCAAACTGTCCTTTCAAGCACTATGGGCCAATAATGGAGATGTGATAAGTCGTCAGTATGCGGGAACAAATGCTCTCAAGGGTGATTTTACTCGTACAGGGGAACGTAATTTGAGTGGAATGATGAAAGATGGAATGAACTCTGCAAGTAGATATTACTTAAATCAGTTTAGAGACACGTTGAGGCAAAAAATTATAGATCTAGTCACCGGGGTTGCAATAGATGATGACAACGAAATTACAAACATTGGTGAAGACATTGACAACCCCAAAATGGAGGAGAGCAGTCCGATAATAGGAAAAGAAGATGAAGAACAGCAGGTTAAAAATATAATTGAGGACTGTAAAAAACTATTGATTCCGAATCTTGATGATGTTATCGGAGCTTGGGGTCTTATAGATAATGATCCAGCTAGTACAGATCCCCGCCAGGAAGATATGGATACTATTTTAATCCTAGTGCGAGACTCTTACTACGTAGCTTTTTATGACGACAATTCTGAAAAAATCACAGAGTTTCAGAAGATACTATTAAAAGACGTTGAAAAAATCGAATTTGGAGTTCCTGAAAAGGATACATTTAACCTCCCTGGTTTTCGTACAAAAAGAAGGGATGAACACTGTATAAGAGTTCATTATAAAATGAGAAATGAGTCTGGTGAAGAGGACTCGGGTTATTTCCATTCATTTCGATCAACTAACCTTCGATTCTTTAATAATGTTCCTGTGACTGTTAATTCTGAAGATGAAAGAATTGAGTCTTTAAAATCCATCGTGGATACTCTTTCCGTAACCATTGAACTTGGAACAAATTCCACTCCTCTTATTGTATATGGGAGATTGGACAAAAGAAGGTCGAAGGTTCCACCGGACTTAAAGTCCTCCAATGCAAGCAGCAGTGTTTCATTGCGTTCTGTTGGTAATAGAGCATTGAGCAGATTTGCTGCTAAACTCAATCCAATGAAACTCAAAGGCAATCGAACCGATGAAGACAACAACAGTGGAGATGATGATGCAATAACTATACAATCCAAGTTGGAAAATTCGGTTCGCGGGAGTGAGAATGATCCGTCTATTTTTTCTGAATTTCTGAGTCCATTAGATGCTGGGGTGAGGCAATTGAGTCGCTCAACCGACAATATCCAGCGATTTTTTGAGGGTGTTGGTGAGGGAAATAATAAAAGAACGTCGTCTCATAAAGATTTACCAATAAGCCAGAAGAACGAAGAGACTGCTCCAGAAACGTCCTCACTTGGATTATCCCCTTTTGATAAATTGACAAAGGGTCTTCAAAATATAGGGGCCTCCATTGGGCGTTCTGACAAGCGATCTGAGGAGGATAATGTTCAAGAAGAAAGTTTAAAGGAGGCTGAGACACTCAAAGCTTCTTCTGATGAATCTCTGGACTATATGAATTCTCGTTTAAAGGAAGTTGACACAAAAACACAATTCATTTTGCTTTAGTCTTTTATAATACTTGTGCATCCTTTGCATTTAAGTAGTTATGTCTTGATATCTTTGCCTCTTCCTCTTTTTCTCCAAGAATGGCACTGCTTTCTTACTATCCTCCTCTTCGTTTAGCCTAAATTCAATATTATTTTGATTGACCACTGATAAAGAGTCCCCCCCCCCCCCTTCCTTTAAAAAGAAAAAATAGGTTGATTAAAACTCAGAAAATAATAGAAAATTCCTCCTTTTTTGGTTTCAAAATCCAATAAGGAATTGAATATGATCATTTACTCATAAAATGATGTTTGTCATTGATTTTTAGAAATGTTTTTTTTTTTTTTTTTTTTTTTTTTTTTCAATGTTTATAGCTATTATTTTAATCTCTGTGATGATTTGACTTCTAAGGCACATTGATAGACATAATAATAATGATATGTTAGTAGTATCCCATACACTATGTGATTGTTTTATTAACAAGACTATGAATCATTTAGTTAGCTATCTATCATTGAAAAGGCATTTATGCATTTATAACACGCTTACTCTAAAGGAAAAACCCCTGCTTGAAAAGCAAGTATTGATAATGAATTATTATTATTACGAATAGAATAAAACACATACTCACGAATTTATGTATGTATTTTTTGACTTGGCATTTAAAATCAGCTGTTTCAAAGATGGTTTTGCATTTGAGGAAAGTTAAACACATACATATGTTAGTAATTTCATAGTATTATCCCATTGTTTAATTATCACATTTTACACACCCAAACAAATTAAGAAAATGAAAAGATATATCTATCTATCTATATTATATATATTATTTAGTATAAAGTTAAATATTATTATTATTATTATTCTATGTTCAAGATTATATACTTTTAAAATTAATTATTAATTAATTATAATAATATGATGTATTTACGATGTTGATCGGTTTTTTTGTTTTGTTTTTTTTTGGTTTTTTTTACAACATTACCCTTATGACTGGTAAAAGGTGAACTGAAAGAATAGAAAGACTAATAAAGCCACTGATATGAATTGAAATAGTTATTTATTTTGTATATTTTATAATATGTATTTGAAATGAGGAGTTTGAGAGCACTAATTAACAACTCATATGAGGGATGATGAGCCTAAGATAAGTGCAATGATTGAAGTTCCTTTAGATGTTTGATGATAAATCAACATATGCTACATAGTTTACTTTTTTTGATGACAATTCTTCCAGTGACCATTAATTCCATACGTGGCCCATTATAAAGTAGAAGCGTTGACTAAGCTTATAAATATTTGGTGAATTTATGTTGTAGTTTTAATACACATATATATATTTAAAAAAATGAAATGACAGATATGCGTCAATTCATAGTAGGAAATCAAAATGCCCCACTTTGCAACTAAATAAAGTGTACTGAGACGTTCAATAGCTTGTAGAGTCTCAGCTCCTTCATGTTGCAACTTGTATAGAGTATGTATATTAATTAACTAAGTATATATAAATAGGAAGTGAGGTTCAAGGCTCAATTAGATATTATTGTAAGCTGGATAATTTTTTGTGTGAGCTCATATATGTATATGAGTCATGTAACATCATGAAGGTTGGTGCACTTCGTACCAACCTGCAGTCACATATTTTACCCTCGTGACTTAACATTGCATTTGTGTGAGCAGTACTGTACGCAGTAGGAGTACTACGACCCTCCTAAAGTACTAAAAACTGGATTTCGTCCAAAAGATATGCAATTAATGCTGAGGCCTCTGTATAGTAGGAAACATATTGCTTTCTCATTTAATTGATGACAGACTAAAAAAAGACGTAAAAAACCGTTTGATTCAGTTGTAATTGATGTAAATTCTGTGTGTGTGATCGTGGATTGAGTGTGAGCGGCCGGAGATTGTACTCTCATTTCTTATTTTATTAGCATTTAGTTCAGCCTATTGAGTTGCACAACTAGGTATAGGCAAAAGGGAAGAAAATACTTATTACAGAGAAAGAAGAAACGTAGATGGTTCTACAACTACAGTCCTCACATCTCATCTCCTCTTTGGGCCCATTGGCCTTTAGCTCTTCCGTCTCCAATGGTATGCTCCTATTACGAAGAATTATCTCCAAACGCCTCTATTCCTCCTCCTCCTCCTCTTCAGAATTTGATAAACTCGGGCAATGGGACACACAATTCGATTTCCCTCTCATGGAGGAGTCCTCCATCAAACGGGGAACTCCGATCCCTGAGATCAAAGTGTATGACGTGGGCGTTTCCTCTGTAATTGGACGAAGGAACTATCAAGAGGATTTCTATACAGTTAAACAACTTCGGAAGGATTTACTCTTACTTGGTGTGTGGGATGGACATGGGGGTGAGGGTTGTGCCAAATTTTGTTCCGAGAATGTTGAGAAACAAATTGAGCGACTCTTGGCTGGAAAAAGGGAAGATGAGGCTCTCAATCTGGGACTCATTCTCTCAAAACTCATTGATAGTAAATATATATATATTATTATTATTATTTCTATACATATAATTAATTACATACGCATATGTACATACATATACTTTTAAGTATATATATATATATTGTCAATGCCTCGTAATTAGTTACAATACAAGTACTCGAACGAGGAGAGCTGGCCTTTAATTTAAAAAAAAAATGAAAAGATTTCCTTATATCAGTTACCCCTTCTTAATTAAGGTTTAAATCACAGTTTCGAAATCCATTGGGATACAAAGAATAAAAAAACTTCATCAGGATCCACAGCAACCCTGGCTCTCATTCGGGATGGTTATGAATTAGTTATAGCCCATGTGGGAGATAGTCGTGCAATACTTTGTCGTGATGGAGTTGAGAAAACCCTCACCTTAGATCATTGCCCTTCACGTCCCGACGAGAAAGAACGGATCAAAAGTTTAGGAGGAACAGTATTTGCAGATGAAATCGGTCGACACCTTGTGAACAAACGCCTGTCCATGTCAAGATCTCTTGGAGATTTTGAGTTAAGACGCTATGGTGTCATTTCAGATCCTGAAATAACAAGGTATTCACTCTTTACTCTTCACCTGGGCAATAATGATTAATGATTATTTCCTTTACACCACGAATAGGTTACAAATTAAACACAGCAAGGATCAGTTTTTAGCCCTCGTCACGGATGGAATTACTTTTGCATTGTCAGATAAAGAAATTGTAGAGACTGTTAAATCTTTTAGTGAACCACAAGAAGCTGCTGAGAAATTGGTGGATCAGGCTTTGCTCTATGGTTCAGAGGACAATTTAACTACACTCATTCTTCCATTAGGCGTTTGGGGAAAGGATCAATCCAAGGCCTCTAACTTTTTCAGTTTGGGGAGATCCCTGAACAATAGCTATCGTTTTGGTTAAATGTTGTTCCTTCTTATTTTTTATTTTTTTTAGTACCTATGTACCTATTTGAATTCTTTATGTGATAAATTCGAAAATAATTATTTTCCTACAAAAAAAAAAAGGCAACTTATTATTTTTATTCATTCAGCCCCGGCTTCTTGATTTTCAAATTCGCTCCATCCACTATATCAACAGATTTGAACTCCTCGAGTAGTTTGTCCAAATCCTTTTGAAAATTAGTATCGCTCTTGGTTGCTTCATATCCCGAGGAATCCAGAGTATAAGTGAGAATAGTAAACAAACGAGTGGATTCGAGATAGTAGTCTGCTTGTGCATGACAGTACGCCTCGACACAAGGATCAATATACTTGTGCCGGATCTCATAGAAGGCAGTCAATTCTTTAAGGAGTTCATTATTGGTTTTTTCGAATTCCTCATGGGATATATGATACGCAATCTTGGCCTGCTCCAGCTTTACCTTTTCAGCGGCTGTTGTCTCTAATTTCTCTTTTTTGCTCTTGTTTTTTAGGCATTCGCTGAAAATAAGTTTAGAGATGGTATTTTATTTGTACAATGTAAAAAAAACAAATGGAGGAAACAAACCCCAGGAGTAAATCCCTTTTTTTAATGAAGAGTCCAATATCTTGAAAGGAAGCATTAAATGTTTTCATGGGGTCTATGAAAACTTTTTGGGTTGTATGTGTGAACTCTTCTGTAAGCTTCCCCAATTGGTATGCAGTTTTTTGATAGATCTCTGCCATCTGATGTAATTCTTTATTTTCATCAAAGGCTGGAGAATTGAGTAGATATGAAGATACCTTTAAATCAGCTTTTTGAACACAAATGAGGCGATCATGATGTCTGAAGAAGAAAAAAAAAGTAGATAAGTAAAATGGCATCTTTGATGATAGAAATCAATGTGCCTTACTTTTTTATGCTCTTTGAAATTTTCTTGGAGTACTCTTCGAGTTCTTGTAGCTGCTTATGAGATTTCTCGAGAAGAACTTCATCCTCTTCTGTTAAAAGACCCTTAGAAGAGGCTGGACGATTAGATGCATTTATGAATCCCCTTTTGAGTAATGGGTTCCAGACCTTGGGTCTACAGCCCATATCTAATGACAGAGTCCTCTTACAAAGAAATGATAATGATAATAATATTTAGAAAGTAAACCATCAAGGGAAAGCTTTCTAAATCCTTTACATAAAATAACGTAATTCTCAACTCCAAAAATAATGGTATTCAAATTATCTTTATTTTAATATTTTGGATTTAGTAAAGAAAAAAAAAAAGTTTTTATAATCATTTATTGTTTGATAAAAGTCATTATGTAATTTTAATTCATGTTAATTCAAAAGACAGTTTGCTTTATTGATCAGTAGCAATGTAAATCATATCCAATTCGGGCGTGTTATAAAAAAAGAAAGAGAAAATCAACCTGGCAACCCTGACAGTTTAATGAATGTCGAGGGGGGAAGCAGCTTGAGCTGTCATGACGTTTTACTGAGCTACAAGCTGCTATTCTCCATTATATATACAACAATAAATAATAACATAGACGAGAGGCAGAAAATTAACTGAAATTAATGTCAGGAAATTATATGTTTTTAACTAATAATAGTTATACCCTTTTAATAATTGAGCCCTTTTTGTTTACATTTTATTTGCTTTATTAACCTTAATGCATGTATTTTTCCTTCATGCGAGATCTTTACTATCAGGTAGATGTTCTCCCCTCAGTAATATTGGAAAAATGATAACAGCTTTGGAAAACAAAAAGACCTGTTTGAAGAGCCAACTCTACTTTTTTATCACACGCCCGAATTTATTATAAATAAATATTATAATATTATAGAAAAAACAAAATTTCAAAAAATCTTTTTTTAAAAAAAGAAAAAAAGTTTCAAGATTTTCAAGGTCCTATTTTTTTTTCATTATCCAAGATAGTATTCTTAATTTTCACATACAAGGTTTGTGCTCAGAAAAATAACGATATGAAACAATAGCAATTAATTATATTAACTCAAATTTACGTTTGTGGGATCTTCGAGATGAAGGATTTCGTACTGAACTTGACCCTTTGATGACATAATTTTACTGTTGAATATAAAAAACAATTATTGGAATTATTGGACAGAATAAAATTCTGAAAAGAAAAGGATTTTTGACTTTAACTCTACCCTTTCACAGTATTTAATAATTTCTTATGATAGAAAAACCATTACACAGTATTAACATTAAAGTTTTCTCGAACTATACTAATTCTTGAGTATACTCCTACATATTTTTTCCAACTCAAAATTCGTCTCAAACTAATATAAAAAGAGTAAAAATTAACAAAGAAATTGCAATCTAAAATTCTCAAAAACTTGACTAGATAACGGAATAAACACTTTGTAGATTCTTAAATAGCTTTCAAATAATCTGTTGAGCATACATTATGTATTTTTTTTTTCGTTGACTTGTGCTCTCAATGAAATGATAAAGAACCCATTTATGAAGGGCTTGTAATACTATGAATAAACTATATTTTTTTAAGTTCCATAGGTTTTAAGCCTTTGACATCCAATAGTCAGGATATAAAATACATATGACTTTATCACATAAAGAGACCTAGATCAGAGTTGATTACAATGCAAAAAATATGTAAAAATAAATAGTGTCTCTGAGAAAAAGAAAAACAAAAATTCCAGGTCTAAATGAGTGTTTACATGTCCAATAAATTTATGAAGAGGAAAACTGAATGTAGTAACTGAGAATATAGATAGCGAGTGTGAGAAATATTGTCTAATTTGAATCACTTTGAGTCTGGACCTTGTTTATTGGCTTCTAAATGAATCTCTTGCTCAATTCCCTCTTATGCACGCACGACTTTGGATTGGATATAAAAGGATCCACCCTTCGATTTATCATTCACTTCAAATAAGTGCTCATAATTTTTTTCAAATAAATGCCTCCTTATCTTGCAGACTCTCCAAATTCAAAATTTGCTTGGCTTCATCCAAGGTCATGCCTAGTCTCATATTCTCAGTCGCATGAGCCGTTTGATCTGTAATCATCATTATTTAACACTTAAGATATGCGCAGACCCGTGGCGAGGCTGAGAAATGACTTACCCTTTGCATTAGAGGAGTGACGCTTTGCTGCCTCTTGACTTAATCGTACTTCTTCCCGTACCGCCTTTGTGAAGGCCTTTCCCACAACTTGGAGGCCTGCGATGACGAGTTGTGCTAATTGCTTAGCCATGTTGATTCGATAACCTTAATATTTTATAATAAAGAATAACAAGGATTTGGATTTGATAATTAATTAATTTTATTAGACATTGATTAGTGATTAATGGAATGGCAGGAAGGAGGTCTCATACTCGAATCGACGACGCTGAGTCTGTTCAAGTTGCCATTCGCATCCGTAAACTACTGCCAAGGGAGATGAAGTCTGAAGTGAGGTGGCTGAGTGCAAATGATATGATTTGGTCCGAAGACAAGAAGAAGTCTTATCGCTTCGACCAGGTCTTTGATGCCACGATCCGGAACGAGGACATCTACGCGAGTCTTTGCACCAACATCATTGACTCAGCCTTTCGGGGCTTCAATGGAACTATCTTCGCCTACGGTCAGACGTCTTCGGGTAAGACTCATACAATGATGGGCGATGAAGACGAACCTGGAGTCATTCCGGGAGCCATCGATCAAATATTTGCCTCCATCGAAGCCACACAGAACAGAGAGTTCCTTCTGCGGGTCTCCTATTTAGAGATCTACAACGAGAACATCATTGATCTTCTCGCCTATTCCAGGGGACGTAAAAATTATCTTCAGCTCAAAGAAGATACGGACGGAAATGTCTTTGTTGACGGAGCCACGGAAGAGACTGTTACGACTCCAGAAGAGGTCATTCAGTGCCTTCTCTATGGAGAACAACATAGACACATCGGAGCCACCAATATGAACGAGAGGAGCTCCCGTAGTCACACCATTTTTAGACTCATCATTGAGTCTTCAGAAGTCTCTTCACAGGAGGGAAACGACGAGCCTGATGGAGCCATCTCCGTATCACATTTGAATCTTGTGGATTTGGCGGGTTCGGAGCGTGTGGGTCAAACTGGCTCCTCTGGAGAAAGACTAAGGGAAGGAGGCAATATCAATAAATCCCTTTTAGTTTTAAGTCAGGTCATTAGCAAGTTGAGTGAAGGATCCAGAGATTTCGTCCCATTTCGCGATTCTAAGCTAACTCGTATATTAAAAAATTCCTTGGGAGGAAATGCTCGGACAGCTATTATTTGCACTGTGACCCCTGTTGAGAAAGAGCAAACAAAGTCCACATTGGAATTTGCATCCAGAGCTAAAAATATTGTTCAACACGCTAAAATGAATGAAGTTTTAGATGATCAAGCGCAATTAAGAAGACTCAAAAAAGAAATTACTGCTCTTCAGCGTAAACTTGATGAAGAAAAAAATGCAGATCGATCTGTTGAACTTGAACAACTCAAAAGTGTTCTGACGGAAAAGGATAGACAAATGGAAGAGAAAGAAAGGCAAATAGCAAATGAAAGAGAGAAGCTTCGTTTGAATATGAAGGATCAACAAGAACAACTTCAAGTATTGAGGGACAGATTACTCTCTGGTGTGATTGCGTCGTGTCTCCCTCAACATCTCATATATTTGAAGAAAAGCCATGGAATAAAGCCAAAAATAGAGAACGTAGGGAAACTTGGGCTGCTAGTGTACAAAGACGTAAAACAGGAAGAATGAGTTTCTTCCCTAAAATTTTTACTAAATATAACGAAACTAATGGTTACGATAGTGATTCTCAGATTATTTTTAATCATGACGTTGATATTCAAAATGATGATATCGACATATTTACTGGACAAGATGAGTCCTCTTCTGAATTGTTGGATATTTAAATTATAGAGCTGACAGGTTTATTAAAAAAATCAGATGATGAACTATTTGACTATCAAGAGTATATGCAACTTGAGAGTGCATTAAAAGCTTCCTCATCACAAAAGAGCTTGAAAGAATTAAATGATGAACAATTAAAAAATGCAGGAAAGTCAAAATCGGATATGGAAAGTCCATACCTTGCCTCTGATAAAGAGCTTCATGAAGCCAAGATAAAAGATTTGACAAACGATGTACTCAATAGTCAGGAGGAAAATTGCACAAAAGGTAAGCATCACAATTTTTCCCTGGATTTAATATTTATTTATTTATTTTATATAATAGAGTCTCTGAGGGAAAAAGTATCAGAGTTACAGATGATAAGTTATGAACAGTGCCAAGAACAAATCATTCACTCGGAGAAAAGTCTACAAATCATGCAAGAAAAATTAAATTTTCTTGAAAAAGAAAAGGTCGACTTGGAGTTTAGATTGCAATTATCGGAAGAAACATTTAAAAAGAAAGAATTAGAATTGATTCAATCTTTAAATGCAGCAAGAGGACAGAAGACTCTTAGTTACTCAAGTTCGCCCTCCCTTGGCAACGTTTCTGTGGCAGATCCATCCACTTTTGGAGATCTTACATTAACAGCTATTGAATTAACTAGCAAATTTGAATAATTATAAAACTATGCCAATGATTTAGAGGACGAAGTTAAACTCAACAAAATGAGTCAAGCTAATGATCTGACAACAAATACAATAGAGAAGAAAAATAATAATAATCAAGATGCAATAATTGAGAAGCTTGAGATCAAAATTGAGCAGGTGGAATCAAATAATAATAATAATAATAATATAAGTCAGATCAATAAAGAACTGGCAGAATCTCAGGAAGAAATTACTCAACTAAAAGATAGTGCCTTTGTTTGTCTAAGAAACTATGAAGCTTTGAAGAAGGAAAAAATAGATTTGGACAAAGAAAATTTAACTTTGAAAAATAAGTTGACAGATCTGGAGCTAAACAAAGTATTCAAAATTGAAGCAAACCTTGCTAACAATATAGAAATACCATCCTCAATTTCGTTTCGTGTTGAATCTCAAGGTATGGAATTGGAAAGAGTTGATGCAAATTTTGAAGAGAGGTGGAGTTTCAAAAATGACCTTGAGAATGAAATTTTAAAACTGTAAAGAGATTTGTATGACAAAGTAGTGTCATTTAGAAAAACAATCATGATATTCATGAATTGAATACAGAAATAGGCAAATTAAAGGAACAAAAACATGATTGTGAATCCTTGTGTAAAGCAGAAGTACAAAGGATCAAAGCGACTGTTGAGAAATATATATATTTTTCTATTCGTATATTTTTATAATTTTGTTTTATTTTTAGTTGAATCAGAAAATGATTCGATTTGTCAAGATATTCAAGAGAAGGATAAAGTAGTTAACCATTTGGAATTGGAATGTGAGGCTCTTACCCGAAAAAATAATGAAAATATTATTTATATTGAGGAAATGAAGGCATATACGACAAATTTAGAGAATAAGATGAAGGAATTGCATACAAACTTTGAGTTAAGTTCTACTAGATTTGATGAAGCAAATCTAAAAATAGCTGAGAAGGAAAGGGAAATAAATTTAGTGACTGATGAAAATGAAGATTTACTGCTTAGATTTAATGAACTGAAAAATCAAAATCTCAACTTTGCGAAAGAAGTGTCTATATTAAAGTCCTCAATTGATGGTGAAAACTATGGAAAAAATCAGGATTTGAAAATATTGGATGAAAAAAACAATGAACTTGAGTCGTGTCTAAAAAATACACAACTCCGGTTTGAGGAGCAAGGAAGGGAAATCCATGAGTTAAAATCCGAATTAAAATCTAAATGTGACGAGTTGAAAAAGTTAGAAAATAGTAAGAGTCTTTTCAATGAACAAAAGCTACAACTTATTTCGAGTATGGAGTCATTTAAAAATGGACCATGTTCGAAAGAAGATGACTTAAAGGAATTAAAACAAATGATTGATTCACTTAATGATGAAAAGAAGGATTTAAGCTCTAGATGTGATGCTTATTTTAATGAAAAGATTCAAATGGAATCAAATTTGAATGGGTGTAAGGGTGAGCTTCATGTATGTGAATTCAATAATAAAGAACTTCAGCTCTGTGTACAATCCTATAAGATTGAACTTGAATCTATCAAATCTCAATTAGATGAATCATCGCAACTTCGATCTGTCCTTCTGAATGAAGAAAGAAATAACTTTAGTGATGAAAAGAAGAAATATGAAGAAGACATTGTTACTCGTTCTGAGTGTGAGGATGAAGAAATTGTTTCATTAATGAATATTGTCAAGTCCAGGAAAAATGAGACTATGCTTTTAAATGAACAAGTAAACCAGAAACAAGAGACCATTAAGTGTCTTGAGAATAAGTTGAGCCGCGAATCTGTTGTACTAAGTGAGATTATCAGCCATAATAGAAAGCTTATTTTGGAAGTTGAAGAATTAAAGAAACGGAATAGTCAACTTGAAAATAATATATTGGAATGTGAGTAAAATTAATATTAATTATGAATTCAAGTATTTAATTAATTACAGAGGTCAACAAATTTGAACTTTCTAAAATCCTAAGGGGTATAAGTATAATAGAAGGTATTCAATTTTGCACGTTGATTTCAAATCTGTAAAAAAAGTATTTATAGAATACTTAGGTTTTCGAGAAATCGAACCCTACTTTTTTAGCCTTTTTGGCCCACTTTCCAACTTCAACTTCAATTTAAGCCTACAGAATACTCATTTTGTGCATTAAAAAATAATGATTCGCTTTTTAATGCAAATTCCAATTTCAGTCTATGTTTTGACCTAATGGAACTCATGGGGGCGTAGGGGATAGGAGTAGGCCCAAAAGTCGGTCAAATCCTTTGTACTTATATAATTCCTTGAATATTACATGAAATGGATTAATAAGGAATGCATTAAAGAGCTGAGACCCACAGCGTTCAAACGAGATGTCAAGCGTTCGATAAGTATTAATAACGCTCAGAAGTATTAAGAAACCAGCTGAAGTCCTTCTGAGGGCCACTATTTCTGTCTATTGCACTTGTTTTTTAGTTGCTCTACCGTGAGTCATATATTTTTATCGAATTTTTGCTCGAAATTGAATGAAAATTAACTATATATTTAGATGAACGATTTCTTCTTAGTTAAGGAGTCTTATCGGGCGCTTGACATCTCGTTTGAAAGCTGTGGGCACAGATTTGAAATCAAATTTGTGCAAAACTGAATCAATTTTATTATACTTATACTCCTTAGGATTTTTGACTCTCGAACAGTGTTATTATTTATACACTATTATTTCCATAGTGTCAGATTCTCCAAATAAAAATGAGTTTAATAAACTCCGATAAGCTTTAAAAAGTTATAAGTTAGAATTAGGATCAACTCAAGTTGAATGTACTTATAAGGATAAAGAAATTGAAACTCTGAGAAAGGATGTGATTTTTCTATCAAAAAAGTCAAACATCTTTAGAGAAGAACTAAGAAAAGTACGAAAGGAAAACATGGATACAATCCGAACTCCAGATGAACAAAACAAAGGTGTAACAGCAATGTTATGTAAGGAAATGAGTGGAAAATACGTTAGTCAAGCTTGCTACGGTAATCTTTTTTTGTTTCTATATCTCCAATTTGACATAACTTTTTTATATGTAAAAGATATTTTTATCTCGCTATTAATCCAACTCTTATTACATATAAATTAGGTGGAATTGTGGAACATTTATGCTTAAATATTAAGGAATATGAAATCAAGAGTCTCAAAAAAGAAATTAAGGAGCGAAAGGACCACGAAGAGTCGATCCTTTCTGCCTACAAAAAGTGGAAAAAAATAGCAAAAGCAAAAGAAGAGGAATTGAGGGAATTACAATTAAAATATAATCAATCTTAAGCCTTGTGGTTCTGTGTCTTAAAATAGTATATTTACATAATTATATAATGTAATTTTATTTAGAATACAAGTCTTTATTTATTTTCTTACAATCTATTTTTTAATTCGTGTCTATTTGGTCTTTTATATATACATATATGTGATCGGTTATTCCGGATAACTTTACAGTTCTCGTTACCAAAACCTTTTTTGGTCTTGAAAGTCCATTTTTCAGTTTTTTTTTCTAATCGAAGCATTTTGCAAAAATAGTGTACAGTAACTATTTGTTCATCATAGTATCAAAATATGTACATTTGTAATAAACGGATTCAATTACTAGAATTTTGATCTGGTTTAGGACTTTACACGAAAGAGTTCATGCAATTTCAATGTTTCTATACGTACAAGCGATACTTAATTGTCACCTTGAATTTTCTTATTAAACGTTTTTGATGGAGTAATTACCGCATTTAGAAGACAATAGCTAACAGACTTATGTCTTTTTCCTATTAAATAAAAGTTTCAAGGTTTTCACAAATTTGATATATTATCTGAGATGCGTTCAAAGTACAATATATCTCCTTCTTATTGGTGATTTTTTTTACTCAAGTCAATAAAAAAGGGCTGAATTCTGCTAAACACATGTAAAACACCGGTGTCCGGTAAATTCATCGACCATCAATTCATATCAATTCATCGACTTTTTTTCTCTCAATGAATACTTTCAACAGCTAAGAGCAAATTTGTTTCGGTAGGGTTTTTCACATGAACACCGACCAGATACCGACCGATCATATAAAGAAATTTTGCGCATGAAATAGCAAAAATTATTATTTTAATTACATATTTAGAACTTGTACATATTTCCAAAAATGTACGACATCCAAATACTTTGAAACTCTTACAAAAACCGTAAATTATATTTATTTTTAGATTTTGCGAATTGAACGAAGTAAAAACAAGAGTTAAGAATGAGGTGGTTTATTTCTATCAAGTTTAATCAGATTTAAAATAACTTCCGAATGATGTGAACTTGACGAATGATAAGAAGCACTCAAGTAGGAAACAACAAATTATAAGAATAATTAAAAGCTAGTTCATCAAACCAGAGGCAGATTTAGGTATACACGAATTTACTCTGTGCGCTGTTGAAAGTATTCATTGGGGGGGGGGGGAAAGTCGATGAATTTACAAATCGATGAATTTTCTTGGACCCAAAACACCTTAGATTTTTGGTAAAGGCAAGGTGCTTCAAGTTTTCCTGTGTGTGTGCTTTTTTGGGTGTCGATTTGATATACTAGTCTTTTTGAAGGCTTGAGTTGATAGAGCTCTCTGTTCAATGCCGAATGGATTTATACAATTCTTTGGAAGAGATAATATTATTATAGTTTGATTCATTTTTTGCAGAGTATTTGATGATAATATAAGAAATATGATGATTCTTCATGAGTCACAGTTTAAGATTTTATATTTCGAAGGGGCTAAAATGATCGTTGAAGTACATAGATGAAAGGAATCACATCTTTTTATGCTTCTTATTGAGGGAGATACTTCCTCCAGACAACGATCAAATTACGAATGAACTAAATTTCAAAAAAGAAGAATACAAATCCAAACGTTTTTCCTTTTCTAATCATAAAACTGATATTTTTCTCTAAAAAGTCACATCCTCAGATATTATGAGACTTTTGTAGAGTGCGTTTTTAACATGAGAGTGAGACTTAACTTACTATTGAATCATTAATCAACATCTTTGTTAGCTTCAGCTGCCTGTTAAATGATTTTTATAATCGGAGTAGAAAATGTAATATTATAAGAATTGATCCAGGAAGAACCTTACATATATATATATATATATATTTCAATTTAGAACAGCACAAGGCACTGGTAGAATGTGTGTCAAGTCAACAAGACAGCAATTTTGTTTTCAAATATTGAAAAGGAGAAAATCCACTTTTAAGTAGTTTTTTGCCTTCATAAATATAATGGCCAAATATTTAAGAGTCATTTTAAGACCTATACCGCAGGGTTTTTTTTTTCTAAAATGTCACTTTATATCGAGAAACCAATAGAGTAATCGAATAAATGTTACAACTGCATATGGAGCTGATATGGTTCCCTAAGGGACGTCCATCTTTTTCATAGCCCCAGATATTTATTTAGTGACAGTTGTTACAGTTGCACTTATTATTGGAGTCATTATTTAATTAACCGAAATAGCCTATTAATACAAACGAAAGAATATGAGAACAGTTCTAAGTCATTTTTGAAATATTTCACATAACCTTGGTTTTTGTTGACTTGACGCATATTATAATTATAGATACCGTATATTTCGGCGTATAAAGCGACCGTCAGATAAGATGAAGTACAAAATTAGAGTAAATTTTCATGAATTTATCATATAAGGTCTGACTTTTATATCGGTTGTATAAGACGACCCACATTTTTTAAGGGTGATTTTTTTACTTTAAGGGTCGTCTTATACGCCGAAATTTACGATATATTAAAATTTTAACTAAATCTATAACAAATGTAGGCAGAAATTCTACTATTCCTCTTTCAACGGGAGATGTTTCCTACATTACGATCCATAACGAATGAAATGCACACAAGTGTTGTGTCGTTGTCGAATGATTCGTTAAAAAAAATCCGCATATTTTGAGTGAACAAATCCCTTAATGAATTGATTCATTCTTTTCTCAGTTCAGTTGAGTTGAGCCAAACTGCCAGTGGAACTGTCAGACTCACTCATTAGTCATTAAGCATCATCGAGCGACGTAATAGGCTGATATCAAAGAACTGATAAAAGAAGGAATCAATTCATTTGTTCACTTTCAAGCTAGTTATAACTCATATCATGATTCGTAAGACAAAAGTGAGGGAATCACTCTAATGAATTGATTCCAGTGATTCGATCAGTTCAGAAAATAGAAGAGAACTGCCGTTCCCATCACTAACTCACATAACAATAACATTCTTGCTTCGTAGCTTGAAAAAAAAAACACAACGAAAAACACCTAACTATAGGGTGAACCGACAAGGGTTTCCCCTTTTGAGTGCCTTTCCTTTTCGAAGGGAAATCATTAATAACAAGAGATGGAATTGTAGAGATAACTATAGCCGTGTCTAGCCATAAGAACCTACAAAATAATATATGTACAACTTAAATAAATAGATCAAAACTACGTTGAATGAGGCTCGTGGAAAAGTTTTTTTTTTTTTTTTTTAATAAATAACAACTGCATTTTGTTTGTTTAGATTGTTGCTGTCTCTTATCAATCCTTCTGCCAGCTAAAGAGTTACTCCATGTCTTAATTAAAGAGGGTGAATATAATAATAATAATAATAATTGATGATGAACATTAAGGTCTAATGGTCTCTGCTCCCTTTATCTGAGGGGATATCTACATAACACACATGAGGGGAATGCATTTATACAAAATAAACACCCGACACAATATAATGATTCCCATGATATATATATATATATAAACCCACAGAATTAAATGAATTTTTCATTTCCCTCACGGTGATTAAGACTGCACTTCAATTAAGGTCTTTTATACTCCTAATATATATATATATATATAAACCCTCTCTTAATTAAAGAACTGTGTCTTATTTCCTTTCAATTCCTGACAATAACAGATGAGGGGACGGGTTAAATGTCTTGAAATTCTCTCAAAAGATTATATCGCTAAGCGAGTAAACAATAAAAATTTAATCATATCTCAAGGACTACTTCGGGTTTTTGCCCCCTACTTCTTTCAAGTGGTGTAGTAATAGTAGGATCCATTCCTTCTACTCCGACCATAACATATGGTCATTCAATATACATATATATTAACCAATAGTGCATGATTGCAATGAAAGGATCTTATCTGAATGGTCAATTTAAATTTTTAGAAAATAGTGATCATTTAAAATTTATAAAAATGGTCAATAATAATTACGTGTGACCAAATACACGTAGGAAACAAATAGAAAATCTTTTCAAAAGAGGTTGAGTCACCTAGCTGCTTACTTTCGACCCTCTCACTTTTCCTTCCCTCTCCGGATCAAGATTCTTATCCAATTCTTTTTAGTTTTTAACCTCAAAGGATTATTTATCATGTTCATAGAATGTATCTATACTTTTTCATGTCAATGAAGAGCACGATGTCTATACTTATATATTCAAACAGGTTTCTGGTAGTCGTTCATTCATCATTTTTATAGAGAAATAAAAAAAAAAGTTTTTATTCGATGAAATTCCGATAGGACTTGGCTTCTGTGTACCTTAGCTACATGTAAATATATTTAGTTATAAATATATATATGTATACGTGTATATAATTATAAAATCGTTCAGCGACTCCATACGATGATTGAATAATAATAATAATCATCATCATGATTAAATTATTATTCAATATCCCAGGTGTTGAATAGCTAAGAAAGGAGTGATTCATCTACCTCCAAGTCCTCCTAAAATTACCCCTCATTCCCTGAACACTATGACAGATTTTGATTAGTTATCATTCATCATTATTTGTCATCTCAAAGGAGAGAGATTTTATGGGAGAGGGATCCATTGTTTAGAAAAGGGGAAGATAAAATAACAGAGATGATGTCTAAAATGATAAGAAGGGATTCTTATTAATTTGTGCCAGTGATCTATTGGCTCCTCCAAGAGTTCCTATTAAATGAATCCAAGGGATCATAAAGGAATTGGAACTCTATGGGTGGATAGATAAGCAATGCAGTTGGCTATGACTTGTTCTGATATTATTACACCCCTAATATAATTGATTCCTTTAAATCCTTGTAAACGAAGAACATTCATAACCACATTGAAGAATATTTTCTCTTTTTCTCACGTGAAAACGTTCAATAAAGAATGGATCATTGAAACAGCAAAGGTAGAGTTGAAATGTTTTGAAGAGGAGTTCCCCCGTAGGACGAATGTTTAAGCCATGCAATGACTTGTCCAATACTTGTTATAACATTTACTTAGAAACGAAGGCCTTTTCCCTCCCTTAAAGCTCCACCATATACATATGTAGAACATCCATTCAAACCCCCCAAAAAAAAACCGAGACAAGGGTTGAGGTGAAACGTTTAAAAGAGGAGCAGTCTAGGTTCGATACTTTTTACTATCTGGGATTTACAACCACCATATTATAATAAATATCTAATAAAACCCTCATAAAGGACTTGCCAAAGGCAAGGATCGTATTATGGTAGGCTTTGCCTGCTTAAAGTAGGGGATTCAAATGGCCCTTACTATTTATATATTATAGTACAATGTATATAGATAATTTCAAATGAATTATTCTTTATAAAAACGACTTGGATATTATATATGTATATCACTGGGATGTTGTTTTGCTTTTTTTTTGCTGATTGAAGGATTCCAAGTTTTGAATGGTAGACTTTATAATTACATATGTTGTTGTGCCGAGTAGAGTGTCCATAAATTTCTAGACAACTTTTATGAGTTTTATTCCCTGTATATATATATATACATATATCTAATAATATTCTTCTTTTTATAAATAAATTACACAGTTGATGTCTATTGTACCTGTTTTTTTATTTTATTTGTATTGTTATTTCAGATATATGTAACTTGGTATTTTTTTATTTTTTTAAATGGTCGGGGCATGGTCATGGAAGTGGTGGTGGTGGTGATGGTGATAAGGAAAAGTAAGGCATCTGGCATAGCTTGTAGAGAGAATCTTTATTGTTATTATTATTATTATTATGTGTATAACTAAATAGATATAACCCTCAATTAATATTCTAATTATATCAACAGATGGTTTTTGGAGTGTTTGTAAACAGCGATAATACTCTCACCTCAGCATATTCTATTCAATAATGGTTTAAATATATATATATAATGAGATGTGTGTTTTTGAGAATTCATCGGAACTTTATTTCTCTGGATAATAGAGAAAACCTTTCCTTTTAAATGATCCTTTTTTATCGTTATATTTTATTTGAAATAAACAGGACAATCTTTTTGGGATAAACAAAAACACACACTGTATTCTCCATTCAGCTGTTTTTCATCAGTTGACTCTTTTGATTTAAAGCAGCTGACTCTACGTTACGTTAAGAACTCAAAAAGGGTATTATTATTATTATTTCTGATTTTGATGCATACAAAATATATTAAATAAAGAATTGCGCGCCCTTTTTTTTGAATTATTGGATATTAAGCAAGTATTAAATATTGATTTGTATATTGATATAATTTATAAATGTATAGCATATCTAGATAATAACTCTACCCAATATTAAAAAGTTGGCAAATAAAGAAAATACAGAAGGGATGCTACCAGTTGTTTTTCCCAATAGTTCCTTTCCCTTTTGTCAGTTGAGGTTGCGAATGGACCAAAAAGCTCGTCGTGAATGATTTTCACAAAAACAAAAAAATATAACTCATTTGTCATGTATTATTGAGCTAGCTGTAGGGTCCAGAGGGGATGGGGATGTATTGGGCAAGCACCCCCGCCCCTCGAATTGTTTTTTTAAGTCTTATTAAATTTTGAATTTTCAAATGAGGAACTTTGATGCTGCAATGCTTCTTCCTATGGACCTTTTGGATGTTTCTTGATACATGATTAAGAAGTTAGGTAGTGGGGAAAGGAGAATGGAATGGAAATATATTAAATAAACTGATCTTTACTCTATCTATCAACCTTTCCTCTAAAAAAGAAAGAAAGAAAGAGATGCCTTGAATTAACTGGCAGTTGAGTAATTTTGTCATTCTGCCGCCAAACTGATGGACTTTTCCCTATTTAAAAGGAACTAACGAACAGAATGCGTATAAAAGACAACAAAAATGTTGTCATTGAGAGCATTAGGTTAGGTTTACAATACAATGTAAGGATAAGTTTTGCGTTCATCAGGCGTCTTCAGACTCAGCTACATGCGTTAAATTGATGCTTACGTATACTTGACGCGCGTATTGTATTTCCTTTTCTCATCCATTTGTACATACTATGACCTACTCTGCCGATTTTTTTTTATGTAACGGTATAAATATTTAGTACAATTATTTACGTCCTCAAATTGTAATTCTGATTACGCTTGCGGAAGCTTCGTGACGCGCAACGCCTATCATTACGTTATACTATATATTCTCCTCTATATACTGAATGAAATGCGCCCTATTCGATATAATGTTTTTGCATAGTTATTACAATGGACAAATTTACAGAAAGAATCTTCTTCTAAACATAATTGTTTTATGTTTCCAAAGGTTTTGATTCCTATAAAATTTGATCCTGTATGCCTCTTAGATGAAGTGACCAACTCCTTGAAGGATGATTATACCTTAAACCTCTTAACTTTAGTCGACAAATAGCGTACTGACAATAAAATAATGCATAAATTTTCATCATGATGTGATCTTCACTATATTTTGCTACCTTTCTTATAAAGAGCTAAGGGAAATAAGGGTCAACATCAGTTGGTAAAAATGAGTAGGAAATTAATTCTACATAAAAAGTGTTAATTAGTGTTAACCAATCAAGGTTCAGAAAACATCCCAATAAGAGGAATTGTACTAGGCAAATCTAAATTTGACACACGCATACACTGCAAATTTATCTGCCAGGTGGCCAGAAACACCTTCAAATATAAAGGATCCCTATGATGACGTCACAAACTTTTCAAAAACTTTCTTATAAATAATAATAAATAAATATGATTTTTTTTTTCGTCTTTTATGAGTTAGGTACATATATAAATACATATATGTATGTATATAATTTATAGTCATTGTCACTTTTTTTTTTCATAACTTTTCATTGACTTTTTTATGTCTTCTTCATATTTTTTATTTTATTTTTTTCATTCCTTTTCTTCCTACAAAGAATAGGTAAATACAAAAAAAAAAAAGTAAAAATTCTTCATATTTCTTTATTAATTAATGACTCACATTCTTGGAAATGTTATAAAAAATAAATAAATAAATAAATCTATGGCTTGACAGAAAAATGTTCCTAATAAATAATGATAGATTTTGACGTTGTTTCCGACGAGAATAAAATATTTTTTTTTTTGTAGTCTACATATGCTCTTATGGTTATTTATTCTCTCTCTCTCCCCCCCCCCCCCCCCACATTATGTAGTGCTCCCTCAAATGGGTTTGAGTTGCCTTCTATTAATCAATGAATACCGACGACAGAAGATCGGCAAAATACCAAAAATACACACACATATGTATATACATTCATTCATGAACAAATGAACGAACACGACAACATTCGCCTCATCATATATCTTTTTAATACGTATTGTGACACCTCTCTGCTGCTTTCCTGATGCTCAAAGAGATAATGATAATATGAAATGTATAATACGGATCTCTATGTACAAAGTGCTCTGATTAACCCCCCCCCCCCCTCCTCCCCCTTTTTTATTTTTATTTTCCAATTTAATACAATGTGAGACCCCGGAGTGGACGTGTACATCACGTTATCCGCAAATTGATAACTTCAAAAAGGATTTTATAAGTAAACAAGCAAATTAGTGTGCATAAAATGAAATTTTAAACGCATTCCCTCTCTTGTGATTGACTTAAATAAAATTAACTGATGAGAATCTATTCGACACTTCTTTATCACACTGCTAGCATGAAAATTTATTAAGTATTTGTTTGTCAGTTCTCTATTTTTTTTGTTTTATGAGTTGAAATCAAATGAGCTCTTGTTTAACTGACTTGATAATTTCCTACTCAGGACCGTCGACACCATGAGGGGGGTATGATTTTTAAGACTTTTTAAAAATTTAAGCAAGATTTATGCAAATATGTTGAATGTTTCATTATACGAGTTGGAAATATGGAAATGAAATGCCACTTTTTCTCAGTATATTCTAACTCAATTTCAAAATATATTTAAAGACCATGGTTGGGCTCGACGGTTTCCTAAGATTTATGAAATAATCCCCTAGATTGGCTAAAATGATTTGGGGCCTTTTTTTATCTTTCTGTCACTCTTTTTTGTCGAATTAATTTAGATACAAAAAAGCCAAACAAAATGAGATACCTGGAGTTACTTCCCTACTACTTTGATAAAGGCTGAAGGGATCAAGCTCTTACTTAGGGTCAAGTTATACTCATTCAGGAAATGTATTTATCCTTTAAAAAAAACAACTTCCAAATACGCTTTTACAAATATTTAAAATATTATCATGAAAATGAGTGCATAAAAAAGATCAATTTCTCATTTTGAAACTCAAATAACAGATAATATAATTATGTATGTATAATAAATATTTGAAGCAAAGCTTCAACCTCTTCCTTCCTCCGTCTCCTCGACAGGCCATTGCCCATTACACACATGAATCCATCCATTTTCCACAAAGATTCTAATCAATCTTCAACTCACAATATTTTGAAATTCCTTTATTTTTTTCCCTCTCTCTCTCTCTCTTGGTGATTTTTATTGAGGAAGGGGGCATAGAGTGATAGAACTAAATAGTCGACCCCTTCTAAACACCAGGGCTTCCTTTACCAAATACCAAGAGCCGGTACATAACTACAAATGTACATTTTGAGTTATTTATTTCTTTTTTATATGCATGGAAAAAGCAGATAACAGCAATGACTCAAGTACTTTAATTCTAATCAAAAAATCATTCCACTAAGATATGTACATACATACAAATCGGGTTTGGGGACAACATCGTCATAGAGATCAGCTTAGAGTGGAGTGTGTGTGTGTGTGTCAGTTACATATTCTTGAGAGATTCTTCGGCCACTCTTTGATCTTGAAGCAAATGAAATAGTTTTTCATTAGAGTACAAAGGTTTACAAAAAAAAAAATATGTGATCTTTAGAAAGAAACTTCTCTAAATTAGGTTCTCTGGCTACGTCATTTCCTTTATTCATAATGGTGGAGCTATAGATATCTACAATAGTGTTTTTTTTTTCTTCCTCTCTTTTGTTAGGGATTGATGCAGAGGGATTATTAGGATTCCACAAAAAAAAAAAAAAAAAAAAAAAACAAGAGGGGGGAGATAGATACAAAGATGAGAGATTTGTTTAACAAACTATGTATTCATAATAGAGAAGATGATCCTCAGCTCAAAGGCCTATCAAAATAAAAATATATATATTCAAACCAGCACAAAAAGTGTCGCAGATTACACTGGTCAAGAAGAGTCAAAAATCCTAAGGGACTTAAGTATAATAATAAAAGTTATTCAGTTTTGCACACTCTGATTTCAAATCTGATTTTTTTTTTTTTCGAGAGTCCGACGGCTTTTGAGAAATCGAACCCGACTATTTTTGTAGCTTTAACTTCAATTTAAGCCCCAAAGAATACTCATTTTCTGCATTAAAAAATGCTGATTTGCTAGTGTATTTAATGCAAATTTCAATTTGAGTCTTTGTTTTGACCTAAAGGGGCTCATAGGGGCGTAGGAAGTGGAAGTGAAATAGACTGAAATAGTATGCCATCTACTGGTGAATTTTCTAAGTAAATCACAATAATCAAAACTGCCCACAGACATAAAATATTCTGTCAAATACAAGTCACATTGATATGTTGTCAATACTATTATAATTACTTGATGAATCAAGGAGCTATCATGGACCACCTGGCCAAGTTGAAAATACTTGCGAGTATGTAAAATTGTCCAGGGACCCCTAAACGACATCTATCTATAAAATCATTACATTTTTGATAGTTTGATGGCCCTAAGGATTAGACCACTTACTCCCTGATGCCACTACTCTGGACCCTTGAATAATTTGAAGTTACTCATGCATTTGATTGGTAATTTGTATGCGAAAAGTCGATAGTTAAGCTTCTACATATAATTTATCATTGCATTATTAAACTTATCCAGGGCTGTTGGAAGGATATAAGGGGTCTTTTGCAAATAATAATAATGCAAATAAACTCATTTTAAATGAGCAAAGTATGTGTTTTATAGTATATAAAATCAGCAAATCCATGTTCCTCACCAAAGTTTTAGACCCACTGACTTCCCTGTTATGAAGAGTTATGTTATGAATTTCCTTATAGTAGTGCAAATGGTAAAGTGTATAAAATAATTCCAACTTGCACATCCAGAATATGTACATATATATATATATATATCTTATATCACTACGAAATAGTTGAACAAATCTTATTTCTTCTCCGTAAAACAGGGGTTGACTTACTTTTTTAAGAAGAGAGAGAGAGAAAAAAAAATATGAAATGTAATGAAATTTGATAGCTATGTTTATTTATTTCTTGCTCTCTGTATGTAGTGTAGACTAACTCATAGTAACTACTATATATATATATATATATATATATAAATACATACTTACTACCTAACCCTCAAAAGATGTCGTGTGTGTGTGTGTACATATGTACATCTGTATGAATATAGATTGAAATTCGACTCTGTCTGGATTATTGAGATTGACTTAGCTCTCTCTCTCTCACTCACTCACTGACTTATTGCACATCACCATTCATCGAATAGAAGAATATATTTATGTATATATATATATATCTACATATTTTGTATCCGTGAATCATCCGTATTTCCGAAATATCATCCGCACAAGTCCTACAAGAAATACCCGGAATGACTTAATCAGCACGAAAGCTATTATACTTTCCCTGCTTACACATGAAGATAGAATCAAAGTCAAATATCATCAAAATGCAAGAGAGGAATAGAAGGGAGTGTGAATCATCCGTATTTCTGAAATATCATCCGCACAAGTCCACCAAGAAATACCCGGAATTGCATAATCTGTATGAACACAGAATGCAAAAGAGTTGCAGAAGGGAGCTTTGAGACTGAACTATAATAAATAAATATATATATATATAAATGTATAACCCCCCTCCCCCCACCTATAACCCCATCATCCCACAAAAGTGCCTAAATCGCTGAAACAAGAGGACTTGATGAGTGATGTATGGAAATTTTCCATCTCTGGATTAATTACATACTCCATTTTATAAATTTTTATGTCCACATCTACCAATTGTAGACTTGGGTTCGGCAATGACCAGAGTATGTAGGGCGTACGTACAGGTGAAAACCGGATATTGGGATTTGAAAAGGGCTATTCAAATTTAGAAATTTGTTATTGTGACGAATTGAAAAATCCACGGATATTAATTAATTAATGGAACAAAAATATGAGTATTCAATACATACATCACTCTATGGTGATCCTACATGTATGTAGATACAAGGAAGACACACGTACGTACATATGTACCTCTGAATCGATGGATGTCACAAAGAGTTGTTTCTATTTGAAGTTGAAATAGAAAACTACAAACAATGTTTGCGAAATAAAAAGTAATACATATATAAACATATCCTATAGTAGATGCAAGACTATGCGGAAATGAATCTGCAAAATATAATATACGAGGCTGATTTTAAGAAAATGTAATTCAAATATACAACTACATATATTTATGTAAGTAGTTAGTTAATAAAAGGTCATCAGCCATCCGCCATCTAACGAAGGAATTCCTCAAATATATATATATATATAAGACAAAAATTTATTTATTTATTTGGAAAAGGAAAAAAAAAAATATACAAAAACAGATTTTTTTGCAAAATAAATAAATATATATTTATAATGATAATAATAACAATAATATTTGCAAATGATATTGCAAAAAACAAAAATAAAAAAAAAACGAGAAGAAAAGAAATTCATGATATTTCAATTTATCCATCTTTGTAATGGCTCTAATATAATATAACATTAGAAAACCCCATGAAGTCTGGAGAATCCTTTTTTTTATTATTATTATTATTATTATTGTACATTCAACATTTAGGAGGAGCAGGTATACGCATTAACTTTTTTGAAGTCAGCTGACTCTTGGGAGGAGGGGGGAGAGAGATCAGGAGCATTTGAAGGATTGGTGGAAGACATGGGAGTCAATTTTTGATTTTGAGTTTTTTTCCTTTCGGAATGATATAGTCAACAATTCCAAGGCAGTTCAACTTACATAGGTAGGTAGGTAGATAGATTTAAAGTACATTTCATACTGAGCTGTCTACATACATACATAGGTACATATAAGTTATGTAAATATTTTTGAATCTTTGTAGTCATGATATGATAGAAACAATTTGTTTCTCTTTTGAAGGGAGGATCTTCTATATGGAATGGATGGATGGATGATTAGAATCTCGGAAAGAATGTAAATGGTATGTACCCAGTAAGTATGTATATGTATGAAAAAGTTCAATGGTATCTCCTGCCTCTACATGTATGTATGTATGTACGTAGTTACACTCTACATAGAAACGACCATCGCTTCTTGTCTATCTCTGCATGCGTGCTTACATAGGCGCGGAAGAAATCGTTTAATATGTATGTACATACATTCTATAAGTACATAATACTATGTAGACTAATACTTCTTGTACCTTCTTCTTCTTCTTCTTTTCTGATTTGTACTCTGCTTTTGAGTTGGTTAATTGATCCATAAAACGTAATGAGAATCTTGTTGGATTTTGATTCTTTTTTTTCTTCTTTTTTCTACCTTCTTAATAGACGATAAATTAATCCCTTACGATTGTGAATGAAAGATTATGGTTATTTTTACTACAAAAAAGAGAGAGAGAGAGATAATGGTCTTCAAATGATGGACTCATCAACTATTTCATATTACGCTAGCTACATTAACTACCTAAGAGGGCTAAGAGAAAAGATGGGGAGAGTCCTCAATCCTTTTCTACAAGTGTTGTCGTATGGACCAGTGGTCCCCAACCTTTTTCTAACAGCCGACTGGTTGTTGACAATTGTACTACGGGTTGAAATATCTATAATAACAATAAACGTGAATCCACCACAGATTACTCATATGAAACTTTATTAGCACATTGCTCCAACAATATATAATATATGTATTATAGCATCAAAAACTGTCCGTAACGCTAAATCAACGGTAGGTAGCTCTGAGCTGTTTTCTTTGCAACGAGATGGTACTATCTGGCGGTAATGGCAGACAAAGACACCCGCAGTGTGTTGCTTATGTCCAATCTACTCCTTTGCCTTGTTTTGGTGACTGTCACTACAGAAAACCTCGCTTCACACAGATGGGACATTGGAAATGGCAATAGAGTTTACAGAGCTGGTTTTGCGATCTCTGGGTGTTCTGCTATGACTTTAATCCAAAACACCGGCAGAGTTATTGTCTAGAACAAGGCCACCGTCATTTGGAATTGAATCTCCAGCAGTTGATCTTTCTCTTGCACGGACATGCTGGATTCAGCTGGTTTGTTGACAAATGGGTCATGTTCCCATTCCTTGGCCGTTCGTGGGTCCTTTGAGGCCGGGAAGTAGAAAACAGAAATAACTAATTAATTTACATGCGGCACGGTATTGATTGATCCACGGACCGGAGGTTGGGGACTGCCACCTTCGAGACCAAGAGAGGAGAAAGGAGTCTTCAATATTTTATAAAATTGTCATTGGTATACATATACGAGCTCTCATCTCTGATTCAACTAACATCATTGATACTCAAATCCATTAGTATTCATAGAGCTATAAGTGGGGCTAAAATAGTCCCTACCTTATAATAATAATAACACTGATCAATAGTCAAAAATCCTAAGGGACATAGGTATAATAAAAGTTATTCAATTTTGCACAAATTTGATTTCAAATCTGTAGTCACAGCTTTGACGAGATGTCAAGCGCCCGATAAGAATCCTTAACTAAGAAGAGATCGTTCATCTAAATGTATGTATAGTTAATTTTCATTCAATTTCGAGCAAAAATCCACTAAAAATATATGACTCACGGTAGAGATACTAAAAAAACAACTGCAATAGAGAGAAGTAATGGCTCACAGAAGAATTTCAGCTGGTTTATTGGTCCCTTTGCGCATCATCTACTTAAGTAGCTCTGAATCTTTTAAACTTTGAGTTCGAGTCGATCTATATACATAGAAGAACGCAGTTTAAACAGACGGTGGTACTCTGTGGTACTCGAGCCCTGGTTTTTTAAATCATCTCAAATATATGCAACTCCCGAAATGTCAATCGTGAACCTCCCATTACTTTGTAGACACATATGTACATATATAAAATACATTTAATACAAAAAAAAAAAAGAAAAAAGTAGGCATTCGTGTAATTAGATTCATATTTAAATTAAATTATGGTAATATGCATGTAAAATATATACAATTATAATTTGGAAATTTCACCTGATTGGATTCCCAGAAATGCCTTCGTAATATACAATATTAAAGAAAAAAAAGACGACGAGAGAGGAAGAGAGAGAGAGAGAATCTCTTTATTCTATCATAGGATTGGATTGGTGAAACAATAATGTGGATTCGTGGAATTAACTCTCTGTACATACACCTAATTTCTACGTGACTTTTATATGTACATACGTGCCTACATATACATATAGGTGCATGCCGATCCATCCACCTAATGGTTGGAGTCATTCACCTACTACCTATATACAATAAATGATTGGTAGTGTTTCTTCTTAATATCCTAATTTTGAAAATTTGGATCCCTGTTATCTTTAAAGAATGATATTGCACAAATTGCTATAAATGTTATTGTCAATGTGTGATTTGCAGACTTGTTCAGTGAGTTCAACTCAATGCCTCTCCCAACCTTTCCTCCAATAAAAAAGAAACCGAAAAAAAAATCACTGAAATTAACTCCTGACGAGCCAATTATGCTCGTCATTCTCTAATATTGTTGAACAATAGTTATTTAATGGCTCATTTAATGATATGGAGATTCAGAGACGTTCAAAACAACTTGTAATAAGGGACTAGAGTCCTGCCTATCAAACAAATCAACAGCTGACGCACAAAAAAATACAAAGGAATTGTTTTAAGGATGATGAGTTATCCATTTGTACATTGTCAGGCTTATAGTATTATAATAACTTTATTTTTATATATGTACATACAAACAAAATGGCGGATATTTAGTTGAAAATGTCACTATTTAGAAGAGGATTTGACAAGACTTTAAATATATAAATAAATAATAGATAGAGTGGTTGCCTATTCATCAGATTCAACTCCGAACGTTTTCTTCTCAAGAGTTCTACTCATGATCCGACTATTGAAGACTAAATAAGAAATAATAATCCCCCTTTCCTCTTGAAGAAAGTGAGTTTTTTCTTCTTCTTCTTCTTACTCTTTCTTAACCCCTTAGAGAAAATACTTAGATAACATATAGCATAAATGTTTTCGGATATAATAAGTACATACATAAGACGAGAGGAAACTACATATAGGAAGAATAATATGTATTATTATCTCATTTGTTATTTATGTAAGTTCTCCATTCTAAATTGAATGTAAATATTTTTGTACTTGCAGAAATTTCTAAAGACAGGACCTGTCAGAGCAAACAATTCATGTTTCGAATAAATAAATAAATAACTATTTTTAGCCCTCCTAGATTTTATAGTAGACTGGTTAGATTGCAATGGATCTGCCGTTACATATAAGCAAGTTTCTGGGTAGATACAACCCCAACGCGTATATATATATATATATATATATATATATATATATATATATATATATAATATGTTAGCTTCAGAGAATTTTCCTTAAATAACTTTTTGCATTCTTATATCAAATATATGTATTGTTTTGTTTTTTACAATGAAAAACAAAAACAAAACAAAATGAAAAAAATGTGTAGAAAATGGCTAATTATGACCTTTCATAATAGCTAGATATAGCTACATCCACTCTAAATAATATTTGCTACAAATATTTATATATAAAGAAAATCACAAAAAAAAAATAAAACTTTTTTATTTTGTTCAGTTTGTTCCCTTAGGGCACATCTCTTTAAAGACATGTGGAATGCATAATTCAATTAATTTCTTTTTCTGCTTATTTTTTTGATGGGCACACTCAAATTATTATTATTATTATTGCTATTGCTATTATTATTATTATTATTATTAGAGCATATTATTGATCTATAAAATAAAAAAATATCATTGATATAAATGAAATTTCAAAATTCAATGCTTGCTTGACCCCCAAGAACAAGAACACAACAACTTTTTGCAATGCTAAAATAACACATTTCCCTCATTAAATCAATTCTAAAAATATATCATTAATATTATTATACGTTCATAATATATATATATATATATGCTATGTACAAGTTGGATTTTGTACAAGTTACAATATATTTAAAAAAAATGAAGGTTAGCCCTTGAAATGAAGAATTTATAGATGATTTGTAATAATTATAATCAATGGTGGAGCAATTATTGCATTGAATCAATTGAATCAAATAGAATGAGAGTATCAAAATATGGTGAATATATAATTAAAATGGCTTGTACAGGTCACGACACTGGTACACGACCTCGTTGTATGTACAAAAAAAAAAAAAAGAAGAAAAATACAAATAAAAAAACAGTTTATCTCTAAAAAATACTTGTCAATCAATTTTGATTAATATTTTACATCATTATTTGACCTTCCAATGACCGCATCAGAATCATAATTGAGGCTTATTTACCATCTATGAAGCAGATGTATGTAATGTTTTAGTTTTTTTTTTTTTTTTTTTTTGTAGATAATGTGCTCCGTTTTTTTATACAAAATCTCTCAACCTTTGTTTCGTCAAAAAAGGGAAAGGTGAAAAAAAAGGCTCAAAATGAGCTGAGAGCCTCTAAGTCAATTTCTTTCTCATACTTTGAGTAGCTTTTATTTAAGTAAAGGGAATGATTCACAATTTAGCAAGAGATAATGCAAGTTCAGTGCACTAATAGGTAAGGATCTATGTACATATAGTGCTGCTATAGGTTAAGAAATCAGCTGAAATCCTTTTGAGCACTACTCCTTAAGGAGCTCTACCATAAATCCCTGATTTTTGTGGATTTTTGCACGACATTGAATAAAAATTTACACATTTAGATGGACGGTTTCTTCTTAGTTAAGGATTCTTATCGGTCGCTTGACATCTCGTTTCAATGCTGTGGGTCTCAGCTCTTGAATGCATTTCTGATTTATTCATTTCATCTAATATTCAAGGAGTTATTTAAGTACAAAGAATTTGGCCGACTTTTGGGCCTACTGTGGCACTCTACACCCCCAGGAGTCCCTTTAGGTCAAAACAAAGACTGGAAATGAAATTTGCATTAAATATACCAGCGAATAATTATTTTTTAATGCACAAAATGAGTATCCTTCTGAGATTTAATTAAAGTTGAAGCTGGAAAATGGACTAAATTAGCTCAAAAAGTAGAGTCCGATTTCTCTAAAACCGTCAGACTCTTGAAATTAACGTTCAAAACTGATTAATTTTATTTAAAATTATACCCCTTTGGATTTTTGAAAGTTCAATTTTGTTGATCTGCGTAATTAGCCAATGTCATCATTTTACTACCCAACAGTTGAAATATTCTCTATCTAGAACATATTAAGAATATGTTCAAAGAATGATAATATTGAACTACATTCTAATCAATCAGCATCCTAAACCCTTATACGAGGCATGAGTAGAGAGATCCACGGCGGCTGACAAAGTATATGGGATTTACATATCATGTCATTTATTCTTAACACAGTAGAATATATTTTACGTGACTTTATCCTTCTGTAAGTTGGTTATCAATCAACTTTTATGAGATGGAATCAAACCAACCCTTTCTTCCATCAATGACAGAGTGGAAATATGTATTTTTCAAATTTTAACCCTTTTAATAGCTTCTAAAGTACAAATTTAAAAAAATATTTTTTTTTTTTTGAAGATGATGATTAAAATTGGATTTCATAAAATATATTATTCATTGAAGGGCCATCTGGTCACCTCCAGGGGTGTAATTAGACCTTACCACTCGGTGAAGCAAGAGTCAAGAAGCTTCCTCATTTATCTTACATCCAGGAAGCAAAGTTTACCTCTTCTCAATTTTTGGCTGTCGTCCGGTGTATCGGCTTGACTCACCACGAACATGAATGTCCTCTATACATACATGAAGCAGCTTAGGGCTGCTGATTTTTTTTTTTTTTTTGTATCTTTAATATCATTAGATGATAAAGTTCTCTTTAGATCCTTTTGGAAATGTCTTCATTTTCTTTGACATATGCACAAATAACAAGGACCTCTATACCTCCAACATGGCGGTCAGGGTATTATGTCATTTGTGACGTCATATATGATTTGTGATGTACATATACATATATGATGAACTGTATCCCCTTACCTACCAAAATAAAATAAAACATAATCCATTATTTATTTCATTTCATAAATTTTGAATTAACTTTATTCTATTTAAACTTATTTAAGTGGACGACTCAAAGCCCAGAGTACAAACAATGAATAATAATAATATAATTGATGATGTGAAGCACTGATAGACAAATATCTACTTATATGTATATAATGTAGAGGCTATTCAGATTACCTTGTTCTTCCATTATGACGACGACAAGGATTGTCACTGCGTTTCCTTGGATAACATCACTCACTCATGGGCTAACTTTGTGAGGTTATTTTCTGTCTTCTTAATAATGAGAATATCTAGCTAGCTAGCTAGAAAGAGAGAGAGATTAGAATCAATTATTTTTATTTTGTGTCCATGAAAATAATGGTGGACGAGCGTTGTCAGGGTAAAGAAATTGATTATTTTTAATTTTTTTTTTTTGTGGAATCCTGGATTACAATATTAATCAATTTAAATGTTGATACATCAATAGTAATATTTGAACCACTACGATACGCCATCAAAGGACTTTGAACCCTTTTGAATGATCATTTATGTATATACATATATATATTACTGTCTTTATGAGTCTGTGTATATGTTTTGTATAAAATATATATAGAAGAAGGTATTAATGTCAAAATAGAGATATAGCAGTTTTAAAGAGAACATAAAAAAGTTAGATGGGTACTCACAAGTATTTATGTACAAGTATAAGCTTATATGGGTACAATAGGGATCGGTAGGAGTCTATTATTATGAGTCTGAGCATTAATTGATACCTTCAAACATGAGCACAACATCCATAAATTAATACACCCTCACACAGTAGAGTTAAACAAATTGTCAGGTTGAGTGAGGAATTATTTTTGTACTATTTACTAAACAAGTTGCGAGGATTTAATTATATATTTATTAATTATTAGTTATTATTAGTATTGTGTAAATAAAATAATACTTGATGGAGCCGATCAGGAAAGGCTCTAGATGCCAATGTATCCCTATAAAACATCTCAAATAAAACAAAAACAAAACAATTTTGAATCATAAAAATAAATAAAAAAACAAATCACAAGGAGTTTGATTTCCTCATGACGTCCGGCTCATCTACAAACTTTGAGAATTAAATTATTATTGTTATTATTACTATGAAGATCTTTAGAAGGGTTTTATGTTCTTAAAATGTGTATATACCCATTACTATGTATCTACCTATAATTAATTGTTTTTAGACTACTACTACTACAACACATAAAGCATATTCGGATTTTCTGTTCTTGTATATCTTGTGAGACAGGGGTCGTAAAAATATTTATCGTCTTGTTAAATAAAATGACTGGATAAGATCCAGTAGTAACTTTGTAACTTGAACTTCCAGGGAATTGGAAAAAAAAGCCTTTTTTCATATGCAATATGGTTAACGAATTATAATTTTTAAAAAAATACAAAAATATAGAAGCTAACACTGAAGATATATTTACATAATGATAGTACGAGTGTCGGGTCGTCACAAAGGGAACCAGAGCACCTTTTGTCAGTGTGACTTTATTCGATTTGCGGTATGTTTTTTTTGAATCTAAAGTGAATGTTTAATTATAATTTATACATAGTATATATCTTTTTATTATTTATCTATGCACGTATGTAATTTGTAATAATATACATACATACAAAAGATTGTCTGCATAATTTGAGTGCGACATTGCATGGAGTTGTAATAATGACGTATGTCAGCTGCTGCTGCTGCTGCTACATACTCATGTAATTAAACAAATTGTCGTAGTATCAACTCTCATATCTACATCATCATAAGTATGTACTTTAATCATTATTAAAAACTATATATATTGTCGTGGTAGAGGCAGCAATGACACCCTATTAAAATGACTCTGAATAGATTACATACATTACAGTTACTTTTGTTTGATGATTATATCTTGACTGTGTTTAGTGTATGTATGTATGTATGTAAGGTTAAACCTCTGAGGGAGAGAATATGCGTTCTGTACCCCCTTGATTGATGAAATATTATGTTCTTTTAATGAGTCATGTTTATTTCACATGATAAGGATCTTATCTTATAATATTTTGTGAGTTTTTTATTGGTGATTTTATGATTCCATTTGACCTTTATTGATTGGTAAAAAAAAGGAAAAAAAAGAAGAAGAGATTTGTATTTGATGTAGAAGCGACGTGGTCCTCGGATACTGTACAAAAAAAAAAAAAAAAAAAAAGGTCACCGTCCACTTAGAGATGTAGTTTTTTGCAAAGATCAATTTTGGAAGTTCTTGGCCTTTAGCCCTATAAAACTATATGGCTCACCGTCTACATATATAGAGGTTGACCAAAGTATCCAAATTAAATACAAATTGTTTCTCTTGATTACATTAAATTGTTGTTATTGGCGAGACCCAATATCCAAGCCGACCCAAAGTCCGTCCATCTCTAAATAAAATACTCTACTTTTTTCTAGACTTGAAGGGCAAAAAAAACCAAGGATCCTGGGTAAATGACCATTGGGAAATGTGGGATTCAATACTTGGATCAATTCAAAACCTTGATTCCTCAAAGCCTTTGTTTGTTTCTTTCTTTCTTTTGGTTTGTCTCGTTTAAGGTGGTCTTGGCCACAAACCTACTCTTAATAGTAAAAATATTCATTTCAATTCACATTGAAACTACTTTTTAGAAGGCTAAACAAAACAAATGATAAATAAATAAATAAATAAACTTATTATTATTGTTATTTTATATGCACTCAATTTATGATTTTACTTCGTAGGACCTAACATATATATTGTTTAATTATTATTATTATTATTATCATCGTTTTAATTCTTTGAAATCGAATGACAATTTATGAGTTAGTATTCCTCCCCCCCCCCCCCCTCCATCTTGCTTTTAAGTACTGATCCCTTCATCATGCTCTTGTTTTGTTCATTAATCCACTCCTATAAAAATATTTACTTTATTTTTATGACTTTGGACTCCATGCCAAAAAGTATAAATTGATGGAATAATATGAATAGTATTGGAAGGGATATATATTCATAACTTTGTCCCAGGACACATGCAATAAAAAATGAAGCCATACTACAATTGGCAAAAAATAATATTGGGCATTTGTAGCAGCCCCCCGATGCAATGCTGCACATGTGCAAACAGTCTACATATTGAGTAATATTGCAAAAAAAAAAAAAGGTTTTCAAATCCATTCCGTGGTTCATAACCGGGTGGCATTTGATCGTCGTCAAACCTCTGACCGAATGGATTTATATATATCTATATATATATATATTTGATGTATTAGTCAGTGACGTATTATCATCAACTTTGACCTCAGTGAAAATGTTCCTCGGTTTTGCAATATTTGCAATTTTTAATTAGACATTTTTTAAGAAAAAACGACAAATTCGATTTGAGCCGTTCGCAAAAAGAACACGAATCTCAAACACCAGGGGGAATATTTTAACGAGTAATTTGCCACAAATGCCAATGACCATCGTGCCAACTTCAAAACAAAAAGGTTTTATCCCTATCAGAGTGAGTCCTTAAAAAACTAAATTCAAATTTCCCGGGTTTTTTTTCTCATATATGTTATAACTTTCTCAAATCAGCTTGAAATTAAAAGGCCTCTCTACAAACTAAGTAGAAGTATGTTCATATTATATACATATATATATTCATGAAGTATTTAGGCCACTATTTAAAAGCTTAAATGCATTATCCTCCATCCTTGATACTAATGATCTTACATACATATAAATGAAGTCTTAAAAGAAATAAAAAAGAAGAAGAAGAAAAGAATCACAATAAATCCTTTGAAACAAGATTCTACAAACTGATTTTAAGATAAGGTCTATTATGTATCTACCTATCTACCTACCTACCTATCTAACTACCTATGTGATGCCTACAAAAGTAAGTAGTTAAAGTCTATCCAGGAAAGGAGATAAAAATGCAATTCTTTACTCTGGCACAATAAATGGGTAAAAGCCCAAATAAGGCTATATATATGTATGTAGTTTTGTTTGTTTTGTTTGTTCTTTTTAGGGAACCTTGAATCCTTTTTCGTAGCAAAAACATTGTACGAGAGAGTAAATGAATTTATATATCAATTGAATGAATACCTATATATATATATATATATATATTTACAATGTGTATAAATATAAGTAAAGACAAGAGATAAAATAAATAAATGGTGATTATTGATGTTTATTGTATTCTATGAGGTTTTGTAATTCCCCCCCCCCCTATAAAGTTATAACTTGTTTAACTTTTTTGGACATTAAATTGCAAGACATTTTCATGTACGTACATATGTATGTATGTGTGTGTATTTATAATAAAAACTGACCATTGGTTCATGATGATGACGATGATGATGAATCAAGATATATGTAGAGAAGTGACTTGATATGTATGTAAGTATTTATGTATAAATATGTGTGAAAGAAGACATCAAATAATTTAATTGAGCTCACGCCCACACGACGATCAACTCCTTAATTAAATGCAAATGACTACAAATCATTAATTATTATTATTATTATTAGAGTGATAGTCATGTAACATTCATACAGTCGTAATAACGATTCCAAGTTTGAAAAAAAAAAAAGAAAGAAGGAGGGTGAAGTAGGGCATTTGGATCTTCGCAGGGAGATCCGTGGGAGTCTGTCAATTCCTGTAGGATTTTAAAATATATATATATATATATATAGGGAGATTCATCATGAATAATTAATAACGTAGATGATGTGATGAATTGTATGATTCCACCATGGGAAGTTGGGTTAATGGAGTATTCAACTTATTAGAATCAAGGGTAGTGGTTAAGGGTGACCTTTTGACCAGATACTCTGAGTTTTTTTGGGTTTTTTTTCCATGTATCAAAACCCACATTTGCACCTGTATGATGCTCCAATGTCCCTAATCATTAGGGGTACTCAAACTAGCAAATATTTGATGATTAAATGTACAACCCTTTTTCTGAAGGGCCCCTGGTTAGCCTTGGCACACAGTACTGAATTTTCAGTTAGACCAAGGATCACAGATGCAATATGGCAATCAGAAAATTGCTTTTGAACAGATAGCACATGTATTTATTTTAGAATATGTGGGTCCTGGTCAAAGAAAGATGTGCAGTGCAGGGTCTTTTTTTTTGTATATTGTAATTAACAATTTTTTATATCTTAAGGGCCCTTAACTCGTTGCTAATTGTTTCTGACAGGGACATCGACAAGTCAAGTAGTCGAGTTCCGAATACACACCAACTAGCGGCATGTGAACAAATTCCTAAAGTTTTGCTCGAGCTGAGGCAAATTTGTCTTTCTTTTGTGTTGAACTTTGAATATGTCGAGATCTGAGGCAATCCATTTCCAGAGTTCTATTATATGTACATTTAAGTGCAGAACAAATCCCCTAAAACTGACATTCCTCTCGACCAGTAATGCGATTGATAACGCTACCAATTTAAAATCCCTCTATTCCAAATGGTCTCTAACCAGTAACGTTTTAGTCTTGATATTGGGTCAGGTGTCTTGAGCCACAACCAGGTCTCAAGTCAAAGTCTTTTCACTTCGAGCCTGAAGTTGATTCATAATTAGACTGAAGACTTTTTTTTTTCTTGAGAACAATACTATAGACATTTCCACCCACTGAGCCCTTCTTTTCCGCAAAAGACCCATTCAACATTGTCACAAAATGATAGAGCATCTAAATGTAGCATTTGCATACATTGAGTGAAATATCCACGTAGCTGTGTATTTCATATTATTTTTTTTTAAAAAAAGACACCATTGTCAAGGAGTAGTAGCTTGGATCATCAATCAAGGAAGTGCGGTTATTTTAAGAAAGGAAATGTCAATGATGTAAAGAAAAAGAAGAAAAAGACAGAATCATGGTAGAGATATGGTTCTATGTATGTTTTGCTTAGAAGCCTTAAATATCAATAATGGTTAAAGGAATAATAGAAAAAAAAACAAGGTTTTTTTTATTTGAATTTTAATGATATTGAATAAAATATATTATTATTTGAGCAGGTATTTTTTTTCTTTCATTAAATTAAAAGAGTTTAACAACAAAAAGCATGAACTTTGTAACAAGTTGTTTTTTTTTTTTTGTTTTTTTTTGTAGAAAATATTATATATTTAGGTATAGATATGTTGATATATATATTTATGCATGGATATATGTAGGGAGAAGAAACATGTATATTGAGATCAGACTTTGATGAGACCTAAATAGCATCAGAGAGAGAGAGGAGAGGGACACACAAACTCACAAAAAGGGATATTGACAAAGTGTCCAATCACATATCACGTGAGTGAGATAAATGGTGATGGTAATTATGAATCACTGCTGATTCATACTCCAATTCTGACACTGCTGAACGTAATCACAGGTTCTTTGATAACTGGAAGAGTTGGCACTCATGGCTACTGCTGCTGCAGCAGCAACAGTAGCAGCGGATTGAGCGTGTGGTTGTTGTTGTTGTTGTTGCACTTGAGATAGGGATGCAGGTCCACCACTAGGGGGAGGAGCTCCTCCTCCTCCAGAAGGAGGGGGTTGTTGTTGCCAATTGTTTGGCCAATTCTGTTGCTGTTGCTGCTGCCACTGATTGTTGTCAAATCCACTTGACCCATTATTGCCACTACTACTCCCACCGTTGTTGTACTGTTGTGGGTGATGGTGATACTGTTGTTGCTGAATGTTTCCATTATTGGCAAATGTATTTGGATGGTATGAAGGACCCCATTGTTGCTGCTGTTGCGGCTGCTGAGGATACTGCTGAAATGAATTAAAGTTGTTTTGTCCGTTATAGTTTATCCTTTGTTGCTGAATAGGGACTTGTTGTTGTTGCATGGAGCAACTCTGTTGTTGTTGTTGTTGCTGCTGCTGCTGCTGAATGTGATTCTGTAAAGATAAAAATGACTTATTAGGATTTCTGGAATAGAGTACTGGTAGGGTAGGGTCACGTACTTGATTCAGTGGCGTGAATCCACCTCCTTCTTCAGCTCCTCTAATTCTTTGACCATGGATTGGAATCCGTGAGTTTTCATTTAATTGCGTATAACTTCGGTGACGTTGAAGCTGTTGTGGATTGGAATGGCTATTTAGGTGATTTCCGAATTGATTCCGATTGATAGAAGAAGAGGATCTAACTGGATCCGAAGCTCGCCTTGTGGGTGCCTTTTGGACAGATCCATGCACTGAGGGATCATCAGGTTGTACAACTCCTGTGGTGGAGTAATTTGACATGGAGGAATTACGTCCATCCATGGGGTGGATCAAGGACTCTGCCTTTCGATGTAGTTTATTCACGTGCTGAGAGACACCGTCTGGTTGACCTCCAGCAAAACTGGAGCGTCTAGAGTTGTCTACAGAAATTGGGTCCCAGGGTGAGTTCATCATGGCTCTAGTTGAAAGATTAGAGCCCTAAAAAAAGAGAAAGAGAAAGAAGAATATGAGGATCGTAATATTTACATGGGCATTTAAAACATACCTGTGACATGGCTGAGACCGCACTGCACCTTCGACTTATGTTCCCAGAGGATTGTTCAGAGATCAAACTGCCATAGCCCTCTGTAGAATTGGTCCAATTACTATCCCTTCGATTGATGGGCTGAGGATGAGATGAGTGATGGCTTTGAGTTTGCGGGGGATGTAGCGTATTGTTGGCTTTGGAGCTTGTCGTGCTCCCAATGCTTAATTTCTCTATACTCTTATTAATTTCACCCATAAGAACCGGGGTTTTGAGCTGAATATGACTAACTGGATTGTGTGACATGGGTGCCTGCATGGAGACACCTACAGTGGCGGCTCCATTGTTGGAGGTATTTCTAGATGATAAACTCTGCAAAGAATCAAGAGTTGTAGACTCCTCCAGAACTTGATACTTATGAATTGTAAAAAAAATCAAAAAATCTCACCTGTCGACGCTCGTTATCACTTTCATAGTCGCCCCAATGTTGACGTGTTGTGGAAACAACGTTTTCAGATACATTGTAATGAAGTTGACCCATGGGATTATTGTGTACGAGAGAGCTAGAGGCAGCAGAATTTGGATGCATTCCAGAGGTAACCACATCAGATGGAGGAGAAGAGACTGAGCCCGGAGACGAGGCATCACCCTTGAAGAAAAATAATAAAAATATATGTGAATGTCTGTACATATACGATAATTCTTTAAAAAATAAAGATGTCATATTTTTATAGTAGGAGATAAAAAAAAATGGCTTTTAAGAATCTGTTGCGTGACTTTAAAAAAAAAAAAAAAAAAAAAGACGAAGAAGTTATCATTTATAGAAGATACATTATTTTATAATTTTTTTTTTTTTGAAAAGTCATTCTGAAGTAGTAGTCGTCTCACCATAGAATTTGAAAAATCCTATGGATAATGATGACGAGATGAAAAATAAAAACACACATCGTAAAAAATAAAAAAGATAAAAACAAATAAACATACCTCAGATTTAATCGTGACGCTTGAAGGTGCTTTGAAAGGCCCATTTTCTCGACCATTCGCCTCATGATCCTTTTTGGCATCATACTCATTCCCTTTGTGACGTTTATTGGCGTAAAACTCTGGGCCATGCACAGTTTTGACATGCTTTCGAAGAGATGAGGGATCCGTGTAGCGTTTTGTGCAGCCAGGGGCTTTACAGGCATAGGGTTTCTAGTAGGGAGAAATAGAATAGAAGTTATTATTAGGAACTGATTAAAGCACTCATGGAAATGAATGATTGATTAAGTGAATGAATGAATGAATGAGTTCAGAGACCCGTTTACCTCTACTCCTGGTTTCCAAAAGCAGCAAGTGTAAAAAATACAAAAAAACAAACAAGAGGAAGTATGTTTAGGGTCTATATCATCTGTTTAGGGGTGTCTATATTGTATGTAGGTAGAAATGACTTACCTCATTGGAATGGGTTCGATTTTGATGTTTGGCACGATCAGATGCATTGGAAAAGGCTTTTGGACAGCCAGGGAACTCACAAGTATAGGGTTTCTCCCCTGTATGACTTCGTAGATGCGTTTTCAAGTTCTCGAGGCGTGAGTAGGCCTTATTACAGTTCTCAAACTAAATGAACCATAGATTAAAAAAAAAAAGAATGACGATCCATTTATGTCTTAGTGTACAAATAACTCACAGTGCATTTATGAGGCTTTTCTCCCGTATGTCTACGAATGTGGACTACGAGCATGTACTGAGCCTTGAAGGGCTTTTCCTCCCGAGTACAATTCTTCCAAAGACAGACAAACGACTTTTTATTGTTCGCGATGTGATCGTTGTTTAAATGCTGAAAAAACAATAAGGGATTTATTAGGCTGTTTTGCGTAAAACGAGCTCCAATATTATGTATAACATATATATATTATTTATATTGTTCTTGTATGACGGGGAAAGAAAAAAAAAAAAGTGTTCAAGGTCTACTGAGTTTATGGCTCAATTTTTTCCACTGAATTAATACAAAATAGGTCTGGATATAAAAATAAAACGCGTTGAACTACCCATCATAAACATAATTGGCAAAGAGACATAAAAATCAGGGGCACCAAATGAAAGGTGCTACTTCATTTACTCTAAGAGGATTAAAGACTGGTTTGGATTATAAGATGAGACCATAGAGAGAGAGAGAGAGGGAAGATAAATAAATAAATAAATAAATACTTTGGAAGAGAGGAGAATTTGTCACATTTTATACTTGAGAGACATTAAAAAAAATAAATGTGGAAGAAAAGACACTTTTTACGACTTCAAGTCTGAGAATGGACAATTTATATATGTATACAATAATACCTCTTTTTTTAACAAAAAAATAAGAAATAAAAAAAAGAAAAAGATTTTAAGTTTTCTTCTTTCTTTATCTCTTCTCTCTAACTTACTTATGGATAGCTCAAAAAAATAAAACAGTTTTTTTTTTTTTTTTGTCATAAAGATTACGGGAAGAATAGTGAAATAAATATAATATAAACTCTTTCAAAAGATAAGTTCCATGTATTATTGTATGTAGAATATTTTCCCCTATCGGATTTTGAGGGAATTAAAAATATGGAGTTTGTTGTCTTACTTGAACAAGTTGATCCTGGGAGCAAAAGTCCCTATCACAATCAGCCCAATGACAGTGTGTTTCTACAAAGTCTGGCTCCTCTTTGATGTTGTCTCCAGTGGTGCTATCGGATTTCTCAATGACACGATGAGGTTGGAAGAACTCGTTTCCGTAGGATGAAGAGGACTTTTTGTCTTCCTGTGGAATAAAGAATTGGGGTGGTGAGTGGGGGGTAGGAGATAAACATACAAAGTAATGAGTCCTACCTTTTTCTTGCTTGACTTGACCCGTGGAGCTGGCTCTTTTTCCCTTATTTGATCTACATCCAACTCATCCATGGTAGATGAGACTACGTTGGAAGAGGCGGGTTTAGACTCCTTTGTCGTGGAGTCGGATTTGGAGGAGTTGGAGTAGGGAGAGAGTGGGAGATAGTGAGGTGTGGAGGAAGGGGTCTGTGAGGAGTTTTGAGCGGAAGGGGGTGTTGGAAGACCCGTTGTGGAATGTAGGAGAGGGGTTGCAGAAGGAGGGGCTTGTAAGGAGGTCGTGGGTGATAAAAAGGGAGATGTGGAAGCAGAGCGGATAAGATGAGCCTGGATTTGCTGGGCTTGAAGAGCTTGTAGACTGGAATGAAGACTCAGAGCAGCAGGACTTAGAGCACCTCCAACGTAGGAGCCTGAGGAATTGGGAGATATACCAGAGAGGAGTTGAAGGGTCGTAGGAGAGTATCGCATGAGGGCTCCCGCTATGTCCAAGTCTGTATATGGAGATGCGGAGAGGGCTCTTTTGCGATTAGCACGGAGACTTTCTCTGAGTGTGTTGGAAGCAGCTTGAATACGTGAGGCCTCTAAGGCGAGTGGATCTATCATGGCAGCAGCAGAAGCAGCTTGGAGTTCATTGAGACGATGTGCTGCTGCGGCGAGATAGTCTTGATGAGATCGAACTGAAGCGTGGCTAGCTGATAGGTAGGAGCTGGGACTAAGTGGAGGAGGAACGACTCCGGGTTGAACCGGAGGAGGAATCCCTAAGAAAGAGGATCCATCACTCAAATGATTGGGAGGAGGAAGGCTGCTGAAAATGAGTTAGAAACAAACAGGTTAGAATCATGGGTCAGAGAGGAATAGTAGAAGTCTGTGTGAGTGAGTGTGGGGGGGGGGGGGCGAGAATTCGAGTTGAGAGATACATAATTTATGACCTTCTCACTGGGATACTTATTGAAAAAAAAAAAAAACCATGTTGGTTGGTTATACATACATACATAAAAAAAAAGAAAAAGAAATTATAAAGAGGTCGTACCCTGGTTTTGGGTGGATGGGCCACCCTGAGATCTGAATAATATGAATTATAAAATTCAAGCATGTTTGAGGAAAAATGAGATTTTTTTTTTATTAATTAATAATTAATAAATAGATAGTTTTTTTTTTTTTTTGTTTTTCAAAAAAGATTCGTGATTCTTTTCATTACACACACACAAAAAAAAAAATGAATTTGCATTAAGAAAAAGTCTCTCTTATTATTATTGTTATTATTAAAAACAATTATTACGCCTGTCCAATTATTTAAAAATGAAGTCACGAATCTTTTCTCTCTATTCACAGTACATATATGTATAGATATGTAGTACATAAATACATATTTATAAGGAAAAAAGGGGCCTACCATTGTGGATTACTGCTGGATGGAAGACCTGGATGAGCGAGCCGTGAATCCCAATGGGTCATGGGATGATGATGATGTGGATGATGAGAGTATGCGGGTCGCTCATTGGGATTTCCGGGTCCTGGTAGTCCAAAGGCTGAAAAAGCAGAGGCGTGATGCACTGGAAGGCCGTTTTTATCCAACATGTTGAGCCCTAAGTCTACTACTACTACCACCTCTACTAATGACGACTCCTCTTAATAACCACACACACTTTAAAGGAGACTCCTCTTTTTGTTCATGACGTCACATAGATATAACAATATTAATTACAATAATCACTAATTAAAACTACTTTTGATTTGTGGGATTTCTTTGACGATGAAGGAGAGACTTCACCCTCTCCGCTCACAGTCTCAGTGACAACTATTTTTTCGGCGCATCATTATCATGCTTTTGGGGAAGGGAAAAATAGGAGGCAGTGGTGTGTGTGTGTGTGTGCGGTTAAAGAAGAGAGTGTGTGTAATTGCGTGCGCGCTCTGAGTGGGTCGCGCGTGCAGGAGGAATCTCCCTCCGCACTCTACCCTGTGGCTTTTACCTGTCAATAAAAATATCTTAATTTCTGTATTTTTTTCTTGTTCTTCTTTTTATTATTATTCTTTCTTTTAAATAATAATAATAACAATAACAATAATAATAATATAAAAAAATAGCAAATACATAGTACACTGCAAATAAATAAATTAATATCAATAAGAGAAGCAAACATGAAAGTTGCTGCTCTACCCTGCGTCACAATAGAGGCAGAGTCACTTTTTTTAACACACACTACATACATATTTACATTTATATACATATTTGAGAAACATCTCACCTCAAACATTCCTTGAATGCTTCTTCTTCACCCCTTTCCTTTTTGCCATGTTGATTTTTTCCAAAAAAGCTATAAATTTTCATACATGTCTAACAAAAAAACAAAACAAAAAACAGAGGAAGGTGAAAGGAGAGGAAATGTCTGTAATTTTGAGGTCAAGTAAGTAAGTACGTACGTTAGGGGGTGGTCAATAAGTACCTAATAATAACAACAACATCATTTTCAACAGCAAAAGTAGAAAAAGAAAAAGAAGCATCTTCAACTTCACACATTTTTTTTTCATGAGAGGTAGGAAAAACAAAGTGAGGAAATCTCTCTATACGCATAAAAAGAATCAAAAAGCTTGCGTGTTTATTTGTTCCTTGCATGAGGCAACCTCTTTCAAAGAGTAAATAGTTATGAAGATGAGAGGTGAGAGGAGGACACTTACATGCAGGAAGCATCCAGAAGGGCATCTTGCGTTTTTAAAAGCCATGAATCCGCAAGTCGTGTCGAGGAATATACATAGGTAATAACAACAACCATAGAATAACATAATCAACGCGCTGCTATTGACGCGTGAAAAGAGGTCATAAATTGAAGAGAAAATTTTGGATTTTTTAAATGATAATAATAATAATAATAATTATAACCTTCATAAAAAAGAAAAACAAAGAGACATGACGTCATGACTATTTGAAGCGTCAGGAAAACAAAAGACGTTAGTAAAATCAATAAGGATCAATCAATTGATCTATTCGCTTGTCTAAATTAAGCTCTGATAGCCAGAAAGATGAGCTTACATATAATGTATGGAACACTGTGTGCAACAGAGATTTAATCATCAATTGAATCTAAGGACCAATTAATTAACTTTTTATGAGTAATTTATGTTGAATTTACGGTTTGAAAACTTATTTTTGAAGAGAAAAGGCTTCCTTATCCTTTTCATGGGCTATCAGCATTGACTGGAATTTTATTCATCTTGTATGGCCACAACCCTAACTTGCAGTAATTGAATATAACTAAAAAATGAAAGATTGCTTCAAAAAAAAAAAAAGTAATTCAAACTCATTTTTAAGGCATAAAAGGGATCAAGTATTTTTGTTCTTTTTCCCTCTTGATTTTCAAAAAATCCCTTGGCTAAATAAAATTATAATCAAATAAAAGCATGAGGTAAAAGACATTTCTGTTTCCATCGACCTAAAGAAGAGGTGGGTGGGTGAGGCACTTGGATTAATGAATATTTATGGTCCTTCAGCCACACCCCCTGGGTCAGTATCTTCTCTTCTTATCTCTCATGTTTTGTTTTACTATTATTAATATTATTATTATTATTATTATTATTTGGATGGGGGCTCTTTATACACTCTAACAACCATCTAACAACGACTCAGTCATAAAAAACCTTACTTTGAACAAGCAGAAGTTACAAAAAAAAAATTACAAAAAAATAACAAAAAGAAGACCAGAGTTTAACCCCTGTTTTTGTTGTTGTTTTTCCTCTTCTTTTCTTGAGGTTGAAAAAACCCATGACGTCACACACATAAACGGAGGGAAAAAATCGTGACCAGTGAATTTTCCTTGGGTCGTTCTTCTTCTTTCTTTTTTTTCTTCATTGTTCAAGATTTCAATAGATACATTCAAAAAAAAAAGTTATTGAAAAACTAAAAAAAAAAAAAATGATTTTTGACTTTAAAGCAGAAGGAGGAAGAATCAAAAGAAGCTTTCTTCCATTGTACCACCTTTTCTTCATTCTTTCTTCGTCTTTTAACTTCTTTCTTTAGGGGAAGGAGCAAAAGTTACGAAGGAACGAAGAAGAACAACGAAATGAGTTGAAACAACCTGAATTCCTTCCCAGTCAAAAATAATTCCATGAAAAGAAAAAATCAAAAATTATTTTCTGCTAAAAAGGATAAAAAATATTGTTCAATAAGTTTTTTTTTTGGTAATTATTTCTTATTGGCGTATTACTATTTACATTTTGACTTCACTCAAGGGAGGAGAAATTTGGCGGAAATTATAAGTTTATATAGAATATACCTTGCATAATATCAAAATAAGAGGGTTTGAGGTTGAGTGATTGCTTTTTTTTTGTATTTTTGGTGGGAGGAGGACTGACTTATTTCTAAGGTGGATGATGATAATAAAGTTGTATCGTTTGAAACAAGTTGAAAGCCGTCGTCATGAGACATTCTTCATCATTAAAAGGATGTCCAATTAAAAGAAACACAGAGTGGTGTAGATAGGGGGGGGGGGGAGGTGAAAAAAAAAAAAAAAAAAAAAGTTGAAATTCTTTTCTATTCTCGTTCTCATATTTCCCTTTGAGGAATTGAAGATATGTATTATTATCACAGGAGTAAATACTTGTCTTTTTCATGTCTTTTTGTAGTACAGTCTGCTTGTAGGTAGTAATAAGGGAGGGGGGAGTGAGTGAGGGGGGTAGGGGTTTAGGAGTCAATGGCAGACAACTTTCTTCAAATGAACAAACACAAAAAAACAAAAATTATTATTCTCCTCTAATATGAAATTATTCAAGAATAAAAATATTTATAAAAAATCGCGAATATGAGTAAAAACTAAGTAAATATATATATATATATATGATATTATGATAATATGTCAACATCTGTCTGTTTTGACCTCTTTGTCACTCAAGTTGAAAATGATTTTTTTTTTTTTTTAAGAAGAAAAAAAGAAAAAGAATTGATGTTAAAAAGAAAAATATTTATCTAGGAGTGAGACCTTCCAGAGTAAACACTTCCTTCCGATGAATGGATGTGCGCAATTGACTATAAGAAGGAGGAGAATAATGTAATGTTCATCTCTAGGAGTTTCCCTGTCTTTTTTTTTTTTTTAAATTTTTTTTTTAAAAGCCTCAACTCATGACATGACGCTCCAGGGAATTTCTTTGGAAAAATCGTAGATTTTTCCCTTTCCTTCTTCTGTTTTACATACATACAAGGGGAATATACCGCATCTGGTTCCGGTTTTCCCTTACGACAAACCGTAATTTGAGATCGTTTCCACAAAGGAAAGAACAAACTTACATATTTATAAATATATTATAGTATATACGGGCCACAAGGAAAGAAAAAACAACTCACGTAGCAATGTCATGTTGATCCATGTCAAAACAACTAAGACAAAAAACAACAAGAACAACTCAATTTAAAAAAAAAAAATCAAATCTACTAATTACCAAAGATTCTTTGAGTTATGTTAAAATAAATAAATAAAAGAATTAATAAATTATTTCGTCAAATGAACCATATAAATAATAATAATAATAATAATTTAAAGTGAGCTTTTCATGCTCAATTTGAGAGAGAGAGAGGAATTGCATTTGAGTTAATGGACAGCAATTATTTTATATGTACATAATATATTTAGTATATGTAGACAAGTATTTTTTATTCTACTTTTATATGTAGGTACTCTGGGTTTTTGGTTTGTGAACGACAGGGATATTCTTCTTCTCTTGAGTCTTTGCAATTTGTACGTAAAGAGGGAAAGTTGTTTTACTTAATTTTCCTTTTCTTTTCCTTTTCGTTTCTTTTCTTTGAGGATCTTCTCTTTATCATCATTTTCATCATTTAATAGACGACGAATAACAAAAAATAATAAGAAGAAAATCTGAGGTTAGTTGCTCAATAAAAAAACAAATAAATAAAAATGACAATAAACATATCAAACAACAACAACAACAAGGAGGAGGGGGAGGAGGAGAAGTAACCCACGATGCTTCACGACAACATCGGCTAATCGATACATACATAGATCCATATCTTCAAAAAGGATCATCCCTTCAATGAAGAGTTTTGTTGTTGTTGTTATAGTTATTATTATTAATATTTTCCAAACGGATGAGCTTTTATCAGGGAAAAGAAGTAGAAGGAAGGAAAAAGGATTTATTTCGTATTAGTTCTCATGGGGTTTTTTTTTGAATGAAGGATCCTGGAGGTGTACTCATGTACTCAAAATGAACAAACAAAATTATTGGCATAACACAACGAGTGGAAGTTGAATTATCTCTCAAACTTAAGGGATACGAACCCTTTTCATAGTAAGGGAGTCGTAGTGAAATATTATCTTCCCTCTTCTCGATTTTTGTCTTATGGCTCAGGTTAATAGGTTAATTACACTGGACAACAGTTAAAAAGCCTAGTGTGTCAATCTGCTATTTTTATATGTACAAAAAAAAAGACTTTATTTGAAGCCTTTTTGTGTTCCTAATTACACACACAGATCAACAGTCAAAAATCAACTCAAGGGGTATAAGTATATAAAAGTTATTCAGTTTTGCACACGCTGGTTTCAAATCTGTAGATTTTTTTTCTCCAGAAATCGGACTTTTCTACCTTTTTTGGCCTCTTTTCCAACTTCAACTTCAATTTAAGTCTCTAGAAGAATACTCATTTTGTGCATTAAAAAATGATTATTCGCTAGTGGTTGTTAAGCAAATTCCATTTTCAGTCTTTGTTTTTACTTAAGAGGGATTCTGAAGGCACAGACGGCGGGAGTAGGTTCAAAAGTCGGCCAAAATGTTTGTAATTAAATAACTCCTTAAAAATTACATGAAATGGAACTAGAGCCTTCAAATGAGTTGATGTCAAGTGCCCGATAAGAACCCTTAACTAAGAAGAAATCGTTCATCTAAATATATAGTTAATTTTCATTCAGTTTCGATCAAACATCTAAGTACTAGAAAATATCAAAGACTCAGGGTAGAGCTACTGTGTGTAATAGTGTGCAGAAGGATATCAGCTGATTTCGCAATCCTTTTGAGGAACTATTACTTTAGCAGTTCTACCGTGGGTTTTTGATCTAAATTAAATGAAAGTTTGTTTGTTTTTTCGAGAAATCAGACCTTACTACTTTTTGTAGCTTTTGTGGCCTCTTTTCCAACTTCAAACTCAATTTAAGTCTCTAGAAGAATACTCATTTTGTGCATTAAAAAATGATGATTCGATAATGTATTACATGCAAACTCCATTTCCAGTCTTTCTTTGTTTTGTCCTAAGGGGGATTCTAGTGTGGGTGTAAGGGCCCGGAGTCCAATCTGTTGTTTTTCCTACAAGACAAAAATAATGACTTCTGACCATAATAATAAAATATAAGATATGCAGTAAATCCCAAGATCCTTCTCCACTCTTCCAAGGATCCATGAATGATGCAGCATCAGTGCACATTTTCTCTCTTTCTTTCTTTCTATCCTGACACCTACCAATCAGTGCAATTAACGCCATCTTGCCTTGTCCCTTTATTACTTTTAATTTTTATATATCTATGCCATAAATGCCCTGGTGAAAAAAAAAGAAGAATAGGCCAACAGATTGCAAGCCAATCATTTGCTCTTCCATCCAAGAATCTCTATTTATTATTATTTTTTTTTGTAGATTGTTTTTTCATTCCTGGAATGATTATTATTATTATTATTATTCCATTCTTTTTTATCAACAAAATACGCATTCCAAAAAATATTGTATCTCTATGTTTTGACAAGATTTATAAGTATATAATATGTATGTACCTTTATTATTATTTTTACATCCTTATAGGTACTTACGATGGCCGATAGATGTATGTAGCCAGACAATTTTTATCACTATTTTTTCTTTTCATTTTATAGTCTATAATAATATATATATACATATATTTTTGTGAGTGCAACCCAAGAAAAAAAAGAAAAAAGGGACAACACTCAATTATAATAACGAAGGGGTCCTCTTCCTTTTATTTTCTACGGTCTCCTCTCTCACCTCTTTCCCTACCTACCTACCTACCTACCTATTCTCAAGGTTAATCAGCCATAAATAATGGGGTACTACATAGAACCCTTTTCCTTACTTTTTTTTTACTATTATTATTGTTGGTTTTTTTTTACTCTCACTGCAAAAGGTTTATGTATCTACATAGAGAATAACAACAACAACTATAACGTTTATACAATCATATGCACAAATATATATATAGACTAGAAACAGATTCAACACTGCATTTCCGGCTATTATTACTCCCGCCTACCTACAGTGTATAGTTATAAAGCAAGTCTGGTGTGTTTGCTCTAATTACATACAAGGGTTGAAGAGTGAATTAACGAAAGGAGGTAGAGAGATAGTGTTTCAAACAGGTCATGACCCGTCTGTTTATTTTACTTCTCTTTTATAAAAATATTATTAATACTACGGGTTGTTATCTCAACAACTTTTGAGAGGGGTTCAGGAGAAAGAGGTGATTTTGTTTGAGATATTAAAAAATAAAAACTTATTTAGAATTCAATAGTTATTATAATAATTATTGATATTTATATTTAATAAATCACAGAGTGTTGACCTGCTTCATATGCAAGGTAACGTACGCAAGGGGTGAAAAAAATCACATTACTATGTGAATTAACTAAGAACACTTCCGCACATAACTTTTTTTGACTGGGCCCTGCATACTCTCTGAAATCCTCACTTTCCTCAATCTTTTTAATATTAATATTTGTCTCTCTTTCTGTCATTATTTACGTACAAGAACTTGTAATATTTTGATTTTCTTGCAGCTCAAATGCACAAATCACTTTATGCAATTTGCAACTATGTATCATTGGCCTAAATGAGAGAGTGAATGCATAGAGGGTTTGAAGCAAACATGTAACAAAAACAAGTGCAATAGACAGAAGTAGTAGCGTACATAAGGATTTTAGCTGATTTCGTAATCCTTCTGTGCACAACTACTTAAGTAGCTCCGCCGTAAACCTTTGGTTTCTAGTGGATTTTTTCTCGAAATTGAATGAAAGTTTACACATTTAGATGGACGATTTCTTCTTAGTTAAGGATTCTTATCGAGTGCTTGACATCTCGTTTGAAAGCTGTGGCTCTCAGCTCTTTAACACACTCCTTATAAATCAATTTCATCTTATATTCAAGGAGTTATTTAAATACAAACGTTTTGGTCAAATTTTGAGCCTACTCTCGTCCTCTACGCCCCCCAGGAGTCCCTTCAGGCCAAAACAAAAACTGGAAATGGAATTTGCATTAAATACACTAGCAAATCAGCATTTTTTAATGAACAAAATGAGTACTTATTTTCTAGTCTTAAATTGAAGTTGAAGTTGGAAAATGAGCCACAAAAGCTACAAAAAGGTGAGTCCGATTTGAAATCAGCGTGTGCAAAACTGAATAACTTTTATTATTATAGTTATACCCCTTTAGGATTTTTGACTCTTGACCAGTGTTGTTAATGGATTAATAATTAATCAATATCAATTTCACATGGTTTAAAACCCTTTGTGTTTCTTTTTGGTCAAGGAAATTGATGATGAGAACGCCCCGCCCCCCCCCTCTCCTGTATTTGGATGTCACAATGAAGGTCATAAATTAAGGGACTTCATTATATTTCAAGATCTAGGAACTACAAATTAAAAGTATGCTATTACCTCATTAGCCAATTATAGAGAGTGCAGTCAATAAATTAACACGGACTCTTGCAAGGAACAGATATATTTTTCTCCAATTAATTATTATTATTATTATTATTATCAATCTACATGTTTTGAAGGTCCCGAGTCCAAGTGGAATAAATTCAATTATAAAAGACTAGCCATTCCATATACATACATTTTCATCACCTTTTCCATTAATTTGATTCTATTCAAATATCACGTGTTTTTCTATGGGGTCAATATATATTCAATGCATCTGTTTAGTCGGTTTTTTCATTTTCAGTGCCATTAAGATTCGTTATAGAAATTTGTGTATTTTATTTAACATACATATATTTGACATTTATGGTGGAATTTGTGACATAATTTGTGAAAATGCTCTTATATATATATTTTATATACAGATGATAGAATTGTGAACCCTTCAAACTGTAGATAATTTTCTTATTGAAAAGTCAAAAAATCACGTTTTTTTGCGTAGGCAACGAGTATGTACTCCTTTCACTCTTTAAAGCAGGGGTGTCAAACTCCTCAACGGCCACATACGACCCCTGGGTAGACGTCGTGGGCCGGACGACCATTAAAATTATAGCACCCTTAGCATTAAATAACCAAAATATACTCATGTCTTCCCTTGGTTTTGATTTATTAAAGAAGAACAAGGACAATGATCAATTTAACTAAAAGTTTATTGAACAACACTTTGACAAAACATTTATCAAAATTGATCAAACTTCAAGTAACTAGAAAGTCGAAAAAATTATAATAATGAACTGAATAGTAGATTACAACATGAGACTTATTATAAAGAAAGACAAAATTGGGCCCCTAGCGGATAGTTCATTAATTAGGTTTAATTAATAAATTTAATGCATGTCTTTTATGTATGTATTTTTTCCACTTTCAAATTAATCGGTGGGCCTGATTGAACCTCCTTACGGGCTTATTCCGGCCTGCAGGCCGTAGATTTGACACCCCTGCTATCGAGTGTTGTACAGAGCTCCTTTTTGTGAGTCCCTATTCATAAGTATGTACATGTATACGAAATGCTAAGCATATTCAAATAAACCGTACAAACAATCCTACAGAGGAATGGTGTCAATACTTCTAATGTCTAACACATTCCTTTCTTTGACATCTCTATAGTGTGTGTGTGTGTGTATTTAGGTATACTCTACAAATGGGATTTGTGTATTGTGTTGTATAGTATACCATTGTAGTCTTCTTCTTCAAATCGGTTAGGCAAGTAGTAGGTATCTTGACCTCCTTTGCTTCTTAGTCAAACTCATCATCAGGCTTCTCTTCTCTTCTTTTTATTTATTTAGTATTGTCGAGTTAGATAGCACCTGAGCATGTTCGAGAGAAAGAAGGGAAATGACTATGTATGTATTGATTTTCCTCAATAGAAAACGAAGAAGGAAGGAAGAATGTCTCATTAATTGAATCTTTGTTATGGGTACATGGATATATTATAGCAACTACATATATATATATATATATATATGTATTTATGAAATGTGGAGCTAGTAGCATGATTAGAAGAGGATGGAATGTGAGAAAAGTCATCATTATTCCAGGAGGGATTGTAGCCTCTACCTACAATTGAACACTTATTTATTATATGTAACACTATATAATAAAAATAAAAATAATAATACGTACAAATAACTTGAAATCTTTCTTTCTTTATTCCTTCGTATTTTGTCCAGGTGAAAAATGTCATTAATAATAATAGAATTGTAATAATAACAATAATAATAATAACAGTCTTCAGAACCTGGGTGCTAAAAAAACGATTCACACAAATTATCCTCTTGTTTCTCTCTCTCTCTTTTCTTTCCTTCCTTAGGTAGAGAAAAAGAGGAGAGGATAGGAAAAGAATAAGAATGGAATTATTTAACGCAAATAGTTTATTATTATTATTATTATTATTATATATTTAGAAAATGTAAAACACACGGTTTTTTTAAAAAGGAAAAACGTTTATTTTTTGTGTTTTTTATTTTTTATTTTTGAAAAATCTGTTTTGTATAGAGCCTCTCAAAAGATATCATCCATGTTATTCGGTGTCCTTTTCTTCTCAAGTTATGATGATCAGAATTAATGATTCTCATGGGAGAAGAGGAAGAGGAGTAGTGAGGGGCTCTTCTTTTCTTCTTCCTATTTTTTTTTTTTTTTTTTTTTTCAATTTCTCCAAAGAATACGTGTAAATGATGATGATAATCACGGATAATAATAATTATTTGTTACAAATTCATGTAATTTTCTTTCTTGACGTTTCTTACAGGTTATATATGTTATATATATATATATACATATATTATTATTATAAATATGTACATCTATTTAGAAGAAAATAATTTTATGTACATGTGTGTGTAGGTAATAATCAGAACGCCTTTTTTTTTTCTAAACAATTAGGAGTTGAATTTCCGAGTGATGGATGACTCTTCATCTTTTTTTCTTATTTATTATTGGCTCTTAAAGGGCTGAATAGGTAGGTACACATTATAGGTGATTATAAATGTGGAATTCCTTTTGTGTCTGTATCACGTCTATTCGTCTACATAATGCCCTGTAGTTAATTCAGAGGTTCTTCACCTAAAGCCTCTGTTTGAAGAGGCTCTTGATTTGAAAGTCAAATTAAAAATTTTAGCCCAATAATTAATTACACCGGTCAACAGTCAAAAATACTAAGGGGTATTATAAGTATAATATAAGTTATTTAGTTTTGCACACGCTGATTTCAAATCTGTAACTTTTTTTTTCGAGAGTCTGACGGTTTTTGAGAAATCAGACACTATTTTCAGTCTTTTTTTTTTTGACCTAAAAGGACTCTTGGAAGCGTAGGAGTAGCCGGAGTAGGTCCAAAAGTCGGCCAAATCCTTTGTACTTAAATAACTCCTTGATCTATTACATGAAATGAATTAATAAGAAATGCATTCAAAAGCTGAGACCCACAGCTTTGAAACGAGATGTCAAGCGCCCGATAAGAATCCTTAACTAAGAAGAAATCTTCCATCCAAATGCGTTTATTTTCATTCAATTTCGAGCCAAAAATCCGCTTGAAATCAAGGACTCACGGTAGAACTACCTAAGTAGTAGCGCGCAGAAGGATTACATAACCAACTACCCCTTAGGATTTTGACTGTTGACCAGTGTTATTATTATGTATGAAAATCATATAAAATCAGAACCAAAACTTTGGGGGCATATTGGGCTACGCTCCCCTCCCCCCCCCCCAGTCCAATTTTTCTTGTACCTCTACTCCGATCTCCCTGGTATTAGGAGTGTCCCTCCTCGGATATAGCATGGCCCTATTGAGCAAATTATATTATAAATTGTGTAAATTAAATAAATTCAAATGCATTATTTTGCAATAATCTAAATTTCTTGCTCTTTTATTCAGTCATTATATGTTATGCGTCAAAGAAGTGCTTCTGGAATAATACTTAAATATATTGCCGCCCATGGATTTATGCCCCAAATTGATCATTATTTGTTATTTTGGTCAGCCTTCAATTTGTGTCTACAACCTTTAGAGCTGAATGAATATTTTAAAAGAAAGGTCTGTGGCAAGGATCTTGGTTTGATTTTGATAGTAGGAAAATTCGTATTTTTTGAATCATAGAAATGTAAGTAGACTATTTTTGGTACATACTAGGCCTTGGAGGGTTTAGCATCAAGTTATGAAACGGTTCTTAGGATTTGGTCTAATTATATTATGTACCTTCTATCTGGAAACTGTTCGATTCAGCACAAGTTTTATATATATGTATATATATATATGAAGAAAAAGTCATGGAATTTTCAGGTGTTATTAATAACTCAATTTTATAGAACCACAATTAGGGAAAAACACAAAAATCCCAAAAAAGCATTTAATTTCGATAACTTCCAATGTTCCCACATTTGCACCAAAAGAGAGTATGAGACCCAATTGAATTAAGTATTATCTAATAAATATCCATAATCATTTGACAAATAATAATTAATTTAAGGAAATATTTGTAAAATCTTCGCTCCAAAAGTGAGATATATGTATTTAGTAGCGAATATCTGGATTTTGAAAGCCTTAATGACCGTTATTTCAAATCAATTCATTATATTGTGCTCCAAATCCATTATAGATAGCAATGTAGATATTCCTATAATGATAGAAATGACATGACTCTGTACATTGGTAGAAAGAGTCAAGAGGAGTTTAATTAAAGAGAATAGTATTCTTTAATCATAGTTTTCATACATGAAGAATTTCAACCTACAACTAAATCCATCTTAATTATGTAAAAATGACCTGTACCTTGAAACCTTGAATTTTGAACAATTTCGTTTATGAATTGGGGTCAGAAAGGGAAACTCACATCTGATTAAGAGTTATAATTTATACACAAATAGGAAATGCAAAGTGAAAAACTTCTGAGATAATTGGGTCTCATTCCCCCGCTCCTTAATGCAGTGCTTCTCAAACTGTACTCCACAGTATAATTACCCTTGAGAATAGGCCACAAAAAATCTGTTTATGGCATTTTAAAGTAAATAAGAGACAAACAAAACTTTCAACCCTTCTACTGGAGGAAATGTGAGGAAAGGAAACAATGAAATGAACACGGGTTGTAATGTGCAACCCATGGATTTGATTCAGTGGTGCCCTGGCTGAACTTTCATACAGGGGACCATGGAAAATTAATATAATCACCCATGGCTACAAATTGAATCAATTGATTTTATGTTGTAAGGGAATCATTCTGATCCTTTTCTTATTTGACTTTCACAAAAGTGAAAAGTGATTTAAATCTATGTTTGTAGACATTTGTCAACTTTCCAATATTTTGATTTCCTAGTCAACTTTAATACCTCATCCGGGCTAAAAATAAAATTGATTTGAGAGGCTCTGGGGCCTTAATATGCGCTCATAGGGATGTCCAAACTTTAATGACACACTTTAAAAAAACAGTTGCTTCATAGCTGCACTTGTCATGTACACATAAGTATGTATGTATATATTTTTCATCATTTCAATCTCAAGATCTCTTCATTTATGCATGTAATAATTTCTTGTAGAACTTTGTACCTTAATAAAAATAATGAAGACATTAAGAACTATGATGATTTTCGTGCTTGATAGCATGAAGGTGCTTACTTACTTGCTTGAATATTTGAGATCCTTCTTCTCACTGCTGTTTGAGATGATGTTGTTGTTGTTATTGTTATTGTTTATCAAGGCATCTTTGTGTTTAAAGCATCGCGTGTCAGGTGTACCTTACACCATCTTCTTCATATCAGGTCGTCGTCTACATAAAAGGTATGAAATCAAAAAAGAAAAAAGAGTTTCTTATGTACATATTACAAAGATACATAAATATATTTTGTTGAATTAAATTTGAGAATTTTTAATTATTATTATTATTATTATTTATAAGTTGATGAGCATAGCACACACAAAGGAAGGAAAGAAAGATAGAAGAAGAAGAAAACTCCAGGAGGAGTGAAGATTGTTTTTATGCTTGTGATATGCTCATGTTATTCTAATAATATCATAACTATATACATACAATTTTTTTTTACTTTTTTTAATACGTACATCATATTAAAAGGTCGATTTTTTTTACTTTTTTTTTTTTGCTTATTTATATCTTTTATATAAGAAGAAGAAGAAAAGATTTTTATAACATTTGGGCACGAATGTAGGCACGAAGCATGTTATTGCTCCTAAACACATACATATATATATTTGTTTTTACACCATACCATGCTCTAAAGGCTCGTATTTAATATATTGTCGGTCATAGCTTGAGCGATAAATCGACTGATTTTTAAGATCCTATCAAATTAATCAGTAAATGGCAAAAACACGGATTCATTAATTAACAATATTTGTATGATCTATTTTATTATCTACCCTAAAAAAAATAGTTTCTAATTGCATAATCATTGAATATCCAAAGGTCACCATCCTCTGCCACTTCCATGTCTGCAAATTTCTTTCACACACTAAATTTATTTATTTTTGATCCTGTCAATAATCACTGGTATGATTTAATGTACATTTAATGTGACGTTACTTTTGACTCTCATTTAGTATATAAAAACTCTCAATGAATCGAATGAAACTGAGTTCACAATTTGCAAATTTTCTCATGAACAAATATTGAATATTTCTTTAGATCCCTGGCAGATAACAATAATAATAATAATTAATTAATCTATTATGTTGATGAGGAATGGGCTCATATTTGGAAGATACAACCGTAGATAAGTTGATGAAGGACAATTTAATGTACAGCTTTTGAATCATGTGAAAGAAAGAAAAATAAAATGAAAAGGGTATCATAAATTTCAACAACAACCTTGGCATAGCAACGTTATTGTAGTATAAAACTTTATGAAAGAGACAATTTTATAGAGGGCTTTCATTGAGGACGGAGTCGACTCCTCTCTGGCATTCAAATGTCCTTTGTATAAAACTTGGTTGTTTGACTATGCGTAATTCAAAATGACGGACTTCCACATTGAAGACGTCACGTACAAACACACACTCTATTAGCAGCAGTTGATGATTGGTCATGCAAAAATATTGAAGATACTTTATCTAATGACTTTATTCTCAACGAATTTGATTGTATATGTATTATCCCTCTTTCAAAATGGTTGACTCAGAGGATAATAACGTCATGTAAAAAACGCTCACAATTACCTAAAAAAATCGGTAAATTTGTTAGTAATCCATAAAAAATATATAGATTTCTACCTTTTTCACACTCCATCCATCCATCCATATATATACAACTGTAGCAAACTATTACCCATTCATTCCCTCATGACTTTAAATAATAATAATAATAATAATAATCCAAAAACACCTCTCATTAAATCCCCATTCATCAACATCTAGTTTTTTTTATTTATTTTTTTTTAAAGAAAAGTGTTATTTTTACGATTCATCTTAAATCTTGAACTAATTTTATTTTTTAAGTGAGGAAAAAAGCTACATATAGATAGCTATGTTAGTAAAATACATATAGACACTTCGTGATTCCTCTTATACTCTCTTAAGAAAGAAAAGGATCCCTCTTCTAACAAGGGGTCGATTTTTTTTTTTTCAATTTGTAGGGCGGAGATGGTTAAATAAGAGAGAATAATACAAGAAAGAGACAGGAAAAAAAACAACAACGAAAGAGTCATTTAAGATATCTGTATGTACATAAAGGTGTATATATATATATATATATATATATATATATATATATACAGAGAGAACCATTTTGACCGAGTAATAAGTTAAAGGAAGTTTTTTTTCTTCTTTCTTTCTCTTCTTCTTCACAGTGTGACAACCATTTCATGAAAAAAGTAAAAAAAAAAAAAAAACTTTCTTTGAAAACATTTTTATGAGTCCTAAGAAGGAAGGAAGAAGGAGAAGAAGAAGAAGAATAAAAAAGGGTACATTTATTCTATACTAACTAATACAAAGAGTTAGACAACACAATACAATACACACAGAGAAACCTTTACAAAGTGTATTATACATTTGTTAAAATAATAATGATGATAACGAGGGAGGGGGGAAACCAATGGTGACCAATGGTCCTTACTACTAACTAATGAGGCAATCTATATATATATATATATATATACATATATATAAAACAATAAAATACTTTGTAGATTCTTAAAATAATAACATGGAATAAAAGACCATTGTAAAATTATTTATTTAAAAGTCAAAGAATACTATGACATCAATAGTTATACATACTAAATAATAATATTTGAGCAGAGAAGTGAAACATGTTGGAATGATAAAGACGTCACATATATGTATACCTATCTATTTAAACCGTTACTTATATGTACACAAATATTTATTATACTATGATTGTATGGTTATACCGTCTTAGTAACAATGTATGTAGTAACATTCATTTGTTAATGATTAGAGGTCTGTGTGACCAAATGGCATTTCATTTCGATAGTGAATCGACTATAAATTTTCTAAATCAATATCAGCGAGTATGGTATTCAAAATAAAGGCATATATAGATATAATTTTTTCAACAACTAACAGAGAGAGAGAGAGAGAGAAATTTCAATTGATAAAACACTTGATGAACATTGTACAAAAAGTCTTATATATGTATATTGTGTATAAACATGGATATTATTCATTTCGGAGTGGGGACTTTTCTAGGAGTACTTGCACCAGAATCAGGAGATTTAAGCACCTAATTACATTTACCTACATGTATATAGATGGATAACTTCATAACTGTTGTAAATCTGAAGAGAACATGTGCCAACAGCTCCCTTGGTGTAAGAAAAAACGCCATGGAGCTGAAACCAATCAGGATCAGACATATAGTGTTTCAGAAATAGGTCTTGAGAAGAGCCATATCACGAGTAATAGTTATTCATCATTAGGGTACGTAATTCATGGATAAAGAGAATGAGGAGAAATGAATGAGGAAAAGGCTTTGAATAGTACCTATAGATATGGTATATCCACGGACATAACCAACCATTTATGACCTACCATATATATATATATATATATATAATATTTGAAGAGTTATAATAGGTTTGAAAAATCATTAAAAAGTAGATTCTATTTTTATTTTTATTGTTCTTGTTGGATGAAAAAGGAATAGAGACTGGGGTTGGCAGCTTGACAACTCATAAAAAGAGAGTAGTAGAACAAAAAGTCTTAAAACAAAAAAAACAAAAAATCTATTCAATGAATCCAATTTTGTTTCTTCTTAGATATGTATGTACATTAATAAATGAAGTGATCACAATTCTTCTCCTTACTCATTCTTTCTAAAGAATAAGAAGTCATAAAGCTCAATGACAACAACAACATCCGCTAATAAAACAATATAAACATGTCATTATATAATAATATTACCTAATTACTTTGCCTTCATTTATCCCTTTTATTTCTTCGTTAAAAGAGATTAAAATGAATGGAGAGCCCTTCCGAAATTGAGGCCGTTGAAATAGCTTCAGAAACATTCAATAATTTCAAACATCATGGATTACTTTTGGGTAAATGAATAGGAATTACAATCATCTATTAGCGTACACATTTCCCAGGGACTTTGAGATGGGATCCCGGATTAAGGGTACTTTAGTAGATAGAATGTTTTTGAGATGAGCTTGCTATACTGACGGGGGTCGTCATCTGATTTATGTATATGTATGTATAGTGCGTGTGTACATACTTACTACCTTCTGCGAAAACAACAAGGATTTATTATATACAATTGTGAATAATATTTATATATGTATCTTAAGAAAATGATGAATTTACGAGCAATGATATCCCTTCTGCTTCTTCGTAGTAGTCGTCGTGGTCGTCGTCTTGTGATATGATATGAATAATGAATATATGTAAATCTTGACTCCGTTACCATAAATCATACGATTATATACGAACATACACTATACCCGTAGTCATTCCTTGAATATACATATACATATGTAATAATAAAAATCCAATTAAAAAGGAGCTGCCTAGAGTGCTGGAAGCATGGAGCCACTTGCTGCTGTTTGTATACGTCTCTCTCTCTCTTTCTCTCTTCTTTCTCTTCCAGGAGCTCATCATAATAGGTAATGGAGAAGAAGAAGAAGAAGATGGAGAAGGGATGGATGAGGACGTTTTTTTTTTTTTTTTTTGAATTATGATAATCATAAACTTAACCTATGAGTGTACATTTATACACAATAATATATTAAAGTAGATAGTATGTATGCCTTCATTGAATCCCTGCTGGGAAGACGGGTTCCTCACATAATTTTCTGTTATTTCATTTTAATAGTATTAAGATGTTTATAATCATACTTATATTATTATTATTATCATTATTTATTAGTAATGTCGTTTTTTCGTCTCTTTTTGTAGAGATTATGAAATGTCGAAGGTACGAATAATGATTTTTATTTGTTTGTTTGTTTGTGGATATTATTTACATAACATATAACTTGTTATTGAAGATACGTACTACATACATGGAGAGACTCTATCTAATCCACAACAACTCAAAAGCCTCTTTCATCTCTCTATTATACTACTACGACTAATAATAATAATAATTGAATCATTCATTTGATTTTCTTGCCCCCCCCCCCTTCTTAAATTATTTACATATTATGTTCTGTATACTAATTCAGCTTCACCTACTAGGCTTTACAAAAGCTTTTAAAATCACTATTTGGATTACATATATATATATATATACGACCATCGAATCGTTTCCCATCTGCTCCTTCCTTCCTTCCTTGCGTCCATGCTCTGACCATAAGAGAGAATGTTTTGAATGGTTCGCTCAAGTCCTAAAGGGATAAATGGTTCATATATTGTACATATGTAGTAGGTACATTGTTGTTGTTATTATTGTTCTACCAACCAACCAACCAACCAATAACCAACTACTAAGTACTTTACCTACCTACCTACCTAGCGGAGATTGTTTGAACTCAATGGTTCAATTCGCGGTGCTTGTTATTACTATTTGAGCAAACTGATTGTTGTTGTTAATATTATGGAAAAGAAAAGTATTTGAGTAATTTACCCATTAAAATAAAGAAGGGAAAACACATCATGGAGCTAACATAGTCATGATATGAGGGAGAAACCTCTCTGAAGATAATTACTCAATTTTTCGGCTGGTGTTTTTTTGGTTTTGTTTTGTGTTGTGTTTTGTTTTGTTTCTTTAGTACATGAAGGAAGGATTTTGGCTCTGAAACAATTATAACAAGTACATAGATATTCATCTATCAATAATATACATACATACAATATGGTTTGTATATGTATGTGTTTTGTCAGTTCGTAAACAAGCGTGAAAAGGACTTGTGCAGCTAATTGAAATGCATACTGAATCAATTTTTATGTGTATATATATAGCTATTTGGTTGTTGGCTATTTGGCTTTTTTTATTGTTTTACATCTTTTTTTTCCTTCCTTCCCTTTGAGCTTCAGTTTGAAGCTTTTGCTTTTTATGGTTTGCAATAACATTAACCAAAATAAATACATTTATATATATATGTATAGAAAAAAAATGATTGCTATCTTCATGTATTTATTTATTTGTTATTATTATTATTATTTGTGTCTTTAACAACATGGAGTTGTTGTTTTTTAGCACGAGGAGAGAATTGGAGCTATCCGATTTTATTTATTTATTTATTTTTTAACAAGATCTTGGCTCGAGTTTGATTTATATATATATATATATACAAATGAACATAATATGAAACATGTCAACAATAGTCATAATAGTTGTGATTTCAAGAACCTTCCTTGAGACAAAATCCTCATCGTGGAGTCATATAAAGTTCTATAAAAACTAACAGGGGCAGTACAATTAGCATTTATACACGACGAGCTTCTTTTTTTTTTTTTTCTACTCACAAAGGGAAAAGGAAAAATTTGGAAAAACCACTGGTTGCTAGCTTCCTTGTTGCCAACTTTTTAATATATGTTAGGCAGAATTAATGTTTAGATAATCTATACACTGATAAATTCTACCCATATACAAATCAATATTTAATACTTTTTTATTATCCAATAATTCAAAAAAAGGGCGCGCAATCCTTGATTTGTTATATTTTGTATACATACATCAAAATCATAAATAATAATACCCTTTAAGAGTTCATAACACGTAGAGTCAGCTGCTTTAAATCAAAAGAGTCAACTGATGAAAAACAGCTGAAGGGAGAATGCATAGGTTTTTTGTATATCCCAAAAAGCTCGTCGTGAGTAAACGCTTTACTAAATATATATATATCAAGATGCACTTGAAAAAAAAGATATAGAAAACCCATTCATAAGTGCAAAAATGACGTCACATATTAATGACACAATAACACGTAAGTTTTAATTTTTATTGTGTGTGTGTTTTTTTTTTTTAAAGTGTGTAGCCAAAGGCTTTTTGTCTCCCTTATTCTGTGAGTGAATTAATGTTTTAAAGCAGAGTTTGTTTGTATATACAGAGCATAAATCAAATTCCTAAGGTCTGATGTATACAGTTTTTTCAGCCGTATTTGTATTGAGAATGAGGGTTCTTGAACCCATATCCCTCCAACTCTGCTTTTGTAGATGTTTCTCTAAAAAAAATTTCTTAGGTATTTCCATATGGCCACTGAAAAGCCATGATTGTGGTGGCACAAAATAAATTCAATCGATTTTTCTATAGGCTCTGATAGAGTCATTAACTGGCGAACAGCAGATCGGATTCAAACTGATTTGTGATTTTATTTGAAAAGAGTTTTATCACAAACATAAACCCAAATTTAAACATTCTCATATAAAAACAAAATTTCCTTATATTAGATTTCAAATTATATAAATATGAAATTCACTTGGATCTGGAATTTTTTTAGACTAATTATACTCCTACTACAATAAACAATCATTCTCAATGATTTCCATATGAGATTAAAATCTCATAATAATGCTACTTATATATCAATTAAGCTACAGGTCACATTCTCTCTGCATCTCTTTTCGTAGAGTAACATATTATATATACGACTCAATTTATATGTATTTAAATGATTTTGAGATCATTTAGATTTTTGAAAAGAGAGTCAATGGAATTCGTTACGTATGAAAAAAAAAATCAAAAAAAAATTCCACATATTACAGGGTTTGTCAGTTTATTTCGGCAACTCCTTTATCGCCTAAAGAAACTTTTCATACCTTCTCCAAGGATCGATTAAGTGTTTATAAAGATATCCAAATATATATATATATATATGTTTTTTGAAATGCTCTATAATAAAAAAAAAAGAAGTCATTTCTGTAGACATCGGCAGCCTAGAACAAATTCCTGGTTTAATGAAATGATTTTTTTTGTTCTTTTCATTCATTATACATATAGAATATGTTGTATCATCTTCAGCAAGCCGACAATATGATAAGATACACATAACAAAAAGTTGTCTATTTGGTTCTTTTAATGTTTTCATAGATGGGGTGATATCTTGAGACTTTTTTTTTTTGATAAAATTTACAAATTGGACTCTATGTATTTTATGTCACATTTTTTTAATTCAAGGTTATAAGTCAAAATATGAAAATCCCTTTCATAAATCAAAATTATAATTAATGTCTTAATCGAATACGACAGTTTGATTTATTTATTTATGTTTAGAGCATGTGTACATTACAGGGACTTTAATTGGCAGATCAAACTTTTTCAAGAATACAATCTTTTGAGACTTGTAGAGATATTACTGAGGGTAGGGTACAAGGGCTCCTAAAGTGGAGCTATATGTATATATTACGTATATTAGTAGCTAGGTATAATTTGGGCTAAATTCTACCTGTGAAATTATAGCCCTTTAGCAATCTAGGTCTCGGGGCCTAAAGCTCCCATACGCAGTACAGACGAACTCATTTGATATGGAGGGCAAGTCTTTGATTAGGGGAAGATATAAACAGCCTTCAACTACTTCAACTTTGCTCTTAAGGGTCGTAAGGGAAAGAGCCCATTCCCTAGGAACGATAGAAAAAAGGGATTCTATCACGTATTTATAAGAGTAAATACATAATAATTTAAAAGACTTCTAATTCTGCCAAGCAAGTCAAAACGCGAGCATTTGTATATTTTTTCGTTTAAAAAAGGTAATCTTATTGTAGTAAATAAATATATATATATTTAATGATTTAATTTCAGCTATTTATTGTTGCAGCGACAAACAAATTGTAAGAATTGTAAAGATAAGGAAAACGATAAACATATATATATATATATATATATATTTTCGAATAAAAAGCCAAAAATTGTATTGATATCAATATTTTGTCAATAAAAATTTTATAGGAAAAAAAAATATATATATATAAATATAAATTCTTTCTTATCTCTTTGAAGATATCAGAACGATGGTTCTTGGGGACAAATTACTCTTCACAAAATAATAAAAAATGTACATGTATGTATGTATAACCAAGACGTTGCCCCTAATGGTCACATTGCCCTAGTAAAAATGATAATAATAATAATTATTATTATTTTTCTAGTTAGGAAACAACTCAGGAGTCATGTGTTAGGTATGTATGTATGTATGTATGAATGTTTGTAACCTGGGTGCATTGAGTCCAGCCTCCTCCTCTCCCCCTTAAGGCCAAGCCCCAACTATTTTGAAGCAATAAATCAATCAGAAAGTGACTTATGGAACACTGTTTTGATGGAATGCTCTTTTTCCTAGAGAGAAGATTTCGTGTACATAGATCTCGTTTTAAATCCACCTTAGATGAGAAGATGCAAGACTTTGAAGGATCCAGACCAAAAGGGGTCCTCTTTTTTGTTTGTTTTTTAAAGAAAAATTTGACTCTAGTTAGAGGGCTTCATCTTGAAGGTGATATATTGAAAGATTGAGACCAAGAGAAGAAGACTTACATCACTTATTTGTGACATTTATGTATGTATCGACGAAATGCTCTTCTCTGGGGAGTTTAATTTGTGGAAGTGTGTTGTGTTCAATCCCACCTGATCTTAGATCAAGACTTATGGAGACCAAGAGAAAATGAATTGATATTGTACTCCTATTTTTTATTTTCAAAATATTATTTCAATTTAAAAACTTGAGATTGTGGTCTCTTTTTACAGATTGACCACGATTTTGTTGGTCTTGAGAAAGTACAGAAAATACCAGAGCCAGTTAACAAAAGATTCAAGGGGATTCTTTATTTGTATATTTAACCATTTTTTCTCTGGGTAATATGTACCAGGTTAATTGGTCAACTTGCATTTTTTTTTTTTTTGTAATAATAACTTTTGAGATCCCATTAAAAATAATCAAAACGTACGTGTCCACTTGAGCCGCTTCATAGTTTTCTTCCTCGCCACAGCAAAGTAGAATATTGATCTGTCAAAATGCTGAGAAATTAAATTGTAGAATTTTTTGCAATTCTGGATTCCTTTTTATTTTATAGATGCAACCATAGATGGAGACCCATAGGATATTATGCCAGTCATTAGTTCTTGTTGTTGTTGTTGTTGTTTTAAGGGCAGTTAAAAATTGATGACAAATATCAAATTATTATATTAATTCTCAAAACTTTATATCTCATTTATTTTAAGACAAAAGTTATGAATTTCTTTCTTCTTCTTTTTTTAAAGTGGATCATGTTTAGTAGAGACGAAATGAAATATCGGACCTACTCGGAGGTTGTTTGTGCCAATGACAACAACTAATCTATCTGTGTATGTACATATAACTACCGCCTACAAGCGTATGGTCAATTCCATTCTCTCACTAACCATATCCAGTGAGCTTTAGTCCATACCATGTGGATATCCCCTAATTTCTTGCATGGAATTCGCGGGGAACTACTACAAATCACATTTTGACAGTCAGAGTTGAGATATGGATCTTGGAACCCTTCTTCTTTTGACAATTATTATTATTATTATTATACTACCAGCCCATGTATGTATTTGAGGAATTAACCATATTTTTGTCAGTCTGTTGTTTTGTAAGGTATTTGGTTGGTTGTAAAAAAAAAAAAAAAAAAAAAAGTCTTTTTTTTTCTCCTTCTTTTTACAATGGAAAGACAAAAATCTTTCTGATCTTTTCTGATGCATGTACTTACAAAGAACCATTGCTACTGCATGGCCCCTTTGATTATTTTGATTTTTTCTTTACCTCCTCACACGACTACTAATTTGTTTCTAGGAACTACATGCGTTTTTTTTTTGTTTTTTTTGACCATTTATGGAGTTACTCACTCACTCGCTTTATACAAAAGAAAAAGCTTCTCTCCTTTGGAGTCTCTCAAGGATGAGGATAAACATCTTATTTATGTTGTATGTATACATTTATTTTTCTTTCTTTCTTTCTTATGGAATTTGAGTACAATTTTATCTACAGACCGAATCACCACCATCATCCTCACACCTACCACAACAGCAGCATAGGTGGAAGGAAGGGAACAAATTGAGTCTGTTGCATATTATTATTATTATGACACTTGTTATTTTGTAGTCCCCTTCATCTTCGTCTTTCTTCCCCCCTTTTTCTTAAAGAAGAAGAAGAAGGGAAAATATAAGAAGGAAAAAAAGATGGATGAGAAACTACTCAATCAATGTTCTAAAGTAAAAATATTTTTTGTCAAAAAAATACTTTGTGTTCTGGTTTGTTAAAGAAAGAGGCAACTTCTTTTTCTTATTCTTTTTCTTTTTTGAATGATACGAATAACTTTGGTTGATGGACCTTACAAGGTTATTTGTCTCAATTCACTCATGGTGTTCCTTCCTCTTCTCCCTTTTTTTCTTTATATATGTACCCATTCTATAACAGTAACATATCATGAGTCAATGTCCCATTGGAGTCCCCAACTCCTGTACATATACATATATATTAGGTTTTCAGATTACATGATTTTATGAGACATTTGATTTTGCAATGAACTACCCCAAAACGGAAATACATTCGGATCAAATAATATATAGCCAGATATTTCCAAAAAAAAAAGTTGTTCAAATTTGCTGAAATCCCTTCTGGTGTGTCTGTTTTTCTGGTTCAATAGCTATTGATTTTATGGGTAAAACCTTAAGAAAACTTGGGATACTCTAAGAGAGATCTCTAAGAACACTTAAACCATTATAGTTCTTGTGACAAAGGTTTTTTTATTCAAAGGATCGAGCAACGAAGACCACTTAAAAACCTTGGTGAGACAGAACAGAACAAAAACAGTCATGTGAAAATTTGAAGGGATGGCCGTATTAGGCCCTTGGAGGCCCCTTACTAATGACTACATTCATAATCCACATCATGTATATAGTAGTAGTGACGACCATCGAATGTACGTATGTGTCAAGTCAACAAGAAAGCAAGTTGTTTGTTTTCAAATATTGAAAAAGGAGAAAATCCGTCACTTTTAAGTAGTTTTTTGTCCCCATAAATATAACGGCCAAATATTTAAGAGTCATTTTAAGACCTATGCCGCATGGTTTTTGCTATATTGTCACTTTATTTCAAGAAACAACCAAGGATTGTTGTCTATCATTCAATAGAGCAATCGGATAAATGTGTCGACTGCACATGGAGTCCCACAAAGAACGTCCATCTTTTTCATAGCCCCAGAGATTTACTTAGTTTTATTTAGTTGACGAGTTCATCATCTGTTTAAGAACTATTAAGAAACAACTATATCCGCTATCATGGTTACCATGAATCATAGTAATAGGAACTACAACATAGTCAGAAATACCAGGTGTTTTTGATTCTTGATGTTGGCTGGTATTTTTTTACTCCTATAATACAGTTGCAATTATTATTATTGGAGTCATTATTTAATTAATATAAATAACCTATTAATACAAACGAGAAAAGAGAATGTCTTCAAGAATAATAATATGAGGACAGTTCACACTCAATTTTGAGAAAATATTTCAATCATAAACTTGGTTTCTTGTTAATTTGACACATATACATGTTTAAGAAGCGAACTCCGTTTTGATTTATTTGATTTGTGTCAAAGGGAATTTGACACAAATGACTTCAGTTATGTAATTAGTCGAGTAATTAACATTGTACATCCCATTATAATAATAATAATTATTATTATTGACTCTTCAACCTTCAAAAAAAAAAAAAAAATAGAAGAAAAAGTCTAACCTTTCCACAAAGTGTTTGATGCATGAACATACTATTTATGTATCTACAAACTTAGACGCAAACACCTCGTCATCATATCAATTAACTTCTCTCGCCTTTATACCTTTTAGTTATAATTATTATTACTTTAAAAAATATCCATTCTTATCACTTTTTTTTTTTGCATGCATTTATTTGAATTTATTGAAATACAAAATTCAATCTAAATGAGTTCGATTTCATTTTATATTATTATATGTACAATTCCATTATATCTACAATATAATATTAATAATAATAATTATTATTATTAGTGAAAATGGTTTTAAATGTCTGATCGTCAAATGACTTAATTTGCAGATCAATAAGTGACAAAAACAAAGCAAAAAAAAAAAAATTCCCTAATGATACCAATAGTGTTAATGTTGTAGTAGAAGCCATTCATGTGATGTCTCAATTTTTTAAGAGCCATTCCTACCAATTAGTATTATTAAAACATACATACAAAAGACTCATATCCAGTAAATAGTTTAATGTGTATATACAAAAATGTAAAACATTTGTCTTTTGTACTCTTTGTACATGGATATCAATTAAAGTGATAAAAATGTAATTTCAGAAAATTCAAGAAATATTGAATTTTTGAAGAAGGAATAAGGGAAGAAAATGATTCCAAGGACCATTTATATAATATATATATATATATATATATATATATTGGGGTTCAGTCCCCCTCCTCCCAACCACCAAAAGTTCATACCCACGTCGAGTTGCTTCTTTGTCCACTCGCAACAACCTCGACTGACAAAAGAGAAAAGAAAAATTTGGACAAACAACTGGTAGCTGCTACCCTTCTGTATTTTCCTTGTTGCCAACTTGTTAATATTTGGTAGAATTTATTATTTAGATATACTATATATTTATAAATTCTATCAATATACAAATCAATCCTTAATACTTGTTTAATATTCTCAAATTCAAAAAAAGGGCGCGCAATCCTTGATTTAATATATTTTTTATAATATATCAAAATCATAAATAATAAGAATACCCTTTTTGAGCTCATAATACGTAGGATCAACTGCTTTAAATCAAAAGAGTCAACTGGTGAAATAATATGTCATCATTTGGAGCAGTGTTTCTCAACTCGCGGAGAGTTGTTCATAAATGAAAGTAATCCTTGACTCTCATCTCAGTGACAATTTAATGAAAGGCTACCTGTATCTACGATTCACTGTTTTCAGTCACAGAGGATATATTCTATTATTGGAGGATACTCATATTTTATGAGTCATGACCCATAAAAATCAACTTAACTGCATCTTTATATGTAAAGAAAATGCTTGTTCAATGATAAGAGGCAAGCACATTACATATATATATATATATATATATATATATATATATTGACCTTAAAGAAAACCCCTCCCCAGGTTCGTCATCATGAGTAATGACTCAACAGCCATCATAAATATATATACAATAATAATAATTGTTCTATTATCGAATTCATCGTTAGGACTGATCATTAAATCCAATGAAAATTTGAGGCAAAGTAAGAAAGAACGAAAAAAAAATTATCTTAACAACATCAGAAGAGATTTTTATAAAGACATAAAAATACAAAAGAAGTAAAGAAAATAAAAATAAAAGGAATTTGAAGAAGAAGAATAAGAAGAAGCTACTTGAAGAAGAAGCCAAGTGGAAGAGGGAGTCATCATCATCATATAAATTAAACATAAGGAGCTGCTAATGAAAGAATAAAATAAAATAATGATTTACCTACAAAAATAACTACAACAATAATAAAAATAAATAAAAATTCCATAAAAAGCATGGAGAATTAATTAAATATGTAATTAAGAAGGGACTCACTCCTTACGTAATCATTATCAAAAGAGCAAAAAAAAAAAACAACAACAAAAACACAAACCACATTGTCTAAGGTGTGAGTCCTACTATGATATAAATTACAATATAATAGTTAAGTTGCTAATAGCTAATATACACCCACTAGCTAGCTAGAAAGAAAGAAAAGAAAAGAATCCCCCATCTTTGATTTAATGCCCTCTAGCGGTGTTGTTGTTGTTGGAGTACAATAATCACAGACAAGAGTCACAATTAAATGTTTGGGCAAAACGTTAAAAATAGCATTGGATATAATAATAATAACAATAATAATAATTATATTAAAAAAATCTCAAAACGCTTTTTCAAAAAAGAGGATTTTTATAGCAGAAAAATTCTACAATATGTATGTACATGGAAGAGAATTCCCTTCAGGAGAGGTGAATCCCCGTGGGACATCATCAAAGAAAGAAAGAAAATAAAAACTAGAAGAGGAGAGATATTATCTGTTGGATTTGTTATTATTATTATTCTTATTATTATTACTCCTGCATTTTACGATTCCCATCATAATTACCTATGTACTGTTGTACTGTGTGTGTGTGTTTCTCTCTTTCCCTGTCAGGATTTATGTACGTACGTACAAATACATATATCGCGCATAAGTTAAAGGTAGACTCGAAAAAGAAAGAATTTTAATTAATTAAAACAAATACGAGTCCGTCCCTCCCTCGTCATGAAGGACTCCTTCAAACACCCAATTAACAAAAAGGGATCCCTGGACTCACAATAAAGGATTGAAGAAGTGTGTAATTATATGTAATCATAGATGAGAGGCTACTCACTCCCTGACTCAGCCCTGATGTATCTCTCTCTATTTAGCATCATTATTAATATTATTTCGCCAACTGTTATCATTGATTTTATAAATATATATATATATATATAAATAAATAGTTTTGTTGAAAAAAGTAAAAAACAAAAAAAATTGCTTTAAAATCTAATCAAAACAAGTTATTTAGGTACATATGTAGATATAACTTAAAATAATAATAATAATAACAATAATGTTTGTGGAGCCTATCGTAGACCCGATCAGTGATTATTCATTTTGCCCATATTTGATGTATATATCTAAGAAAAGTCGGCTTATAGTCATAACCATATATATATATATATATTTCATAATATTGTAATCTAACCCAACTACATACGTACATACATTCGTAGATAGATGGATAGAGACTGCGCTACCACTATTTATTTTACAGAATTGCCTAATCAATGTCTTTTTTAATATTATTATTAGTAGTACATGGTCCTGAGATGTCTACTCAAGTACATTTGATAGCGTACATGATTAATGAAAGAAGGTCTACATACATACGAGTGTTGTTGTCTTTCTACAGCAGTAGCAGCAATTACAATTGCAAAAAACACGTGTCTCATTCAGTAGCGTAACGTAGAGTACGCTTGATTAACCAGGGGCCCCTGGATCTAAAAATAAATAAAATGATTACGTGCTATAATGTTCTGACTATCTTCCTATCCTGTTCAAATCTCAGTTTCTAATCATGGATTGATATTCAATAAAGGAAAAACAGTGCTTCTCAAACTTTTTGACCGCTTCCTCCCCTCCCCCATAATATTTGATCCTTTACAGCACTACCTCTCTTTCTGATTCAAAAAAAAAAAAAGAAGAAGATGCATATTGGAATTGCTCCACAAATAGGGCAAAACCCGCGGTGTCGAAAGGGATTTGTAAGTGGAGATACTGAATTCTATAATCATGACTGTGATGTATAACTATATAGACCACAAGACCCCATTTTTTCAAAAAGTGTGGGGGGTATGGTTCATTGGCCCCTATAGAACCGTCTCCAATGGGCACAATTTGAAAAACTCTGATCTAAGGGAATCTATGAATCCTTAGATTCTTGTTGAATCAGGTAAAAAAGTAAAGGGCCTCTTATGCAAGATGTACCAAATATCCTAGAGAACAAGATAATTATTGTTATATGCTGACTTGATAGTTTAATTAAAGCTCACTCTTACACCACTGTCTCACTTTCAGTTTCTAATAATTCATTGACCCTCAATGATGAGTCCATTATAGAATATTTATCAGAGAGTGATAGGACTCAAAATCATCTTTTCCCTACTTTCTGCTCCTTCCTCCCCCTTACTACATCTAAAAACTCTATTCGAGTGCCCACCTTTTTCCAAGTTCGAACTAAGAAATATTCCATCTGGGTCCTCCAAAAGTCCATAAAAACACGACTCGAGACCTACAGCCAGAGTTTCAGAAAGTGTAATTTTTTCCTCATCCTGACTTTTCTCAAATAGAAAAGGTTCCTCAAAATGGTGGCTGATTCCCCCCTTGAATAAAGTAAATTATCATTCATATCAATTAACAAGTTATTTGTATATATTTCAACAAGCTGTCACATGAAATGGCTATTTAAAGGATTAATTACCTTGGGGCATAGGCGTACGGAAAGAAAAAATGACTGGTCAAAATTTGCCCATATATGTAAGAGATAATTTAGGTTTATCGATGTTCTTTAAAATTACTTTAAAAGTTTCTCAATTTCGATAAGTTTGGAAAAGTAACGAAAGTTCCTCGCGATCCAGGATCGCAGGGTCGAAATTTTTTGAAACTCTGCCTACAGCTGACTTCTAACTCCCCATATCAAAAAAAAAAGACATAAAATTTGAATCTACAAATTCTTTTTCAAGTCTAGAGTCTCTACACAAAAAAAAAAAACATTTTTTTTTTCTTGCACTGACCTGAAAGGGCTGTTATTGTTTTGAGTCTCATATTCTCTAATGTAACAAGTTTTCATTAACCATATGTACATATATGAACTTCTACATATATCATCATTTGATGCAAATCCTCTGTAGCAGCTTTATATCCAATCACACACTATACATATATATACATATGATTGTATGTAATTGAAACATGGAATTCGACACTCGTTCATTGGAGCCTATAATTGGATTCAATTAATAATAATAATAAATCCTGATGTAGGCATTTAGGTAAAAAAAAATAATAATAAATTATTAAATCCAATAATATTTATGTATATATGTATCAGTTAACCAAATCCATGTATGATATTCTGATAAATATTTACCTCTGTCTCTCTTTCAATGACATTATTGTTATTATTATTATTATTACATGGGTATATAGGGAGATTAGTATAGAAGCATATGTATGTAGATAATAGTCATAATTCCAAATATTATGTACCTATAATTTTCATAATACAAATGTACTTACAAAAAAGGTATTTTAATGATCCTTTAACTTTGTTTTTTGTTGTGTATTTCTTTAGTAATATGTACTGCTATTACAAAATGCATTTATTTATTTATTATTTAATATTATTTATTTATTTCTATAAATTGTCAAAAAATAAATAATAAAAATGTAAAAATAAACGACTATTATATTTATAAACTATATATATATATATATATTAGTACATACATAAATATATACCTCCAGGTTGATTGGTAAGTTCTATAAGGACAATGCTTATGTACCCTATAAGAGATTGTACATATATATATATATATATATATATGTATAGCCAGGTATCTATCTAATGATTAATTATTCTTATATATATATATATATATTTTTAATGGAAAATATTTGGCGTAATTAATTTTGAGTTCTTCAATGCATGGCGTACTTATAAAGACATTTTTAATGTAGCAAATAAATGTTTTAGGGATGTGATGATGAGTCAATTATGTACATACATACATACATGCTGAATAGAACGTTGGATATTAGATCATATAATATGGTTGTGCTACCGTGACTTTTGAGTGCAGCAGGAGTCAAAATATGTATTATATCTCAAGTCGAGAAGTAAATGAGAGTGTCTTTCATTTTTCCATTAGTATCATAAAATAAAGTTGCAAATCATCGTGGCTCATATCATTAAATGAAACAAACTACATATATAATATGTTGAGAGAGAGAGAGAGGAAGAAGAAGAAGAAGAAGAAAGATAATGAATGACCCTAATGATGAAATAGACGACTCCATAGGAAGGAAATAATAATGATATAAGTATCTCAATCAATCACAAATTCATTTCAGGTCTGCGGGTGAAATGGGATCGTCGCCAAAACTTTATATTAAGACATCATGGCTCTAGTAGTAGTGATGATAATGAAGATGAGAATGACGTTGCTTTAAATACACAGAGCATCATCATATAGCATAGAGTATAATCGATGGATCACGAGCTTGATCAAATGAATAAAGATGTCTGAGCCCGCACATCATTCATTCATTTTGTAGTTCTTATATCATTCTGTATGATTCTATTTAGTGAGGGTTTTTTACTGACGTCAGAGACTGTGCATTGTACTTTGACATCCATTAAATTCAGTACGAGCTTTGTGGATCACTCCCAACAACCACGGCTCACAAAAGGGAAAGGACAAATTTGAAGAAAAAAAAACAACAACAACAACAACTGGTAGCTGCTACCCTTCTGTATTTTCCATATTGGCAACTTTTTAATATGGGGCAGAGCTATTGTTTAAATATACTATACATATGTACATTGATAAAAACTATCAAAATACAAATCAATCTTAAAATACTTGTTTGTTATCCAATAATTCAAAAAAAGGGCGCGGAATCCTTGATTTCATATATTATATATATTAATCATGGACATAATAATCGTCTTTTTGAGTTCATAACGTCACGTAGAGTCAGCTGCTTTAATCAGAAGAGTCAACTGATTAAAAACAGCTGAAGGGAGAATACCCTATGTATTTTTTGTCTATGCCAAAAAGCTTGTTGTGATTTACATGTTATATGTTACACGAGCAAGGATTTAAAGTCAATTTCCTGTAGTAACACTCAATGGAGTCATACTAAGTAGAAACATGAGATAATGGACTTTGAAGTGAAGTGGTTGAATATATTATATATAGAAAAACTTCATTGAATGGGTTCTAGATAAAATAAAAAGACGAAGAAGCAACGTAAAATACAACTCTATAAGGGCAAAGAAAAACGGACATTTGAGTCAAATCAAATTGATAAATGGCCAGCACTGAAAATACCATTAAAATGGATCGACATGCTTTAAATGGATTAGGGGCAAGTCAAGTTGGATAATTGGAAAAATATATAATCCTTGCAAAAGTAATGTAATTACATATATATATATTTGATAGACGTTAAAGGTTGAAGTCCTTTTATTAAATCGGTTCCATTGTCATTCACTATTTCCCTAATTTTTAAGGGAAACAATTCTTTAAAGCAAAAAAACTCGATTTATTGTTTATGCCTCATTCAAGATGGCTGACTTCCACAAATATGACGTCAGTTCAAATCCCTCTCTAAATTAATTATTATTATTATTATTCCTGGAATGGATGGTTGTACATTTTACAACGTAATATGTGATGTTAAATGTAGGAATATCATCATCAACAACAATGAGCCATAACAATTTGTCAATGCCCCCTTCTTCCTCATTTTCTCTTCTCCTTTTGATGTTTGCTCATACACTATGTACTTCCCACTATGGCACTGGCATGACATTATTTGCTATTGTAAAAAGAAGCATTCTTCTTCTTTTTCAGCTACCTTTTGCATGTGTTCAACAACAACAACATGTAATAGCAACAACTATATGACTGTGAGTTGATAAATGACATCAAATGTTGGTTGTATAATGTCTTGTTGTTCCGTTAGTCTTGCACAACAAAGGGATCACGTTCAATACCGTGACGAATTTTCTTATTTATTCATATGTAGAGAGGGAGAGTCGTGGACGATGAAGAAAAGCCGAACAATTAGTACGTTTACTATGGTACCATAGGTTCGTATGTATTTTACTCCATATATTTATCCATGTTTGGTCTTTTTTCAACTCTTTTTTTTTCTTCTTACCTTCACAGGGATCCTTTTCTTAGAGGGAGGTAAAAGCATATTAATTATTATTATCATCATTGATTTTTCAAGACAGTATATATACATTCATAACTGCATATATCCTATCCACAAAACACATAGGAAAAAAAAACCAACAATTGCTCTACGTATTTCTTTGTGAGCTGCTGATTTTTCTATTTCCCTTCCTTGCTCCGGCCTTATTAGTGATCTTAGACTTGAATTCACTATTACGTACTAAATGAAGAATTATCTCAGAGTTGCTAAGATTATTTACCTAGTTAAAATTATTCACGTCTCCCTGGTCCTTTCTTAAATATAAAAATGGATTCGAATTGGGCGCTAAACCCCTCTCAGCGAACAATCTTTGCTAAATGAAGTCTTCATTTATCTATCTATAAGAATACAGAGTACTTTATTTAATTCTAACTTAAGAGTACTGACAGAATATTCTCGTGTATAAAAGATACCTAAAACTCTAAACCAATTGAATTCGCTCAGTTTATTGAGCAAAGATTGAATGTATCTCGCAACCTACTTGGAAAATTCAGTTGTTAATCATCTTTGCCAATTCTTCTCCTCAGCCCCTTAGAAATTATTTCTCATTTAAATATAGAAAATTGCTCACACTTTAACAAGAGCAACGTCGTGTTTCACCCATAAACACTCAAAACACGAATTAGGGGAAAGAAGTCACCTAGACAAATATACAAAATATATTTGTATGCTTGTGAGAATAATGCCTTTACTAAATCCATTGGGTCTTTTTTTCTTTCTCATTTAAAAGAGAGAGAGAGAGGTTGAGAGAGGTTTATTTACTTTGAAGAATCCCATTGATATATGTAATAATAAAAATATCATTCAAAATGAAATCTTTTATTTATTTACTCTTTCAGCTGCTTGCTTTGGCCATCGTAATAATAATAATAACAACAACAACAAGAGCAACAACTGTTGATTGCCAGTAATATAATAATTATTATTATTACTATTATGATGGGTAGCGCCGGCCAATTATGAAATGCATGGTTGAATAACATTTAATTAAAACTCTTGCTTGTTTTATGAGCAAGAAACACTTTTTCTTTTTAATTATGGAGAGGGTTGATTATAAATACATACATACATACATGGCCGTATATAAGCGCTATGTGGGTAGGAATAAGTAGTTACAAGTATATAATTTCATGATATGAGAAAAACAAACATATGAAAATAAAGTAATTTTACCCCTGTTTGAATTAAATTACACCATCTTATTATTACTCTATGGGCTTTTCTTCTTCTTCTCTTTTTTTGCTTCATTATTATTATTATTATTGCATTTAATATTAATAAAACAATCGTAGGCGGACGGAACGGAAATACATATTTTTTTTTCTACATTTATGTATACCTAAAATCCACACTCTGAATAACTTGATGAATTTTCAATAAATCATTATTATTATAGAGTTGCCAAGTTTTTTTTAGTTTTTTTTTTTCAGGCTTTGATGGATTGCATCCACTTTAGCTCTTATTTCTCCCTTTTATACTACTTTAATCGTTAATTGATGGATGATAAGACATTAATTGAGTAATTTACTCTTAGTAATAATAATGAGCTCTTGGAACATAAATGAAAAGTCTAAGCAATCAACAATTTTCATCCTTGAGTTCAACTATTCTCTTTTTTTTTTTTTTTACCAACCAAAATCAATTGATCTGTACATGGATTTCTATATACTATGTTATATGCATTAGTTAGTCATTCACGTCTTGAAGGACGTGAACGAGTCCAGTATCAAATTTCTATTATAAATAATAATGAATTGTTATATATCTGTAGAATTCTATTCTTTTTAAGACGTAGTATAAATCAGTTTGAAGTAATCATCAACATAACATTTTGTGTGTTTTGTTTTACATACATATGTACATATATGATCCCACTTAGATTTATATCCAAATATGCCCCTCTCCTGAAATTACCAGTCAATCAATAATATAATCAATTAATTACAGAAGGTAACAGAATTTAAACTTTATTTTATTGTCTCCAGGCTTTGGTGGATTCTTAATAATAAATAAGCTTTTGAGGCGAGCAAACAAATAAAATAGATACAATTCATGGAGAGAAGGGATTCTAGTTGAATTGTGACCAAGTTCGAGTCTTTGAACTGGAGGCTGGAGTGTTTAACTTCCGAGTAGTAGCAGCAGTTTACTTGAACATAACTACAACTCTTATACGGATTTCCGCCTCTGATATATTTACATACATATATAGTTCTTCCTTCTCAAAGAATGATGTAGAAACGACTTTGCTCCAATCCTTCCCATAAAATATCTCTCTCTTGGACATTCCTTTTGAGTATGTATGTATTTGGTTCTCTAACCAGAAAATCTATGCAGATTCATACATAAAGAGTAAAATATTATTTGTAATGCACAGAGTTCCACTGAATCCGCATGAGGTGATCCTCCTAAGTGAATAATTTAATTCAGTCATCATTTTTTCGAAACAATCCTGGAGTTTTTTGGATTTTTTTCCTCTCCTTCTTTCCTATTCTTATTATTATTCTTATTCTTCTTGTTATTGTTTTTTATTTTCCTGAAAGGTAGAAGAAAAATTAATATTTGAATTTTAAATTAAAAATAAAAAATGTATACCAAACCTTAAGGGGTCCATTTTTTTTATTTTATTTTACAAAGGAGGAGTCGAACTTGGCGTGGAATCATCATTGTCTACTTCTACTTCTTCTTTTATGTTTGAAAAACTCAAGAAATTCAACAACACCACCACCACCACCTTAGAACAAAACAATTCATGGTGTTTAGATAAACATATACATACATATATGTCTAGTACCGGATAGACAGATAAAATAATTTAACAAATACTATAATAGGAAAATGATTATTTTTATAGAATTGAAACATTCTAATCATAAAATCAAAATAAAAAGAGGCGGACGGGAGGGGAAGTATATATATATATATATATATATAGCTACGTACAAAAATTAACTCTCCGAGTTAATTTCTTAATCAAAAATAGGGTCAAAGGAAAATCAATTTATCTTTAAACATAGAGAATAAAAAAGATCTTCATTAACGATATTCTCTTTAGGTTCATTTATTATATATATATATATAGGTATAAAAAGATAATTATGAGATGATTTAACGTATTTTAATTTGACTTATTCTCTTTTATTATTGTTATTATCACTCCACACATTTGTCCCTTAGAGCAGTATTCTTTCAGTATTTCAAATAGTGCGTTCCTCATGGAGTATCTAGTTGTAGTAGTAGTCGTAGTGGTAAGAGAGGCTGTTTACCTTAATTAATAAAGACATTTCTTCATGTATAATAGGTATATATATATATATATATATACTCCAAAGTGAAAAGTTAACAAAGTTATTTTCTTCGTTCTATTTTACTTCTTCCTTTTTTAAATGCGAGCATGAGAAGAGAAGAAAATAAAACTATTATACAAGTTTTTGAGGTAATTATACACCTTAACCACGGTAGATAGGCAGAAAAGTTCGTTAAGAAGAAGAAGACGAAAAAAAGAAGGAAAAATACATCTTTTTTTGTAAGAAAAAAAAAAAAAAAAAAAGTACAGGGTGTTGGAGTAGGAGAGTCAATCTTTTACTTACACATACATACATACTTAACCATGAAGCTTTCGAAGTCGTCAAGAAATGGCTTCCTCCATTTTCTTTCCTTCTCTCTTTATCTCTTTGCTACATGACTATAGATTTAATACACACATTATGTACAAAATCAAAGGGTATATTTGCCATATTTTTACCTCAATTTCCCAGAAATCTTTGTACAAAAAAGGGAATCTCCTTTTTTGATTGGTGCTCCTCTGACGTCACTATGGTCATTCCTAGCTACCTATAGTGAACACAACCTGTACGTTTTAATTAGATGGATGGATGGCTGTACGGATGGTTTTGAATAATTTTGATCGAAGGGTTAGCAGCAGCAGCAGCTCCCTGTCTATATGTATAATATTATATAGTAGTTATCTAGAGGCGAGGAAAAGTCGTAATATGGGTAATGAATCGTTGTCATTATTAGGAGGGAAGAGTTGAGTCATTAACCTTTAGGGGCTTCTTTTTTTTTGTTCTCTCCCCAATGTATGCATTCATTTTGAGTGCTTGTCTTCTGATATTGAAATATGTATGTATGTATGTATAACAATAATAAATAATAATAATTCTATTATTATTGATGGTGAGCACTTATTGAACTCGTTATTTTTTACACAGAAAATTGATTGGATTTTTTTTTCCTTTTCTTTTCTTTTTGTTCTTGGAGTAAAATCAAAATAATAATAATAATATCTTATTAGAGATAGAAGCGCGAAGATCCACCAAATAATAAATGGTTTTTTTTTCTTGTTGTTTTTGTTGTTATGAAGAGATATTTAACCTTATAATTTTCAAATCACTTGAGGGTGATTTTTCTTCTTTCTTTTTTTTTTTTCCTAAAAAGAATTATTATTATTATTTTGAGTGTTTCTTTCTTCTTAAATTCATATATATATATATATGTAGGTTATAATTTCCAACTTCACGCGTGTAATTTTGTCTTCTATGTACTCTTAGAAGGCGAGCCATCATCTCAAGTTGAAGTATACAAAACTGCAACAAATAATAACAATAATAATTTAAATTATGTAGGTATTTTGAATCATGGATGAGAAGAGGAGACGCAACCTCTAGAATATAATACTACCTTTAGATCAACGTACAATTTAATATGTTGCGTGTTTGATGCGTTCCTCACCTCTTAATTGGTTTTCTTCCCCGTATTTTTTGATAACTATGATCTATGTACATGTTATTATTATTATTATAAGACGAAAAGAAAGAAAGAAAGAAAGAAAGAATCACGTATATTTATTTCAATAAAATAATTATCACGACCCTATCTTTAGAGTATCTCTGTCAACCTTTCCTTCTTCAAAAAGATCCAAAATCAAACTTACCAATTCTTTCTCTAAAACTATTTTTTAATAGTTATTATTATTATAAAAGGAAACTCGTTAGAGAGGAACAATATCTAGTTCTAATAATTCAACGAATCAATGCTCAAACCATTTAAAAGGGGTGAGGAAAAGGAAAGGAAAATGGAATCGATTGTGTAAGTAAAATAAATCCATGGTTCAAACTCGTTGATGTGATCCCTTCTAAACTGATATTAGGATACATAGAATGTGTCCTTAACTCTATATAGACCGAAAATATTATGTAGAAATGTTATTTCTTTATTTGAAATCCCAGTTCATTAAAAAAAATCGGACCGAGCCAAAATTGAAGAGGAGAGGAGGGATCCTTTTCTAAGCATCGGCTCAGATACCTCATTAGATGCACCTCAAAATAAATGATAATTGTATTTGAGGGACTCATCATTTTCGAACCGAATCAGTACATCACTATGTATATTGTACTCACATATCGGTGTATACCGATAAGTAGGGTTTGTATATGGATGTATACATCCATATACAAACCCTACTTATTTCAATCAAAGAATTAGAACTACCTCAGTAACTTTTCCCATGAGAGGGAGAAGGAGAGCAGCCTCATCCATTGGCCCCTCGTTATTCTAATATTATTCATCTAACAATACACACACACACACCTTTTTAATTAGAGAGGATTGCATCTTCTCTTACTAGGTAAGCAACCATTTTTTTCTTTTTTTTTTTCTTATTTTCGTGTACTCTGTCTAAAAAGGAAAAAACGACATAAATTACTTGTCTTTTTTTCTTTTTTTTTTATGTTTGTACTTTGTTATTTTGCATAAAGAAGATATATCTATTACTGTTATTATTATTATTATAAACGCCTAATGAGAGAGGTCTACGCCCAGTTCAACTACGATTTATATATATATATATATATATTCTTTAGTACCATGGTTTGAGTAAAAAGATATATTATAGAGGCGTTAGTAGTGAGGGCGCCACCTGTTTAATGAGTCCATCTTTGAAAATAGGTTTTGAAAAGAAAAGAAGAATGAGGGAGGGAGGGAGGGGGAGAAAATAAAGGGAAAAGAGAAAAGAGGGAAGGGAAGGAATCATCCAAATCACCATTTTTTTCTACTAAAAAAATGAGAAGTTACACATATATACATATATAGCTAGATATATGGCAACTTTTATGCTATTTAAGTATTAATTAGGTTTGAACAAGTTGTACCCATAAATGAATGAATGTAGTACTTGTGATGAGGATAATGCAACATGTCCAGAGAGTGTTGAATTTAAGGAGGAAAAGAAAAATAACAGTTGGTATGTCTACAAATAAATGAACCCTTGGAATGTATGTATTGAGCTTGAATGCCAATTGTTCTACTCCAATACTCCATAATTGATGTATCATATAACCACGATAAGTTTCATAGATCCTGAAATGAAAGAGTCCCAAATGTCACGATTCTTATATTTATTTTCATGGGATTGCATTGCAACTCCACAAAATCTCGCAATCGGCATTTTGCATATTTTTTATATTCCTATTAATTTCCCTTCACCCCTGGAGGGATGTTTCTCTTCCTATCTTCTTCCTCAAGTGCTCGTTGCTCTCTCTATGAAAGGCGTACCTTTTTTTATTCAAAATGATGGGAACCGTCTACTGGATGAGTGCTTATCCTATATTATCAAACCATCAACTAATACAATGCAAAGGTACCTGATAGTAATTCAGGGCCTCATCACTCACCTCAACAAAATTCCCATCCCTAGCAATATGTAATTGAAATTTCATGGCCCATAGAATGTTGGATATATCCATTTACATACATAGAGTAGTCATGTTCTGTGTATAAAAATTGAAACCATGACAGGTGACAAAAAAAATAAAAAATACTAGATTTTAAATTTAGAATACATTTATTTTGTTGTCAGCTATTGATATTTTTTTTATAACTTTTCTTTCACTTATCAGTGTTGTGAACGTTGATAGGTTAAACTCTCGAATGAGCTTTGTTAAACTGCTTACAATTTTTTTATCTCTTTCCTTTTGGAGGAAAGGTTTGAAGAAAAGATAATTTTTTTCCAGGAATACTACAAAGCACACGCCTGAAAAAGCAGTTTGAGAACCACTGAATCCATAGATTAATTAATTGTTCAAAATGAAATGATAGCATCAATTAACTGTTGGTAATCATTACATAAAATGACTGGTTTGAAAAATAAATTAAACGTAATGATATTTACAACAGGCGGGTACTTTTACAGAGTTGACTATAAAGTTGCAACTTTTATACACTGGACAAATATGCATATATGTATGTAACAGTGGTAAATGGAAGATTTACAACCGCAAAGTTTCTACAATTTTGATCAAGAGCTTCCAGAGGGATGGGGGTGGGGTGGCAAATTTTTTTTTATTAACTGTTGTTGATTAGGATGCTAATCTGTTAATATTCAAATCTTGGAAGAGCATTCCTCAATTTTAAATGATATTTATAAAAGTTTCCATATTTGCGTATCCTCACTTTTAGATATACGACGTATCACTAATATAAAATATGATATTTGTGTCAAGTCAACAAGAAAGGCAGTTGTTTGTTTTCAAATATTGAAAAGGAGAAAATCCATTTGTCAGTTTTTTGTCTTCAGAGTCCTTTTAAGACCTATCGCGCTCGGTTTTTGCTAAAATGTCACTTTATATCGAGAAACAACCAAGGATTGTTGTTTATCATCCAATAGAGCAATCGGATAAATGTTACAACTCCATATGGAGTCCCTGAAATAAGTCCATCTTTTTCATAGACCCAGAGATTTATTTATTTAGTTGCAGTTGGCTAAAACCATCTGTTCATCTGTTTAACAACTATTAAGAATCAACATCCTCTGCTATCATGCTCACCCACGTCGAGCTTTTTTGGCCACTCGCAACCTCGACTCACAAAAGGGAAAGGAAAAATTTGGAAAAACAACTGGTAGCTACTCTTCTGTATTTTCCATGTTGCCAACTTTTTAATATTTTGCAGAATTTATTATTTAGATATACTATATATTTATAAATTTTACCAATCATAAACCAATCGTTACTACTCCTAATATATTCAAAATTCAAAAAAAGGGCGTGCAATTCTTGATTTAATATATTTTGTATGCATCAACATCAGAAATAATAATAATACCCTTTTAGAGTTCATAATACGTAGGGTCAGCTGCTTTAAATCAAAGGAGTCAAATGATGAAAATCAGCTGAAAGGAGAATACAGTGTGTTTTTGTTTATCCCAAAAAGCTCGTCGTGACCATGAATCATAGCAATAGTTACTACATAGTCATAAATACCAGATGATTTTTATTCTGTATTGTGGCCGGTATTTTTTGACTCCTATAAATAAGTTGCAATTATTATTGGAGTCATTATTTAATTAATATAAATAACCTATATATACAAACGAGTAAAAAGAATGTCTTCAAGAATAATAATATGAGTGCAGTTCACACTCATTTTTGAGTAAATATTTCAATCATTAACTTGGTTTCTTGTTGACTTGTCACATATGTAGACATTTATGAAAAAAGGAGAAGAAGAAGGTGAAATATGAGGAGAGGAAGCAGAAAGTATAAATGTTGGACTTTTCATTGATGCATGACGAGCCGGTAGTAGTTGTAGTACCCACTACAACTGTCAATGTGTGTAAAGGGTGAGCAAAAGTACACAAATTTATAGAAATGAAAAGGGATGACAAGGCTGCGAAAGAGAAGAAGGATCATAAAAAATCCGAGACAACAAGAAAGAAAGAAAAAAAAAAAAAAGAAGCAGTTACAGCTCTTGTAACTTTGTAACTGCGTATAAATAATATTCATATTATATCCTGAGCGTTGAAAGGTCAAATCTCATAGTATCCTTCTTTGTCCATTTAACAGCCATGAAGAAGTCGCCATTATGTCTATTAATGTCGTGAAATTACGTTTTGGGACGGCAACTAAGTTCTTGCCGTTTTTTTAAAACTTTATTGAGTTAACAAAATTTATCTGTTATTTTGTAATATTTTATTATTGTGTTTCATTTCAAGTTAATTCACTTTATTTTCAGATCATCAAAATGGAATGCCAAATTGAAAAAAATATGCACCTTCGACACCTTCGTCTCTTTGCATTTAATCAAGGCTTTACTGCTGCAACAGCTGCTCGTGAAATTTGTGTTGTGTATGGGGAAAATACACAATGGCAGAAAGAACCGCTCGTTACTGGTTTGCTTAGTTCAAAGAGGAAAATTTTGATCTGGTCGCCCAACTGAACTTGTTGAAGGGTTGTTAAATCAAATTTTGCATGAAAATCCACGCCAAACAACAAGGAAATTGGCAGAGAGGATGAATTGTTCTCACCTACGTGTATAGAGAAGCATTTTCACCTAATGGGAAAAGTCCAAAAATATGGAGTGTGGGCTCCTCATGCTTTAAACGATAACAATAAAAATCAAATAGCCACAATTTCCGACGGTTTGCTAGCTCCTGACCGCTATACTCATGGAAAAAAAAATATTGCAAAATAACAGAGACATTTTTTGAGCTCAATAAAGTTTTAAAAAAACGGCAAAAACTTAGTTATCGACCCAGTATTTATTCAGGATATTCGGGCATTAAAAAAGTGGATGTGAAGCCTTATTATCTCTAAGAATAAATATGACTGAGGCGTTCACGAGTCTGAGTGGGGTCGTGAGTCCGTTCACTTAAGTTCGAGTAGGGAATCTGGTATTGCAGCTTAATAATAGCCGTCTCTGAGAGGCGAATCCAAAGTCCCCTGCTCTACTTAGAGAATATATAATTGTTAAATATTAATCCTGTCGTCATTTGTAAACTTACGCATTTGAACACAAAGTTATTTGTAAACTTACAAATAGGACGTGATATTAACACTTCTACGTAAATACACGTACGTCCAAAAAAAAAAAAAAATACTTCATTCAACACTTTTCGAGTGGATTTTATGGATAAAAGAATAATGAAATATATGTGTACATATGTATTTGATGACAGGTCATACGTGATTTATAGAGCTTCATATATATGCTCCATGGTCAAATGGTCATATTATTTGACTTTATTTTTATTTTCAAAAATCTGTGAACCATAGCAAGACTCTTGAAAAAGAGAATCCTTGTGTGAATTTCACACAACGACAACGGTATATCAACTCCATTTTAAAGTGAGAATATTATTCGTGTCCTTATTGGAATGGAATTTGACTACCTAGCGTTGTTTCTTCAAAGACTTTTAACATTTGAAACGAAACTCGTTCATAATATTATTATTATTATTTGAAGGTTTAAACATATATATATATATATATATATATATATATATATATATATATATGTACTTAATGTGCTCTTGGAGGTCGTAATTTTCATGATCGTGACATGAGTAGCCATGTACAAAATTTCTTGGACAGGACTGGTTTTTTTTCTTTTTTCTGCTGAATGTATTTATATAGACGACAAAAATTTATTTTAAATGCATTCAATGTAAATTGTAGTTTTTGTGTGTAAACAGTTTGGGGAAAGTGTTCCACGGATATACCAGACTCTTTGAATCCGAACTCTTCGGGACTGTCAGTGCTAATATTTTATTTCTTTTGTATGAAAATGGTGGATTTTATTTTATTTTTTTAAAAAAGGGATTTGAAAACCAAATTTAAAGTATAGCTGATTGATTCTGGACAACTCTTGAATCTAGTTACTTATTTGAATTACTAAGCCTTAATCTGAGCTGAGTGTAAGGCTAAATGAGACTGAATGAACAATTAACAAAGTACTGTGGTTCTGAAGATTGATCTTGTTCTCGAAATCAATTTTTGAAGGTATGTTGACCAATCCTATTTTTGGTTTGGTCATGCTCTCAGATTTGATGTTTCTTGACCGACGACAACACACCAATTAGAAATAATTAATTATATGATCAATGTAACCTTTTTATATTTAAAGGTTACTTCTAAATGAAATGAAATCCATAGAGTCTTTAAAGACAATGGGAATCATTTTTTCCAACGTTTAAGAATCTAAAAATTGGAAAAACCTTTTTAAATATTATTATGAGAGGTATTAACCCTCCATTATGAACTCAAATAAACGACTTTATGGGGACATTATGGCATTTGAAACATAATAATATATTAAGAATAATAAAAAATTTCTCTCCATTCCATCATCTATTTCTCAAACCACAAAAAGGATGATGACCTCAGAGCCAGCCCTCATGATAATAATATTATGTACCACATTCATCATCAAGTTCTTTTTAAATTTGTGATGAAATGTGTGTAAGTATACCTAAAATAAAAATGGAATTGACCTTGAAGAATATCAAAATATCATCATGGATTAATTCGATGATAATAATAATCAAAATATCATATAAAAAATAAAATAATAATAATTTGTTCAATTGAACGTGACCCTCTTTAACATTTTATCCGTGGTTTTTTCCCCCTTATTTCTCTCTGCCTAAGGTTGTAGAAGGCAAATAAATACTTAACCAAGATAGATGGATAGATTCTCAAGACATTTTTTTATATTCTATTTTTGAGTGTACAAATAGAATTCTTTAAAAAAAATTGTTAAATAAGATGATTCTAATATAATTTAAGGTACAATGTATTTATATATATATATATTTTGTCAGTTCATTTATCTACATACATATATATATTTTTCTTGTTTATTTATAGGTATGAACATGGATATGTTCCTATAATATCTATGTATATATATATATGTACTTATATGGCATAAGATGTTATCCTATTGCAAAAAGGCCTTAATCCATTTAGACTCATTTGTCACACATGGAAACAATGGTGATTACAATGGGGAGAATGCCACCCAGAGACACCATGAGTTATTTTATAATATACATAACTATTACTATTAAGGTTGTGGTAAATCAGAACATACTGCACACACAATATCATTTATACAAAGTTTGTCATATTTGTATGTGTACAGTATTTTGTAAGTTTGTTTTTTTTCCCCTTTAAATCTTGATATTAACATGTATTTGTATTCTTATATTATGCTATTAATATATAACTATGTATGTATGTATGTATAATGCTTGAGAGAGAGAGAGAGATTGCAAATACACAACCAGTGGGTATGATTCTAACATTGAAAAAAAAAAAAAAAAGTCTCCTTGTTTGTTTGTTTGTTTGATTCTAATCGTTTACAAAATAATAAAGAGATGATGGCAGAGACAAAATAAGCAAAAAAATAAAAAAATGACAATGGTACATACTTATATAAATATATTAAATATACAGACATTGTATCAACATATTAAACGTACGTAAAAAAGAAAGAAGCAAACAAACGAACGAACGAAGGAACAAGCAAGCAATCTCGTTCTTCATCATTGTATAGTATTTTTATGTACTATTATGGGTATTTCACATTGCTAAAGTACTACATGTGCCACCTATAAATAATAAAGACACCTTTTTACATGCTGTATATTGCTATTTTTGAGCATTTTCTCTATTTTGAGGGAAGCTCAAAATTCCGTTCAAATAGTAAGTTATTTGAGAACACTCCCTTTCATTATAATATGTAAATCCTTTAATTCAGGAGTCCTCAACCCCCCGGTCTGCGGATGGATGAATTGTGGATGAATCAGTATTGGGCTGATCAAGAATTAATTAATAATTATTTAGCTATTTTATTACGTATCTATGTCTGGGACGATAATACTTCATCTACGAACTGTTGGAGAAGAAGAAAATATAAAGCATAAATGGAAATTATAAAGGATAGTTAATTAATTGTTAATTAATTATTTTTGAGTTGATACTTCTTAATTGACTCGTTGGATTTCATGGACAACAACAAGCTACTACATGTTCTCCGCGCCTCGTTTGTTATTTGCAATCCTGTTGCCATTTCCAACATCCTGTGAAGCGAGGTCTTTTGCAGTGACAGCCACCAAAACAAGACAAAGGAGTAGACTGGACATAAGCAACAAACTGCAGGAGTCTTTGTCTGTCATTTCCCCCAGATGGAACCATCTATTTGCAAAGAAAGCAATCTCAGAGCTACCATTGATCTGACGTTACGGACAGTATTGTTAAAGCAATGTGTTAATAAAGTTATACCGTCCTAATGTTATAATATCATTGCTATGTTGGAGCAATGTGTTAATAAAGTTCCACATGAGGTCACAGTGGTGTATTGACGTTAAATTGGCATTATTAATATTTCAACCCCCCGGTCCGTAGTAAAATTGTCAAGTGTTGACCATGTCCGCAGTTAGAAAAAGGTTGGGGACTACTGCTTTACATGACGCCTAAACTGCTGTTTGTTGTGAACAATTCCCTAATATTAAATGAAAATAAGACCCAATGGTAAAAAGAATTGTCTCATATGATGAATAATTTCGGGCCTTACACCATTATTTTAATGAAGGAAAGGTTGCAAGATACAAACAAAATTGCCATCTGAACGTACACAGCTAATAAGTGGCAAGCGTATAATTTAAAATTAAAAATAGTATGGCAATCAATCACGCAACCCTTCACATGGCCTTAGAGGCAAAATTATATAAACTTTGTACAATTATGTATGTATATATATATATATATCTTGATTACATAAAATAATATCTTATGTACTTACAGATACTGTTTTTTGTCTTTTTTTTTTGTTTTGTTTTTTGGTTGCTACCTTGTAGTGCCGAGCTAACAATTCCATCATGGTTCATTGCCAAAATTGCTTGTTTAACAATATTTAAATGAATACGTACATAGTTTTATTGGTAAGGAGAAATCTTATTTTTTTTATTTATTTTTTCTTATCATTATGTGGCTTGGTGACTTAACCACGAAGAGTGTGAAACCATCATGTACATACCATTAAATAAAATAAAAGTTTCTTCTCATTACATATTCAAAACACAGTTCTCAAATTAATTACAATTGAAAAGTAAAGAAGTCGAGGGAGAGAGAGAAAGAGACAAAAAAAAAAAAGTATCATAAATTCCTTTATTGTTTTATTCCATTCTCGAGACGACTCAGTTACAAAATCTAAACAATTAGTTACATTGTCAAAATTACATAAATAATAACTAACATGAGGGTAAAAAGAGTAGCATCCTTACAAAACCAGTAGATAATCAAAATAATCTTATGTCATTTTCCTTTTCCGGTCAGTTGCTTGTATTAATTAGAGCATTCAACTTTAGGATAGCCACGAAGAATTTGAACATTTATGGATATTTATTTATTATTGTATCATGTATTGGAAGAATCTAGTGAGTTGGATTTACAATTTGTCAGTCCTTCCATTTGCGTTTGACATAATTAAGAAGACATGCAAACCTTGGGACAAAACCAGGGATTTATTCGATGGATATGGTGTATATTCTCTCCTCTATATATGTACTTGTACGGCGTATTGGAGGGACGATCCTTGATCCCCCTGTATTCTAAACTTATATGAACAGTATACTTATTTTTGTTTGTTGTTCATTCTGATAAATACTCTCATTTTTTTAGGTCTGATCCCTGTTGACTCAAATTAATTAACTATGAATGTGTATGTACTCTCCTGGCGCTTTGTAAAACAACTTGAGAGGACGAGGGAACCCCGGAGCCAAGTCAGGGATTTTTCAATGACAAATTTTCTCTCTTCTTGATATTTTAAGTACTTAGACCAGGGGTCTCAGACTCGCTGCCTCCGGGACGATAATATGAAAGATTAATGTTAGTGCGGCCCGCAATATTGATATGAATTTATTTTGAGTTAAAAAAATTTGATATGCACTTTTCTCGTGGAAATCCTGATGCGGCCTAGCCTCACCCGGGTCTGACTCTTGCGGGCCCCCACATGAATTGAGTTTGATACTCCTGACTTAGACGAGATGACATGAAGAACTCTCCTCGATCGGCCTATATCCTAAATTAGTGTGAACATAGTAAGTAGACGCATCTTTTCCTTTGTGGCTCCTATTATGACAAATGCACTCTTTTTAGGCAATCCCTTGATGATCAATGGCTCTTTAAGCTCCATGGTTTCATTAATAAAAAGGTAGGAATCATTAGCTAGGTAGATATGTACGTTTCTAGGATTTATTTTGGAGCGCCGATTTGCTACACAAAAAAGGTCTTTTTATTCATCTTGGTTTTTTCTTAGATGAACAAAAAAAAAATAATAATATTTAATGTATCTACTCCTTATATTTACCCCTTTAATTGAACGTGGGCGAATAAATTGTAACAAAAATTATTGCAAAGACATCACATCTCATTTCTCCCCATCTATACATACATATTTACATTCATATTTCTTAACGTACATTTAACAAATGACAGCTGTTTGTCCTAATATCAAAGAGTTTCATTTGATTAAATAATATAATACGCATTTTTTTATGTATATACATATATATATATATATTTATAATGAGAGACTCATTTGGTCAGAATTTTTTTTCATATAAATAATAAATATGTATATTTTAAATAATATGTGGGGGGATTAATAGTAATAAGAAGAAAAAAAAAAAATAAGTTGTCATATTTTATGTATTAGATCAAGATCTATGATTAATATCAAATTTGCAATTTTTTTTTTTCAAATGAAGGAATTCTTGTTAAATGCCCATTATACGTAGGTATATCCTTTTTTTTTTCATGTGAAAAAAAATAATATTTGTATAATATAAATGAGTTGTATTCATGGACTTAGTTTTTAGTATATTCACTAATAATGGTTGTAGATAGGAGTCCACATTTGTTGTTGCAAAAATCTGAACCGATCTCTCAACGTGCAGTCGTGGCCGAGTGGTTAAGGCGTTGGACTTGAAATCCAATGGGGTCTCCCCGCGCAGGTTCGAACCCTGCCGGCTGCGAAGATGTAAAACTTTTTCTTTCTTCTTTTTACATATGAATTTATGAAGTGTACATCCTTTTAGTACATTCACTATGTTGTGTCCATGAATAATGATTTGAAGTTATCTTTAAATCCTTTAAATTATGTGGCACATGTCAAGTATTATTTTTTTATTTCTATTAGGAATTTCCTGACATATCAATTTTATTTTTTTTTATATGTGAGGTCTTCATGTTTATGTCAATTAGTATTTTAATTGATTGAATCATTAATCGATCTGAAGATTTATTTTGAATATACATGCATACATATATATATTAATGTATTTTGAAGAAGATATACATAAAATAATCTACGTGGAGCCCTAAAGATGATTTTCTTACAAATTTTGTAATTTTTTCATTATTCTTCACCCGCCCGCGTGGCCTAATGGATAAGGCATCGGTCTCCTAAACCGGGGATTGGGGGTTCGAGTCCCCCCGTGGGTAAATTGTTACTTTTTTGCTTTTTCTCGTTAGATGGCAGCAAGGGTTATTTTACAGCACCATCTAACGGGATTAACTTTTCATTTCCCTATATTAATATATACATACTGAATATTTACTTTCCCATACTTGACGAAAGTACCGCTTGTATTTTCTTTCATTTCTTTTTGATCTCCCCTCAGCACATTGAGAATAATAATAGTGAATAATAAAATGTACCTCTATGAATATGAATATTATCTTAAAAGTACAATGCGAATAAGTGGAATGTCACCTCTTTATGATTCTCTATGTATTTACATGAGTCAACCAGCTCATCAACAACAGAGGAATAAAAGAAAGAAAATGACAAAGGGGTTATTTTTCTCATTCTCATATTCGTATAAAGAGGTGGAAAAGTATTTATTTTTATGACTCTCGAAGTCTTATTATTATCATCATTATTTGAATGTAAACATTTGGATATTCAGTGTATGTGTGTTTGTTGTACACTTGAGGAGAAGGAGAAGACACGATAAACACTGTAAAGTTGTTGTTGTTGTTTCTTTATCTTTTCTTTATATTTAATTACATACCATGTACTTTGAGTGAATTATTTATGGGTCACATATCAAAAGGTCTTTTGTGAAAATAATACAAGGAAGGAATTTGACGGATGTTTATACACATATGTAGATAGATAGGGTTATAAATGCATCGCTGGGGCTCTTTTATTGTTGTTATTGTTATTATTATTATTATCATTTTGTCATAATAGGAACATAAAAATACCTTCATGACTGATGACTTATTCAATGCATTTTATTAATCCTTTACAAACACCCACCGTCGTCTTTATTTCTGTCTTTCTTATTTACAGATTCCTTCCTTTTGCACGTTGAGGATTGCAATTAACCCTTATATACTAGAAGAAGGTCAATTGAATCCATCTTTGATTGAAATACTCAAGTTTGAATTACATAATTACAATTTATACTTTTATACTTTGTTTAATCTGTAATTCCATCGGGAAGGCGATAGTAGTGAGTACATATTAATTATAAAGCAAGAAGAACTGCATGGCTCACTGCTGCTGCAGATGAGACTGATCAAATAGACTAAATGGATATATTATATGTGTCAAGACAACTAGAAAGCAAGTTTGTTTGTTTTTTTCAAATATTTTCCAAGTTTTTTACTTCATAAATATAATGGCCAAATATTTTGGAGTCATTCCAAGATCTATGCCGAAAGTTTTTTTTTTTTTTTGGCTAAAGTATCACTTTATATCGAGAAACAACCAAGAATTGTTGTTTATCATCCAATAAAGCAATCGGATAAATGTGTCCCTGAAAGAACGTCGTCCATCTTTCTCATAGACCCAGAGATTTAATTAGTGGCATTTGGTTTTTCCCTAAAATACAGTTGCAATTATTATTATTGGAGTCATTATTAAATTAATATATAAATAACCTATATATACGAAGGAAGGAGAATGTCTTCAAGAATGATAATATGAGGACAGTTCACACTCATTTTTGAGTAAATATTTCAATCATTAACTTGGTTCCTTGTGTACTTGTCACATAATATGTGTAAACCATGAGTAAACCATTGGACCCAGATGTTATCAACTGCACTCGCAATTAATAGTCTGTTATTTTTAAGATTAAATTGAAGAGAAGGGATTTGTTTGTCACAATTAAATGTTGAATGTCTTTATTTGATTCCACTCACTGGATCGTTAATTACATGGCTTGCAATATACGACCTAAAGTTATTAGTTATTGTATCTATCTACAAAGTGAATATGTATGTATGTATGTACACTTGATGAACAGAGGAGCACCTTAAAAGCTGTTATTAATAAACACACCCATTGTGATTGCAAATCTGATGGAAAATTGAATGTAGTTATTGTTGTTATATGTACATATTGTATGGTTCCACTTTGTTAAGTAGGAAGAGTCGATCGACTTTTGCGTCTCTTCCATTGGATATAAGATTGTCGTATGATAATAGTCCACTTTAGCCATTGGCTCCTCCTCCTCCCATCAAAAATGTTGCAGGTCTTTCATTACGGCATGTAATTACCATCATTTTATATGTGTTAACTTCATGCTAATTTACTTTTTTTGGTTATTTAAAAAGATGATTATTTTGCACTTCACCTATACTCACCTAATGACTTCAAATCCGCCCCTCTCCAAAAATAAATGTGATCCTTCTGCTGCGGATGTGGATTATTTAAAATAAAGTTTTTTGTAAGGCCTACAATTTAGTTAGTTATATGCAGATCACGAAGGAAAGATTTCGCAAAAATAAAATAAAATAAAATGGATAAATAAGCACGCTCATTAATCTAAATATGCATTTCTCCATTTTTGGAAAGAGCATGCTAATGCCATCATGAATATAATATGAGTAACCATCTCTCTCTCTCTCTTGTCCGATCTTTTAGATGAATTCCATAATCACGCGTTGTATTGTTTGCTGTTTTTGAAACATGATCAAAGGTAGCAGATACCCACATAAATAAAATAAAAAATAAATTGATATCTTGTTCCCATTCATTGTCTAATATCTTATATACACATTATATGTAGGAATGTCGTTAATCCAAGGCGGACAACATGTGTGACTTGTGGACCACCAAAAGAAGGACTTATGAATGTTCACCTATTGTAAAATTATCCGCATTTATATATGTATGTATGTATGAGCCACCAGGACTAGATCGATGAACAGAGAGGTACTGAGATTTCAATTCATAATTTTTGATTCTTAAGATGATGTGGTGGAGTCCTTATTTTTAGATTTGAATGGGGAGTGTGAGGAGAGCAGATCTTGTTTTCCACAATATTGGGACTTGAGGAGTCGACGAAGGCATTGAGAGTCTGGCTTAATTATCCAAGAGTTCATTTAAGATCTTATGTATGTAAAACATCAAATTAGTGAAGAACAAACAATGGATCAATTTTAGTATCTCATTTAGTCGGGACTTCCATTCGTTTGGGTTTTGTTTGAGTACGTTTTTACATACAGTGCCTCACTGGAGTACACCTACACATAAATACAGTAAAACATCGATGAAGTTGGGCGTGATGGGGTTCTAGGCCTCAAATTTCATATATATATATATTCAAAACGATATAACGACGTGGTCAAATTTTTTGGATCCCTACTAGCGCTTTATATCAATGATATACTGCATTTACCTCCTAGATGAGTCTTCATTTGTAGATCAGCAAGGTACTGACTGTCCTGAGAGATTCACCCCAGAGCTAAAAAAATTAAATTAAAATAAAACAATAATTAACTATACGCTTTTATTGCCAATTTGATATTTGTATTCTTAAGCAATTTCATGATTTGGCAGTGGAAGTTTTTGTTTTTTTTCTTTCTTTTGAAATGTAAAATGCATATATGTATTTTCTTTATAATATTATGTGTAAAGTACCCATGTTGAGATATTTTCTTATTAATTTTATTTGATCATTTGCAGGTCGACCTTCAAAATGCTCAGTCATCCATTGCATACATATGTCTTTCCAATATTCTACACCAACTCTGCTGCAACTACATACAATAAAAATATATATTTATTTTTTATGAAATGATGTAAACCTTTAAAAATCTTTGTCCGTCTACCGCCGCCCCTTCCCGGGCTCAAATCAGCAAAGATAACAAAATCATTATGGTCTTTGAGTAAGTTATTATCCTTATTATTATTATTGTGATGATGATGATCGTTGGAGTGAGTGTAGCTAGCCCTCAAAAACAATCTCGTGTTATTGCTGGGTAAAAAAGGGATGCGGATAATCATATAATTACACACAAAGGAAGAAAGGGATTGAATTTCGCTCCAAGCAGAGTCTGAGTTTCTTTCTTTCTCCGCTAGATGGATGGATCTAAAATATCATTTACATACATACTCCAAAAGGCTTCATAGTTGAAACATACATACATACATGAGCACTACTCTATGAACACATTATAAATCAATAACAAGATTTGAATGTAACGCCTTTGAATGTATACTGCAATTTGAATTTCATCTTTTTAATGAAGTTATATTGGATTTTCCACGGTCTCTCTCTCTTTCTCTTTTATTTAAAGGAGTATCATGATTCGTAAAGTAATTGTAATAATATATATACATATATAGTGTGTGTCTGTGATACAAATGCTGGATCCTACATGAAGAAAAAATAAAAAAGAGTTATAATTAGTTATTATTTTTGATTTGATTAAAAATCCAAATTGGAACAAAGAAGATTTGCGCGCACAATATTATGCATAAGTTTATACTTACTTACTTACTTGGATCATCCTATTATATTTATTTGCATTAAATATATTTTGCAAATTGCTGTTCCCTTTGAATCTATGTTCAAATATGTATCTATGTATGTATTGCTCTAGGTCATTTCATATTTTATCGAAAGGTTTTTTGAGGGAACCACGACGACGACGACGACGAGGAGGAGGAGGACTCCCTTCCCAGTTCCATCATGTGGTATTTATAATCTATATATTTTAATAATATAATGCCCTATTTATTTCTTAATAAATTATTCTATATTTTATTGAGTAAGGGTATGAAAATAATAATAATAATTTTCTTCTTCTGTATAGAGCCTGTTTCATGCCATGCACGAATTATACATACATACATATATTTACTAAATGTAATAATACCAAGGAGGAAAGACCTTAATTAATATGTTACATGATTTTATTCATTTTCTGCGTGTTTTTTTTTTTCAAGCCTTTCTTGTGGGTCCCTGGACTCTTTTCTTCTTATTCTTATTATTATTTTATTATCATAGCCAGGTGTTCATATATGTTTGAATCACTTATTGGTGAAAATCCACCCGGATCGCAAATTCAGAGACGATGTGCAAACGCATGTTGTTATGCATTCGTGATGTATTTAAAAATATCTGGTGGATACAAATATGGTCTATGACTAACTACCGTTTACTTCTTCCTGAATAGAAGAAAAAGAAGGGGAAATTAGCTTTAATTATGTCGAATTAGAAGAGAGCTTCTTCTTCTTCATTCCAGACAAGAAAAGGTAATTAGAATTTAAAGGTAATGGAACAGCAGCACAGTGATTAGTATTACTTTTGGTTCTCTTTTTGTTTAGATAGAGAGAGAGAGAGACTTGTTATTTCTCTTTGAACATCTCTTTGTGAATATTATTATCTTAAAAAGAAGACGTGTAGATGGAACTTGTTGGGAGAGATCAACATAATATTAATAATAATATGTAATTATCCATGTATGAAGACCTCAGTTGAAGAGAGTGAGATGTGAATATGAGTTGAGTATTGAAGTAATAGTTATTCTTAATCGGATTACAAGTTCCATCAAATTACTACGGCAATTCGTTACGTGATACGCGAAGAAAGAAACTTGTCAACATATATATATACAAATTAGATAGATATACAATGTACATGCATGCGTAAGAGGAGGAAGGTGAGACAAATGGCATGGATTCAAAGGACAAGAGGCCTTTCTTTGTATGTAGCTGAGTCAGCTACATACAAATTCTCCTTACACAAAATGTATCTCAAATCTCCTACATACAAAATAAAAAACTCTCATGACACTCTTTGTAAATACGTTTTGTACATGGACTCTACTAATATTTATTTCTCTTCTTGACTGATTTAAAGATTTATGATTAACCCTCCCCCCCCTCTTCCTACCATTTGTATTGATTTGTGGAACGTGGATCATTGTCATCATTATCATCGTCATCATGGAAGAAGCATTAATCTGTATAAAGAAGGTGGAGAAAGATCCGGAAGGGATTATATGAATAAAAAACTTTAAATAGTACCCTGAGTAATCCCCTATCATGGGGTGGTCGTCTACCCTGACTATATGTACATATATGTATCTAGTAGCTGGATCCAGGAGCATGGAGGCTTCTTCACCTTTGTAGCCACCTTTGTATCATACACGTTAATAACTGAATCTTTGTCAGAATCTGCCTCGTAATATTTTTCCTACATACATCGGTACTTGGAAATTAATTGGCTTTTTTTTTTTGAAAACCCCTGAGAACTTAATTAAGAGAAGTGATTCAGCATAAATAAAATAGATCTTGAAAAAAAAACAACCCTCTCAAATGATGAATAAGGATGATCAATTTTTACCCCCTATTATGGTCTATGACATGATAAGTACATAACATGCATTAATAAGGAACACATCGTTGCTCCTCTCAGACCAAGGATCTTGTTCTTATCAAGATTCTTATATATATATTTATATTCATTGTGTAGAAATAAGTATCTTTATATATATAAATAAATGAATTTCCAGATGTCAAAAATTCTTTTAAATCCTTTAATAAGAAATGTTGAAATACATACAAAAGAGTTTTGAGCGGAAATGACGTCTGTTGAAGGAAGAGGAAAAAAAATAATACAATATTTTATTCGGGTAATTCCTTTTTTATTTATTTATAGATTTCTTTTTATTGACTAAATATATATATATATATATATATAATAGCCAGGGTGTTATGGCTCAAAGTTTCTTTTATAAATATTTTTTTTTCTTAAAATACCGCGAAAAATCTGTTATTTTTAAAAGAATAAGGATATCATTTGTGGAATTCTATAGACTCTGGCTATTTCTGTATCTCATCAACATTGTATTTATTTTAGTGTATAATAATACACTTCATCCTTTGGAAAAGGAAGAAATAATATAAAAAATAAAAAATCGTTAAAGTGTTGGAAAAATAATAATAATAATAATTATTATTATTATTACTATTACTAATGTCCAACTGTACTTAATATGTATGTATTTCGTGTTACAGTCATGAGTTGACTCATACAAAGCTCCACCTATGTAGGGTCATACATGGGTTGCAGCTATTATTATTATTATTATTGATAAAAGTCTTATTTTCTTGTAAAAAAACAAAACAAAACAGGGATATGATCGTTGAAAAAAAAAAAAAAAATTAAATAAATAATAGAATATTAATAATACTTATAATAACTAAAAGTCTTAAAACAACAAACAGCTCTGATCTATCAATATCTGATGATGATGATATTGCCTCTATTCAATCATTCTTCTTTACCAATTTTTTATTTATTTATGTATTATTGTCAAAAGCTGATGGTATCAAAATATTTATATAGGATCGATTAATCCACCTTTATTCAAATGACATCCCTGATTTCAATCGTTCTTTAATAATATATATATATATATATATATATATATATATATATATATATATATATATATATGTATACCTACTGTGAATTTGATGTCTTTAATACAAAATCATCACATGCTGATAAGGATTTTGTCATATCTGTCTAAATGCCCTAATTATATTATTACTATTGTTATTATTATTATTGATTTCACTTTTGACCATATGCTAATAAATTTTTATTGACATATATATTGAATATTCAGGGGCATTTTTTAAAGTTTTTGACAAGGTTCTCACGTACGTATTTTGACGCAGTCCCTGCTGCAACTCAGAAGCATTTTTATTTCATAATTCTTTGTGTGTAATTTCCATATTCTAGCCAATAAATGCTTGAGAGGAGGGGGCCCATGGGATTATACTCCTGAAACAAAGCTTTGTCAAGCTTATTAAAAACCTTAAGTGTGCCCTGGAATAAGGCACCTCTGTTCATTAGCTCTATCGTTTACGGCAGTTGTTTTCTTGTGGGTTTGTCGCAGTCTACTGTTTAAAAAAACCGGGCTTTTTTCGTATTTTTCCCGGATAAAATTATAATAGTATATTTATTTACTTTTATTCCTCATATTTAGGCCATGTTTAGAGACTGTATTTCGCTGTATCTCCTGTCATACTTGTGATTTTATCTTTAAATAAATAGAGCGGGCCTGCAGGAACGGGTGTTAAAAATAATTTTAATATTTTTTTATGAAGAACTTCCTCTGTTGCATCATTATATAACAAAATAATTGACACTAGTCAAGATTGATTACGTTCTCAATGAATTTTTAAAGTCCTTTACTCTGAGCTATATTTTAATAGATGAAGGATCAGTGATCATTGCATGAATTATAATTAAGGAACTATAGAACGCCGCTATGTACATAAATATTTATGGATGCAAATATCAAAATTATATTTAAATCATTTGCAAAGGATGAAACAAAGTGTAGAAGAATTTCCTTTTTTGAAAAGTTTCATAAACTTTACTATTTATTTTTACTTTAGAATAATCAGGCAGTTGTGAGGGACTGAAGGAAGAATGAGTAGAGTAATTGTTCATTGCAAATTTGAATTATACAAACATAATTTATTGACCTAAATTAAAAGTAAAATATGAATAAATGAAGAAAAAATATTAGGAACTTCAAAAATAAAATAAAAAAACCACCTGGTTTTTTCTACCTTAAAGAACCAAGTCCAGGGATACCCGAGACGCTACTACCCATAGCAAACCATGTGACACTGCCTACAATGGTTTTTCCGGAAGACAACAATTTGTATTGTGTTGTCAGCAAACGATTTTTCTACATCTCTTGTCTCTTAGAAGTGCTCTGAACACTTATCCACTAAACTCGAAACGATTTTATTCCCAAACATAAGAGCTGTCATAGTTTATTTTACTTTTGTTAGCTGTTAAATAGTGTATTATAGATCGTTGATTGGTAGAAATTAATTTAACTTTTGTTAAGCTCTGAACATTTCTCCTTAATTAAATGAAGAATAATAGCGTGATTGGGAAGAACTGGTCCAAGTTTGCAAGAGAGATGTAGTGAAGATTGATTGGTGAGTCTCAATGTCTCATTGACTATGACCTGCTATGTAAGATGAAAATGTACATCGTATTTTTATTAGTAGCTATGTATTTTCTACTAACCTTGTCCCTTGTTAGTGTTTTAAGTTGATAGATTGGTTGAACTCGAATTAATTCTCGTTAAAGTAGCTATGAATGATTCCCATCTATTCATTATTATTGAAGAATAAGCCTACATTAGGGAAGAGCATCTCTAAATACCTCTCATTTTTTTGGAGAAAGGTTGCGAGATATAATGAAGATCCTTTTCTCATTTGAAAACTTGACAATTTTTTTTTACTTTTAATATGATAATCACGAAAGGCTTTTTGGGGGAAAAAACACAAATACATTGTATTCTCTCTTCAGCTGATTTTCATCAGTTGACTCTTTTGATTTAAAGCAGCTGACTTTACGTGCTACGAACTCAAAAAGTGTATTATTATTATTATTTATGATTTATAATTAGGAATGTAAAAAATATGCAAGATTTTTTGGAGTTGGCACTTTAACAGTACTTTTTTTTGTTTTCCAAAGCTGTTATCATTTTTCCTTTATTACTACTGAGGGGAGAACATCTACAATAGCAAATACAATGTTAGAAAAGGGCTCATGTTCTCGTAAAAATTGTTAGTTTACGGACTTCTAAGCTAAAGATATATAATTTTCTGACAACAATTTGAAAATTAATTTTCTGCCTCTCATCTATGGTATACATACATAATGAATTTATTTATTATTGATGTCTTCATTTGTATATTTATATAAAGGAGAATAGCAGCTTGTAGCTCAGTCAAACACCATGACAGCTCAAACTGCTTCCCTCTCAACATTCATGAAATTGTCAGAGTGGCCAAGTTGATGATTCTCTCTTTCTTTTTATTTTACAGACCCCATTTGTATATTTTTTGCATTCCTATTTATAATATATTAAGTCAAGGATTGCGCGCCCTTTTTTTGAATTTTTGAATATTATACTCCATTGATTTTTATATGGATAGAATTTATCAATGTACAGTATATCTAAATAATAATTCAGCTCAATATTAAAAAGTTGGCAACAAGGAATATACAAAAGGGATGCTACTATTTGCTTTTTCCCAAATTTTTCCTTTACCTTTTGTAAGTCGAGGCTGTTTTGAGTGGACAAATAACCTCCTCATGAATAATAACTATCATTTAAGGCTGCACTAGTTTTAAAAATGCATTTTTAAATGCCACTTAAAATATAAATAAGAACATATCTCCTCCTTCACTACCCAGTTCCAGACTCTTGTAATAATTACATAAATCCTCATCGACTAAAAAACCTCCAACAAATGCGTTTTCTGTACGTACATATTGTGAGTAAAAAAAACTAAATTAGCACCTACACTGATGAGATTGAATGAAGCAGGAGACTCTTTCACACTTTGAGGAATGTATATATATATACATATACTTTTAATATATGTATGTTATACGATGCTTTTAACAGATTAAATATTTAATGGTAGCAGCAACATCTTATAAATGTATGTTTTTTTTTTTTTGTTTTTTTTGGTAAGTGCCTTAATTGAAGGCAATGAGTTACCAGAGCATAAATTTAAACCAAAAAAAACACACACACATAATCTTAAAATACTTTTATTATTTGAGATAAAGGAATTGATATTAAAAAAAAAAAGACTTTTATACTAAATAACATATATGTATGTATATAAGGGATTGAAAGAAGATGAATACAAATAATAATCATATAGAAGCCATTAGTTATTTATGTCTTCAAAACAAATTAATAAAATATCAAATGTTCTTTTTAGCGAATTTTTTTTTATTTTAATAATAATATCGTATATATTAATTCGTTAGTTGAGTACTATTAAGATCTTCCCCTTTCAGAGGTGGATATGATTGAGAAAGAGGTTTAGAGAGAGTATTGATTGAATTATTTGCGAAATTTCACATTCTATGTATATAGAAGAAAATTTTGACTATTAATATTATTATTATTATTTAAAATCTACTTTTGTGTCTTATAGTTTTATTAATTTGAAAATTAAGTACATAAATTAATGTCATTGTTAATATCATTGAGTCACTTTTAACTCTTTTTCAAATTCATCTTCATGGTGAGATTTCGCCTTTTTAATCAATTTTAAGGTCAAAAATAGTCAAATAAAATGGCATAAATATTAATAAGCTTCTATTAGTCACAATGAGGCAGCATTATGTGACCAATGGAATATGCCAGCAGCCTTATTTCGCCCACTGTGTCCACTCCATTTTAATTTTTTACCAAATTACCAAAATGCATTAGCAAAAACCAAGGAATTAAAGGCAAAAAAAAACAACAAAATGGGAATATAGAAACTTTATAAGTACAGTACTCCTCAAACTTTTGTTTTCTTAATCCAAGGGGTCATTAATGAGATAACCAAAGCCTCTGAATTGCACTATTGAACAAATATTTTGTATATATAAATGGTGGTGTACCTTGATATTCTCTGGCCCGTACTATTGAGCTATGGCAAATAGTTTGAGACATAAATCCGAAGAAAAAACGAAGAAATTTAAATTAAGTGTGGCTATTGATAAAGGAGGTGACTATACTCTGTATCTGGAGAGTCGAAAAGTCCAAAACAAATTGCATTACTGAATGTCTAATTATTATAACATTAAGTTTTAGACATTGGACATCAAATAATACAATATTGGCATGAATTGAGTGGTAAATATCTCTTCGATATTCAAATGGTTCAGTACGTCACAACGAGCTTTTTTGGGCACTTGCAACCTCAACTCTCAATAGAAAAATGAAAAATTTAGATAAACAGTTGGTAGCTGCTACCCTTCTGTATTTTCCTTGTTGCCAACTTTTTAATATTGAGCAGATTTATTATTTAGATATACTATAGTACATTGATAAATTCTACCAATATACAAGTCAATCATTAGTACTTATATAAAATTCAATAATTCAAAAAAAGGGCGCGCAATCCTTGATTTAATAAAATATATTTATCTCTCAAAATCATATTGTATAATTGTTTATCCCAAAAAGCTTGTCGTGAAAACAACGAGCTTTTTGGCATAAACAAAAACACACTGTGTTTCCCCTTCAGCTGATTTTCATCATTTGACTCTTTCGATTTAAAGCAGCTTACACTACATGCTCTGAACTCAAAAAGGGTATTATTATTATTTATGATTTTGATATTATATAAAAAATATATTAAATTGCGCGCCCTTTTTTTGAACTAATTTTCCAAATTTTTCCTTTCCCTTTTGAGAGTCGAGGTTGTTTCGCGTGAACAAAAAATCTCGACGTGGAGTATATACTTAAGTACCTATGTACATATTATAGCAATCTTCATTGTACCACTCAACCTCTCTTCCAAGGAGAGAAATAATCAAGGTCTGATATTATATTTTATTTATTCCAATTGTTGGACTATTTTATATTTAATAATATTAGAAATGTTTATAAGTGAATGAAAAATAATCCATGCTCAACAAATCAACGTATAAAACGGGGAGGCTGGGGCAAAAGCATGGATATCAACAGCTGTCCTTAATATAATGCATTAATAGTCTATTTTAGTGAACAAAATCGGCTATATCATATGGATAAAGTAAATATTTTATATAAAAATATTTCGGATGAATTCTATAAAAAGAAGTCACGCAACCACAGGAAGAAGGCGAAGAAAAGGGAGAAAGAGAGAGAGAGGGGGGGGGGAAGTCTCTTCGTCCAAAAGAGCAGCATCGAACTACTTATTAATAATGTCTCTTATTAGTAAATAGACATAGTCCTCCTGTTGTTCTCCAAGTGGATAATGATCCAAGCAGTAAGCTGGTAAACAAACGTCCTTCACTATAAATATCATTAATCATATTATTCACAAGTGTGCAAATGGGATTTAATGAGACCCCTGAGATGACTAACTTATCGACGTTGTTAATAAGTACATATTAGTTGATGTGTTTTTTTTTTGTTTAAAAATATATTCATTAAAAGGCTTTTTCTTCAGATGGCAACGTCTATTATTTCTTGTTTTTTTTTTTTTATTATTGCACAATCTTCAAACCAAAAAAGAATGTTGATGACATAATTAATAGGAAAGATTGCATTTAAATACTTTAACCCATTAGTACATGTGTTGAAATTTGGGCCTAATTATAAAGTGCCCAAGGTGGACAAGTATTTTTCCTAATCAAGAGTTTGTTTTAGTGGAGTTACCCTCACAGGGTCTTTCGATTTTATGGCTTTTCATTGTTCAATTTCCCACGTATTTCTTTGAGCAACCATGATAATAATGATGTGTATCATAGGTACCAAAACCGGAAGACAAGGGCCTATCAGTGCCCATCTTTTTGAAAAGCAACAACTTCCATTAATATGTTTAATTCAGCCTACCTCTTTGTAGAGGTAGACATATATAAACTAAGTCTGCTACAGACTATTTTTATATAGTCGCATTCTCTAACTCTGTATGACGACAATACCAAATGCATACTGTGTACATACATCCGCCGGCTGCATGTTGAGAATCTGTCTATTAAACATACATTAATTGATTATTTTGAGAAATAGCAGATCATGACCCATTTTGGTCGAGTCCAAATCGTGTTTGAAGTCGCAGTTTTTAATGCATGACTTTGTCGTCTTTTGTCTACAATTTCAAAAAGAAAAGGAAGGAAATATGTATGGATTTGTCAGGCAATGGTATCCATAGGTATGGAAAAAAAAAGTCAGCGCCAAACCATAATTCATATCATATGAAGTCCTTTTTTCTTTGAGTCGCAGTCAAGATGCTCCACTTTAATGGAGACGATTCCTAGACAACCCAACACTCTTGCGAGACATCATAAATCATTTTCAAAAAAGAGTGTATTATTATATCCTTCTCATATTCATAGTCGGATCCAAGGAGGCTGGGACTCGTAGGTGTGTAATCCAATAATCCCTCATGAAATATTTTTAACTAGAAAACTGCGTTCTTTTGCATACAGTCATGACATTATTAATTAGTATATATATATATAAAATTTAATGTCAATGACTTTTAATAAGAAGGAGCAACGCTATTTTTAATATGACTCTGTTAGAGCATTTTGCAAGAGAAGGGGAATGATTTGCAAGATGTATTTATGTGTGCATGTATGTATGTATGTATTTACTAACATAATTTATACTATAAGTACATATAATATAGTACGAGAGGGTGTGTACATATATGAATATAATAATAATATGAAATCAATGAGAAGGGATGGATAAGGGAGGCTGGAAGAGCGGCGGCCAATACCTATAGGCCATAGTTGTATGTACATAACTTGTAAATATTTACCTTAAGTCATAAGAGCTTTACTCCTTCCTCTTCCATATATATATATATATAATATATACCTATGTTGTGTGAAGTAATTAACCCCATTTAATACTTTAGCAATAGTTTTTACTTTTTTTTCTTTTTGCAGAGATTTCTTATGTAGATATTATTTACCTACATTATATAGTTATATTATTCGTGGAGAGTGAAAAGCACGTGAATGAATGAGGAAGCTATATGGCCATAGGTAGGTAGGTAGGCAAGTGCAATAGGTGAGCAATGAGTGAGCAATACACCTTTTGGAAGGAGATATCTTTACCTGGATGAAGAAATAGGATGAAAGACGTAGTCTGAACCTTACTCCTTTAACTACCCATCAAATATATATATATATATATGTATGGTCATCAATATTTTGTCATGCTAATAGTATAATTAATGATGTTGTAGGCTATATATGTAGATACAAACCATTATACATATATATATATATATATATGTATTTAAATTGGCTACGCCCTTCCATGATTCAGATTGTTGTGATGAACCTTTTAGTTGTTGTTTTTTTTTCCTTATATTATTGTAGAAGTACTCTATTATTGATATTATATGTACATAATATAATATCATTGAACACTTGTATATCAAAAATATCAAATTTCCTTTCTAAAATGAAGTAAAAAGAGATTCAAAAAAATTGACTTTACTCTCTCCAATGTATATAAAAAGGTAATTTGAAATCTCCCCCGTCGAGTTACATATTCAATATCACTCAGTCAGTCAGTCAGTTCCATTTGATTCTTCCAATAATATATGTATATATATTAAAACAAACAGTGGTACCCTCACATACGAGTTTTGAATCCACTCTAATTGAGATAGGAAAATTGATTAGTTTGACATTCCAATCCAATCTTTGCCGACATTTGAATTTATATATATATACGTTCCTTCTAGTCCGTTTTTCTTCTTAAAATGAATACTTTGCTACATATTTTTAACTAAAAAAATAGTCCTTAAATACCCTATAACAGAGGGTTTTTTTTAAAGGGTAGAGAGGCTTCACATTCTCCTCTTCTTTTTGTTGGTAAATGGGGTTTATAATAATTAATTGTTTTTTAGGGTTTGAGAAACACTGCCCTTGGGAGGTGTACTCCTCAATTTTACAAACCACTGCCGGTTTACTCTATGGTTAAATGGCCAACTCTTCTGATTGACGTACGTGCATTCCTCCCTATTCCCCGGATCTGTATTCAAATAAGACTCCTTATTTTTTAGGAGGAAAAAAACACAAAGCACCTGTGTGCTCCAATGCTCGTGTGCTAAGAAACCCTTATGTGAGGTGTCACTCAATATAATTCGAGGTTCAGCTGAATATATACAAGTATGAAAATATGTGATGATTGAGAGAGAGAGAGAGATAGGAAATGGATTCCAGTGCTTCGGACTCAAATGATAATATTTACTTACTAAGGATGTGGAGAGTTTCTTTTGTATATTTGCAAATATGTATTAATGAATAATTAATATTATATTGAAGGCAAATTTGCAATACAAAAAATAAAAATAAAAAGAAGCATATTTTATAGTTACATACGTAACAAAGGCTTTAATACTTTTCAAATTAAAATGTTTCCTTGAATCAAAGATATATGTTCCTCAATAATTATTATTCGCTAAGCTCTATGTACATTCCTACAAACTCACATTGAAAGGGTCGACCTTGAAGTGACCTGGATCATAAGGAGGCAATCACATATCATTATATTCAACTTATATTTTCACCATTCCTTAAAATATCATTGAAATTCTTCCATTTACTTATATTTTGAAATATGTAGGAGATTCTTTTATTTGTAAGATTCAACACATAGGAATAAATATGCTTTGTATGTATACATATTATCTAAACCTTTCCTTCAAAGAGAGAGAGAGAGAGAAAGACAAGGAAAGAAAAAGACTCAGAATTGTGCATTTATGTAATTACGTCAGTGTTTTCAATTGTTGAAGCATTATCCATTTAATAGTAGGGATAATCACTCTAAAATAATATACATATATCTAATTTGACTTCAACATACTATTAAATATTCAGCACGTCGAGCTTTTTTGTTCACTCGCAACAACCTACACTCACAAAAGGGAAAGGAAAAATTTGGATAAAGCACAACTGGTAGCTGCTACCCTTCTGTATTTTCCTTGTTGCCAACTTGTTAATATTTGGTAGAATTTATTATTTAGATATACTGTACATTGATATATTGTACCAATAGTACAAATCAATTTTGAATACTTATATATCAAAAGTTCAAAAAAAGGGCGTGCAATTTAATATATTTTTTATATAATATCAAAATCATAAATAATAATAATACCCTTTTTGAGCTCATAATACGTAGGATCAGCTGCTTTAAATCAAAAGAGTCAAATGATGAAAATCAGCTGAAGGGTGAATACAGTGTACTATTTTTGTTTATCCCAAAAAGCTCGTCGTGATTCAGAACAACATTAATAAGGGGAAGAGCAAACAAATCAACAGCTGACAAAAGACTTGTTGATGTCGTAGATAACAGACATACAATTAATTATGTCAAGCATCATTAGAATTTTGTTCAATCCACAAATTTCCTTTTTTTTTTTTTACTACTAATACATTCAATTGTGGATATTTGAAATGAATCAAAAACTTTTTTTAAAGATCGATATTAAAACTAGACGACCTGGCATCTATTTGCACTGTCATTTTGTACTAATTACGTATTTATAAGTCAACTTTTGTTCGGTATATTTTATTTTATTTTTTTATATCTATTGATAGTGTAATTTTACAAAAGACTTGCGTCGAAAAAATAGATAAGATGCCCCGATTATACCAACAAAATTTGTTTGTAGGCGCGAATTTCTCTGGGATTTGAAAGTACTGTTTTACAGAGAAGTCAATTATATAATTGGCTAATTCATAATTAATTACACTGGTCAACCAATTCGAACTTTCAAAAATCCTAAGGGGTATAAGGTTAATAAAAGTTATTCAGTTTTGCACGCTGATTTCGTAATTCTTCCGAGTGCTACTCCTTAAGTAGCTCTACCGTGAGTCTTTGACCTCTAGTGGATTTTTACTTTAAATTGAATGAAAATTTACACATTTGGATGGATTCTTATCGATCGCTTGACATTTCATTTGAATACTGTGTGGGTCTCATCCCTTGAACGCATTCCTTATTACTCCATTTCATGTAATATTCAAGGAGTTATTTAAGTACAAAGGATTTGGCCGACTTTCGGGCCTACTCCCGTCTCCTACGCCCCTAGGAGAGTCCCTTTAGGTCAAAACAAAGACTGGAAATGGAATTTTCATTGAATGCACTAGCCAATCAATATTTTTGAATGCACAAAATTCATCTTTTATTATACTTATACCCCTTAGGGTTTTTGAAAGTTCAAATTTGTTGATCTCTGTAATTAGCCAATGTCATCATTTTACTATCCCACAGTTGAAATATTCTCTATCTAGAACATATTAGGGATATGTTCAAAGAATGATGATATTGAACTCGATTCAAATCAATCAGCATCCTGTGAACCCTTATAGGAGGCATGATATACAATCAACAATCGAGACTCTTTTGCTCCAGATCTGACTGGAATTTTCTCTTTATTTACTTAGAGAGACGTATTTTAAATGTTCGACAACTATTTTTATACATATATATTTTTTTTTTCCCGGTAGGCAATTGCAAGTATCGAAAGAGTTTTTAGAATGACACATTTTCTGTTCTCTGACTCATCCTTCAACACTTTTACAACACGTGTCTATTTAACAAATATTTTTTTTAGATACATGCATATTGAATGTATGTATATGGCTGAAAAAATATGGCTATTGGACAAAAAAGATTTTAATCTATCATCCACATACAGAGATTTATTCACATAGAACAAAGTTCTGTGGTATTAAATATTAAATTTGACATTAAAATATTTCTTTTTTTTTTCTTCTTAAATCTAATTAAATACTTGAAGTGGATCCATAGAAAACTACTTACTGTTTCTTATTTTTTTCACAGATCAAAAACCTTATCCCAGTACTCAAACTTGTTCTAAATATCATTTGTAGAAAAAATTAAACTAATGAAATCATATTATAATAGCTTTAAAACTGTATAGAAAAAGGGTTAGTCTCAAGACTTCCCTTTTTGAAAGTCAAGAACTCATCATAAGGAGGTTCAAGTCAACTCCAAATGTTTAAGGAAAAACAGTCCTTGATAAACCTTTTGAATAGGCTTTTTTCTATGTGATATCTTCTTCATAGTAAAATAACCCCAAAAAAAACCACCTCATTATTTAACTAAATTTCAATCATCATTACAAAACTATTTCGTTATAAAAGATACAAAATTTATTAAAATATTTACTATCAAAATAAAAACTATTTTTTTGAGAGATATTGAATCATGGGTCACAATGGGTAGAGTTGTAATTAAGATGCGTGAAATAACTATATGTATATTTGATTAAGGGTTTTGAGTACAATAATTTGTAAGTTTGCTGCACCTCACTAAACTATAATAGTGTTAATCGATTAACTTTGCTTTGATAGCTGTTTGTAAATAAATATATATATTGTACATACAGGCTTTAGGCCCAAGAGATATTAGGCCTTTCTATAGGCATTATACTCATATTAATGACTGTAAAATATCACTATATATATATATATACTACAAAATATTTATTTATAAATCTGTACATTTCAACTTTCTAACAATTGAATCTTGTATCGATTTAGAGACATGCTATTTAAGCTAATGATTCTACGAATAGATAAACAACGTAACTGCATCAGCATTGCCTTATTGCTTTGACTATTGCTAGTATTATTATTTTTAATACCTTGATTACTGGGCATGAAGAGATGCATACGGCAGACACTCGTGTCCAACCATGAGTGCGGAGGGAAGAAGAATAAATGCTATTATTAAAAGTCTTTTAGACTCGATGTGTTACGTAATTTATTTAATCAAAAAAAAAAGAGAGACTTTTTATATACATATAACTATATGTACGTTTATAAAGACTTTTGATCTAAGTAAAAATTAATTTGTTTGCTTATATTGAGCTGTACATACTGTAGTATAAGCAGCACCTGTTCATGGGAATACAACTGTTATTAATTCTTCCCTATAGGACGTACATACAAGATGCATACATTGAAACATGTTAGAAAGGAGAGTTTATAAAATCTGATTATAAATAGATATGACGTCATCATGGGGGTGATAAATTAGTATAAAATAGGTATGTATGTATTTATACAATTTTACAAATGACAACTGCGTTTCTCTACTTCAAAACTTGATTGCAATGGGGAGTCGAGCCTTTTTGATGATGATGATGATATCATTTATAAAGATGTCGTTTATACCTGCCACAATATTTGCAAAGGATTTGGGTAATGAGTGGACTTGTAGCAAGTCTCCTCCTTGGTTATAGCCTCACCAAATCTCCAATTGAACTTACTCATGCGATAATAATAATCCTTCAGCTTCTTAGGACTTGGACCGGATTAAATTAGCTGAAAGGAATGTAACAAATTGAATCATGAATAAATTTAGAAGCATTTTCCTCATCTTCCCCACATAAATTATAAGGCAGAGGCTCCACTGCTTATAGTCAAACATTGATAATAGCTAATTGACTGAAGCTGGTTCACAAAGTATTTTTCTGAAAATTACTCCCTGTTTGGGGCAAAGATCCAGATTACCCTTAAAGGAGAGCTTCTTACTTGAGGAACATTACGTCATTCTCTCCAATTACGTCCAATTCTTTGTTTGATTGTCAGAGATTTTTACAGCTTGATGAAGATATAGTTTGAACGCATTGGATACTAAATTGGATATATATATATATATATATATATATAAAAGAAGAACAGCTGACAAACAATGCAATAGAATATCTTGTAGAATTACTCTGCTGATTGTTTATCAACTTATGTCCATTACGATAATCTTATGATTATTTGCCTCTTTTCATATTCTCTGTTACCTTAATTACCCTAACAGATCATATCATTGTATCGGGCCGGGATGCCATATTTAGTAGGATTTATTGGTGAACTATATTTAAAAAAGGTTGCCATTTAAACGTGTGCAGTGTACACCCATAAAAAACGTGTTATCCTTGTCATTGAACTTGGTTGTGAAGATAAATTATTCAACCATGAAGTAAAAAACAACAACACAGAACCAGTTCAAAGGTTAGAGCCATCCTCAAACTTTTCCTCCTTTTTCTCTTTAAAAAGAGAGGTTGAGAGATACAAGGAAAATACTCACTTTTTTATGAGTAATAATAATATACGAAATGAAAACTCGTTTTCCACTTAATTTCATATCAAAACAATTTAGAAAAGGCTTTTAAATTGAAAGATGAATCATTTTTGAGCTCGGTTGTGTCGTACAATTGGTAGATTTGTGAAGGAGAACTAAGATTTACTATTTTATTTCATATTTTATCTACTTGTCTTCCGTGGAACCTCCTCCAACTTCTTAGTCGAACAATTCCATATTCAACCAAAAAAGTTGAGTTCAAATTGACTTTGAGTGAAGTCTGAAGGGAACAGTTTGCTCTTCCAGACATAAATGCAGCCGGTGTGTCATTGCTTCCTTAATTAAATCTGGCTACGCCACTGAGTCAATTGTATCAAGGGATGTAAGAGAGAAGAAGATTGGAAACATAACTGAGTCAACTGTTAACTTCAGGCTGAATATTCCTTCAATTCTATTACTCATGAATTATATTTGATACGTTAAAAATTTGATATCAAGCATTATTACCAAAATCCCATGATAGTCGGAAAAAATAAAATTATTGAGAGGGTTATGTCGATTCAAGTATTTTAGCAGTGCTTCAAAATTCTTCCTCTGGGTCTTGCAATTCCAAATAAGAGAACGTCCCCCAGATACAAGGATCCCATAATTTAATCAAATAATAGACGTTATTCTAATCTTCTGGATCGTTTATAACCACAAGTTGTGAGTACTACTCAAAAAGATTTATCCTACATATATATATATATATATATATATGTATATCTACATTTCAAGCATGAAGATTTTGACACCTTTATACTTTCAGTTGAGCGCCAAGCTTATGCCAATATCCGCCTTGTATATAGATATAAATTCCTCCTACAGCATAGAAATGGAATCAATCCGGAGCTTACAAAATCATTTGTCCAGAAATTCATTTAAGCTCTATTTTACCCACTTGCCATATTTCTAAATTTACCTTTTATCTTCAAAGTGAAAATGATATCATATTTTGTAAAAAAAAACAAAAAACAAATCTTGCCTGTTTTTTTCGCTCTATTTTTAACTTTTGATTTTGATAAGATAAATTATTGAAAAATATACATTCACATTTTATTAAAATAATTAATATGTATTTGCTGTGTTTAAATTAATTTGTCTCAAAAGTAAACAATTATTTTTGTAAGAACTAATTATAAATATTTTAATAAGTGGAATGATATGTAAGTCTAAGAATTTTTTTCCCCAAATAAAATATTAAAAGATTGATTTATTACTTATCATTAAGATTTTATACATTCAATGATTATTATTGAATGTTTAAAATATATGTATATCTATACAGAGACAAAATAAATGAATTGAATTTCAAACAGCTTCATTAATTTCGTTTTCAGTCCTTCTAAGAGTCTATGTAGAGTAGTCTCTGATTGTAATTATCAGAGTGTTACTCCACTAACATTCAAAATTACTCTTAATTTCGTTGTCAGCTGTCAAATGCTTCTACTTTTTCTCCTCTTGTTAGTATTTTGAACAACTTTGAATGGTTAAACTATGATTTTCATCTGTGAACAATTTCACAGTTGGTAAAAATTGGCCATGTAGGCCAGTGGTCCTCAACCCCCGGGTCGCGAATCAATCAATACCCGGCCACACAAGAATTAATTAGTCATTTCTGTTTTATTTATTATCTAAGTCTGGGACGGTAATAAAGGGGGACTTACTACTTCTTCATCTACAGACTGTAGGAGATGAAGAAAATATTAAGTATAAGTGCAAATTACAAAAGATAATTAATTGTGCAGGGTAATTGTTAATTCTTAATTGACTCCTCAGATTTCACGAGCAACAATACCAACTACACGTTTTCCGCGCATCTTGTTGCAAGGAAACAATCTCAGGGCAACCATTGATTTAGCTTTACGGTCAGTTTTTGATGTTATAATAATATGTTATATTGTTGGAGCAATGTGCTGATAAAGTTCCATGAGGTCACAGTGGTGGATTCACGTTTATTATTATTATTAATATTTCAACCCCCCTGGTCCGCAGTTAGAAAAAGGTTGGGAACCACTGATATAGTCGATCAACTGATTTTGAGTCTTATATTTTTTTATTTCAGTTTCCTATGATACTATGAAAGGTTGCAAGATACAGTAAGGATGTCGATGCCAGAGATGTCATTATACGTCATTTGAAATAAAATTTTTCTGTATGAGTGATTAATTATTTTGGTGATATGAAATCCCTTTGACTCCGAGATTGAGTCGTAATAAACTCTAGTACAATGTGTTACATAAATATCTAAATTCATAATCGTATCCATAAAATCATTAACGGACTTTAAAAAAAAAAAAAAAAATTGGCAAGAAGAAATGTGTGTACAGAGAGAGACTTCATTTCTCGATTGCATCCCCTGACAACGTGGCAAACTTTCTCTCATCTCATAGTTCATTCTGCATACCTTTGTACACATATAATATCATTTCGCTTCGGGTTTTTTTTTTTTTTTGTGTGTGTGTGTGTCTATTTTTAACAATTTCTTGTCTGAATTCATTTTATTGAATCTTTTATGTATGCATAATGAGTCATAAACATAGGGAAAGGGAGGATTGAATATTCTGATATTTTGATGGCAAAATAAGGAAACAGAGTCAATTCGGCTGATTTTGCAGACTTGTAAAATGAATAATATTTAATAAATGATAAGGACTGATGATGTTGTAGCATTATGACTTTGACATAGGTCAAAGGGAGAACACTAATTCTAAAAAATTACCAATGTCTGGGTAATATTTTTTTATTTTTTTTTAAATTGGAAGAATCTTTTCAATGATCCAAATACTAGGACCTTAAAAACTTAAGCTGAGAAACAGTTGTACATATTTGCAGTTCTTCTACAACTCACTAATGATATAAGATATTACACAATCCATGTTTTGGCGTTTAATACATATTTAGAGTCAATTAATTAATTAATTATTATTAATTCTAAAAAACTATCTATGAAAAAAAAAAGTACTTAAAAACATTTCCTCCTTTCTAAGAGGCCCTCAACATCCACTAAATTGCGCGTAGAATCCCATTAGTGTTTTCCTTTGGCTTCTTGGATACAAAAGATTTATGAAAACACACACACAAATACAAAAAGTATATATATATATATATATAAGACTGTTTTTATTATTAAGCTTAATGCAAAAATGATGGAAAAACATAAGCAGTTAAAAAAAAAGAAGAAGAGAAAAAGAACAGGTTTTGTGAGTTAGTCTTTTATTTATCTTTTCCTTTATTTCTTGTGTAAAAAAAATTAAATATGGCGGATTAGAAAGTTTTCTGCATTTTAAAGACTTTTTGTTTCACTTTAAAGGAATTATAAAAAAGATTCATAGAAGTGGATCAATATATGATTATTATTATTATTTAGAAGGGCTAGTAACAGTCATGCATTCATAATATTGTGTACTGCAAAAAAGCATTATGTAAGTGGTAATAGTAGTAATATCCAACTGCATATAGTACAAAAATAAATGAACCAGGCATGAGTGGGGAGGGGGGGAGGGGTAATTGAAATTATGTAACGTGCCTACTGTGTCTGTGTGTGTGTACAAAGGAAATTTTTTGCACTTTTTCAGGATCTGAATAAAATACAAAATTCCTCTTTCAGTTGTAGTGACTGAGTCACTCAAGTGTTCACTCTGGAACACTCCTTATCAAAAAAAAAAAAAATTGTACAGCCAAGATGATGAAAAATACAAGTCTAATTTTGAATTGAGTCAAAGGGGCTCATATAGAGGACCATGTCCACTCAGCTAACCTATTAATTGAATCATACGATGAATTACTTTATTTATTTATTTTACTATGCATAAAAGGTTTTAAATGGTTCATTCTGTTGCTAATGGCGAGTGTGTCTCTAGGCTTCTTCGAAGGCTCATTACGTAATTTCTAATCGAAATACTTCCTTTCCTTGTTTTTTGAAGCCCATACTGTAAAAGCTACGTCGCATAAAATTATAACGATAGCAAGGGTAGTTTTATACATCCACTCCAAACTTCAAATCCTAATTCAATGTACGTAGGATCTAAGGCAGGGGTGTCAAGCTCATTTCATATATCGGGCCACATACGACTCATCTATAGGTAGATGTCGTGGGCTGGCCCATTAAAATTATAGCATATTTAGTCATAAATAACCAAAATATCCTCATGTCTTCCCTTTGTTTTGATTTATTAAAGAAGAACATTGTTAAATTTAACCTCAAATTGATTGATCAACACTTTTACAAAACAGTTCACAAAATTGCAGAAACTTTAAGTTACTGGTAGTGAAAATTATAATAATGAGACTTATAAAGAAAGACTCACATGCGCCCCTAGCGGATAATTCATGAATTACATTTAATTAAAAAATTGAATCCTTGTCTCTTATGTATTTTTTCCGTTTTCAAATTATCCTGCGGGCCTGATTGAACCTCCACGGGGGCCAGTTCCGGCCCGCTGGTCGTATGTTTGACACCCTTGATCTAAGGCTATTTCAACTCTTGCAAAAAAAAGAAGAAAGAAGACCAAGTCAGAATGAACACCCTCACATTCAAAATTAGCAGTATACAGCTGTTGATTTGTCTACATACATCTCTTTCTCTTCCTATTAGTACAGATTCTGAACAGATTGGATTCGTTGATGACTCCAATTATCTCTTGTTTCAATGCTATGAATTAATTAACTTTGAGGGTTTTTTTTTTCAATTTCTTTTTGTATGAATGGTTTTAGAGATAGATTTGGCTACTAATATGTAGAACAAAGATCGCATATTTCAGTTGTAAATCATCAAAAGAAGAGTGAAGGATAGTCGAGTATTTATCATTTATATGACGTATGCTTGATTACATAATAAACTTTATACAAACCCTAGAAAAACGCTCCCTTATGCAATGCGAATTACTAAAGAAATGAATTATCTCTTTTCTAAGGTTTACCTCATTAATTCAACAACACACACAAAAAAAAAAAGAAGTATTTAAAACGCATTTCACTATCCCTTAGTATTTAAGCAAGGACCCTTTGGTCTCTTGACAAAGGAGGAGGAGTGTCAACAGAAGAAATGATATGTTGAAATACTTCCTTTGATCATTCACAATCCCCGAACGTCTCAGTGAAATTCATGGATTTCTAACGAATGTGATTATACATATTTTATTTTATTGATCACTCAATCCCAGAGATAATTCATCCATGTAGATTCATATTATTTTGCTTTAGTGAAGAGAGAGGAGGGAACAAAGCATTATCAAGTTAAGTAATCCGCTTAGAACACACAGTAAGTGGAAGAAATCGTTACTTTTGAATTGCTTTGACTCTTTGTAAGAGACTTCTTCTCTACTTCTTCACTGTCTATTCAGCATAACATATAAAAAGTAGAATTTGATGATGACATCTCAGGGCTCTCCCCTCCCTCAATGTGCCTATCAATGCCTACATGCATCATTATTCATACAACAAAGTATACAATAGCAAAATGTCTGAAGGACTTTTGAGTGTTGCATAGGAGTGTATAAATAAATATTTAAAAAAAAACACGGATTCCCATATTTTGAATGCAATATCTCTCATGAATCAAGATCGTAGTTGTAATCCCTCCATATCTTTTAATAGCTGGTAGAGCTTCATCATTGTCTCTCTACGCGTGCATCGTTCTGAAATAACCTTCATGATATTCCATGCTAGGAACAAAATAAGAAAGAACTGCTAACAGGACCTCAAACAGTGTTCATTTCCTTCGAAACGGACTTGACAAAATGTATCCGTCAACATATGGTAAATAATACTCTTCTCTCCATGATGACGTAATGGAAAAGAGACAAATTAACAAATTGCTGACGAAATTAAGGCTTTTCTCATGTTTCGATTCGGGCTCTAGTCTCTCTTGTCGAACACACATCTAGTCATTCAACACCACTTCAAACTGAACTTGATTTCAATGCTTCAGAGGGGAAAAAGATTGACTCGGGAACAGCAATGGAATGAAATCACTCATAATTACATATTCTATTCCTAAGGGAACATCTCTTGATTGAAGTAAAATACATAACATCATATTTATGTATATGTACTGAATCAAAGTGTTTACTTTAAAATTTAATTGCGCCGTACATTAAGAATATATTTATATTTATTTTTGAGAAAAGAGTTCGTGATATGAAATACTATTTATAAAATATAATATAAATCCATGAAATAAAATGTCAAAATGCTATTTTTATAGCATTTTGAATCATGAAAATGAGAGCAACTTTATATTTTTTAAAGGACTTTATTCCTCAAATAAATAACAAACAACAATTTTTAGTTCATTTAAAAGGAGTTGTTCATTTGTGGCTAGCTCATTTTGGTTTTTGAAAGAGTCTACAATATGAACTTCATTGTATATGTACATACTAACTACGGCAACTAAAACAAATAGTACACTTGTAATTATTTTGCAAGGAGCGTTCCTTCCCCATTTCCTTGAGAAAAAAGATTTTATAAAGACGAGTAATAAAAATTAAAAAAAAAAATCTTTATTTAACTTTGATAAATAGCAAGGTATTTAGTTTTATATCTTCCGTGATGTCCATTTCTTGTAATAACTTCTTCATTTGTTCCTCTAATGATGTCACTGAGATGACATCTCAGTGATCTTACATATTATTATCATTATCTGACCCTTGTATGTATACCTGGATTTCTTTCCCTTCTTTTTTTTTTGGAATGATAAGGACTCTGTTTATTTTTCTAAAATAAAAATCAGGTCCATCATTACGTAACCTCTCTTCTGCGCCACTTTGACCGTACGCAGGGCCTGAGGTGAAGTTAGGGGCCCTTTCTTGTACATTTGAATTGATTTTCGATAATGTACATATAAAGTGTATATCAAGATAAATTGTATCTTTATAATCCTTTATGTGGAAAAGGATTTTAAATTTTGTTCCCTAACATGGGTTGTGAGAGGCCTGAGATTGTTTCATTTCAGTGTGGGATTTGAAGCACTGTTGCACGCACTATATTTTTGATCAGCTGTTTTTTTTTTCTTTTCTTACTATCATCGTCACGACGAGCTTTTTGGGAATAACAAAAACACACTGTATTCTCCCTTCAGCTGATTTTCATCATTTGGTTCTTTTGATTTAAAGCAGCTGACTCTACGTGTTATGAACTCGTAAAGGATACTCTTATTATTTATGATTTTGATATTATGTGTATACAAAATATATTAAATCAAGGATTGCGCGCCCTTTTTTTTGAATTTTGAATATATTACAAGTATTAACAATTGGTTTGTGATTGGTATAATTTATAAATATATAGTATATCTAAATAATAAATTCTACCAAATATTAACAAGTTGGCAACAAGGAAAATACAGAAGGGTAGCAGCTACCAGTTGCTTTTCCAAATTTTTCGTTTCCCTTTTGTGAGTGTAGGTTGTTGCAAGTGAACAAAAAAGCTCGACGTGCGTATCTATGAATCCTGTCTATTTGCATCTACCAAGTTGTTCTCTTTAAATTAATTACTATTATATATATATTTGGTTAATAATGCATAATAAAATTGTCATATAAAGATATAATTATAATATTATTCCTGCACCAATGCACATATTTTAAATGTGGAAGGCTCTTCTTCTTCCTAGAGCAATAATATATATGTATATGTTTTTTTCTCCATTTTAAAGCATACGGAGGCTCACATAGAGCTTTTTGGTTGATAAACAAAAATACACTGTACTCTCCCTTCAGCTGATTTTCATCAGTTGACTCTCTTGATTTAAATCAGCTGACTCTACGTGTTATGAGCTTAAAAAGGGTATTACTAGGAATGTAAATAATATGCAAATATGGTGTGTAAAATAAAAAGAAAGAGAAAATCATCAACCTGGCCACTCTGACAATTTGATGAATGTTGAGAGGGAAGGTGCTTGAGCTGTCATGACGTTTGACTGAGCTAATAGCTGCTATTCTCCATTATATATGTATACAAATGAAGACATCAATAATAAATAAATACATTATGTATGTATACCATAGATGAGAGGCAGAAAATTAATTTTCAAATTAATGTCAGACAATTATATATCTTTAGCTTAGAAGTCCGTAAACTAACAATTTTTACGAGAACATGAGCCCTTTTCTAACATTGTATTTGCTGTTGTAGATGTTCTCCCCTCAGTAGTAATAAAGGAAAAATGATAACAGCTTTGAAAAACAAAAAGTACTGTTAAAAGTGCCAACTTCATAAAATCTTGCACGCGGCATTTTGTATATTTTTTGTATTCCTATAGATGCATCACAGAGGCGCTGGAATCAATTTATAGTAAGGGGAGTTTTATAACAAATAACGTCACATTTTGATAGCTCTTATTATCACGCAACTTTTCATCAATATTGATTCTCATAGACATCTGTACTCACAGTTTCGTTGCCACTGACGCAACAACGTTAAAAAAATGAGGGTTTTTTTCCCGTATCAATATATTTATGTATGTTTCTAGGACAGGAATAAGGAAACCAGGATCTGTGGGCCCAAATTTGACTAGCCTAGTTTTCATTAGTAGGACTCGTGCTTCATTTATCTTCTTTTTTTTTTTACATTCCTTTTATATTGCTCTTGTAAATGACACACTCCCATGTTTGAGAAACACTGATATACATACATACATGCATACAAAATGATATCTCCACGATATCAAATATTACTATGCATTTATTTTTTTTGCCAACTGTCGATTATGCTTTATTAGTGTTCGGAACGTTGATTTGTTGGGGTGTAATTTTATTTTGTTAGACTGTGAATCTTTTTCTATAAAATATAGTCAAACAGTTTAGTGGATGGAGGGGGAAGGGAATGACATACATAGTAGATATTTAATCAACTGTCATATAATTATTTTTTTTCTTTCTATTTTCAAAGGAAAGGTTGAGAGAGTTAATAAAGTTGTTTTCTTTGTGGGATTAGCACTTTTAAATCAAAAACAAGTAGAATGAACATACAAATATGTTTAAAAATACAAATATAGCATACAAATGATAATCCTTTTCAACGGCAACATGGAATGTCCTTGTAGTTTGAATCCTCTTTAGATAAGTAAAAGAATACATTAAAAAAAAATAATGTTTAATTGTGTCATGGGATTTATAAAAGTTTCCTCATTTCTGTGACAAGAGTATGCATAATAATTCTTTTGACAGAGTATAAAAGTCGTATATATATATGTATTTGTTGTCTTGAATTTTTCAGAGTTTGAATACCTCTTGTACAAGTTACGAGATCCTATTATCACTACATCACCAAGTCCATCTTTCAAAAAAAAAAATCCTTAAGGAAATAAAAGCCATTTATGTAAATATTTTATACAAGGTTGAACTAGTCACAATTGTTTCTCTAACCGTGGGTGCAGCCCTATAAAAGAAGCATGGAAAAACTCTGGGAAGGCAACAGATTTTTCAACAAATATCCTGTTTGCAAAGGATGGGACTTATGTTCAGAAAAAAAATAAAGTTCATTTTTTGTTAGATCCTAGACCCATTTCCCTCTAAAAGAAGAGTAAAATGATTTCCATCCACATTTGTTGTGCATTTTATTAAATGATGTATACCTTTTCAAGTTCAATATGGGAATAAACGACCAGATTTTGTTGAAAGCTCTCTTTCCTATGAGTCTCAAAATTTACCAATCTTGTTTATGGACGAGAGTAACATTAATCACCATATTTCAAGATAAATGGATCGTGTTTACCACGTGGAAGCAGATGCTCTACATTTGCAACAGCAGACTCTAAAGGGGCCAATGTTGTTGTTATTGGACTTATTGGTCAAGCCTTGGGGCTTGTTCATCATGAGGTGGAACGAGGTAGTTTCGAAAAGGAACCAGCAATGGTGGAGTGGGTGCGTGAATGCTTAAGATAAGCAAAGGATGTTGTATGTATATGGAGGGCCAGTAGATCTTGGTATTGACTATGCTCCGGCCCACTCCAGGATTGATTCAAGATGTTTTGAATGAAGAAGAGTTGTCAATTCACAAAGTTTTAATAAGACTTGGTCCTTACAGTCTTACTATGTTCAAATCATTTTTTTTTATTTTCATTGATTATAAAATTTATTAATATGTTAAATTTCCAGAATATTGTTTTTTTATCATTTATTCCCAACAATTGAACTTGAAAAGGTTTAGAATGTAATTATAATATTCTTCCTTAAATAATATTATTTAAATGTTGAAATTTCTCCTCAATATAGCTGTGTTAATAGTAATAATTCCCCTCACCCCCTCTAAAATGATTATACAAGCAGCTGATATTTAAAAGGATATTAATTCAATTGTACCATAAGTTTTCCTCCATCCTTTTTGTCGTGCTCTCCAAAAGCCCAGGTGGAAGAGGTGGGCATTTTGTGAAGAAGAGAAAGTGCCTCAATATTTTATCATCTCATTGTTATTTGACAATATTAAATAATACATTATACCTACTGTCATCAGTATCAACTGATATTTTTCTTTCCTTCTTTTAACTCAACGCTATCTCAAGATTTCCCCCAGCTCTATTTATAGAGCTCTAAATAATATACGCTGCTCGTATCTAAAAAAGATAAAAGTGAAAAATGTTGATGAATATTTGGGAGGAGAGCAGGATCAGCTTTCATGACAAGCAGCTACCTTTTTACAAGGGAAGAGATTGACGTTCTTTGAGAGGAAATAAACACAAATTCATGCAATTCTATCAACAGATTATATTATATCAAGGATTCATATTTCACTTGATCATACTTTTTATCGACTGATAATTATTATTTGTAGACGGTATGTGTTACTGCATTATCTGTGGTTAGTGCTACATGCTTTTTACAAGCTACAAGTATTAAGGAAAAGATAGCAAAAGCACTCTAAAATAAAAAATCCAGTGGGAATTGCTAACCACAAAAAATATTGCAAATTATAATTATATATTAAGGGGGGGGGGGGAAGACAATTGACTCCCAATTTTTCATTTGAGAAAATCCATAAAAAAAATATGTTGATACATTTTTGGTCTCATTTTTGTAGATTTACTCACCACAAGTTTTGAAAAGCCACTAAAGGAGATACAATTTTTGTACAAGGTATTGTATGTATACTATGTACCCTCTTTTCGGAGTATTTGTGACACTAAGGAAATACTTTTCCCTTCATTTTCATCTTTACAACACACATATTGTGAAAGTAGCAGCACATAGCAGCAATTTTGATTAGATTTTTAAACCTTTCCTCTTGAAAGAGACAGAAAAAGGCACTCGTTCTTGGCCCTTTTTATAATTTTCTCCAACCTTTGGACTATTCTCTATATCTACCTATATAAAATAGGTTGTTAATTCTTTTAACAAAATTGAATTCGAATTCAACAAAGGAACGTTCAAAACACATATGAGTAGCCACGAGACTAGCCTATGTCGATATAAAGTTGTTCTCCTGGATTTGTGACCATTCCAACTCTTTTCAGTTCTCTCAATTTCTATCACTTATCGAGTGTTATTTAATATTGTCAAATAGCAATGATTATCAGCCAATACAATGCAGATAGTAATTGGCTATACGCTGATGTTGTATTGGGTTAAATATCTTGTAATGAATAGTTTTGAGTATACTAAGAACTATACGCATATCATTGTCAATCAAAAGCCTTCAAACAAAGTTGTAAAGATCAATTATATGTATATCTAATTATAAATACATTGTAATATGCCAAATCTTGATTATAGACTCATTTATTGAATACCCATGTCATGAGGCAAGGAGGTAGCGTGGATTCAATGTGAGCAAAGGATAATAATTATAGTTATCAATGCAAGTACATAGTCACAACGAGCTTTTTTGTCCATTCCCAGCCTCGACTCTCAACAGGGAAAGGGAAAATTTGAAGAAAAAAACAAGAACAACAACTGGTAGCTGCTACCCTTCTGTATTTTCCTTGCTGCCAATTTTTTATATTGAACAGAATTGTTATTTAGATATACAAGTCATTGATAAATTCTACCAATATACAGCTCAATACTTAATACTTTTTTATTATACAATAATTCAAAAAAGGGCGCGCAATCCTTGATTTAATAATTTTTTTATATAATTAAAATCATAGATAATAATAATAATACCCCTTTCGAGTTCATAACGTCACGTAGAGTCAGCTGCTTTAAATCAGCAGAGTCAACTGATGAGAATCAGCTAAAGGGAAAATATATACAATGTATTTGAGTTTATCCCAAAAGGCTCATCGTGTACAAAAGTATACTTTTCCTACAGGTGGTTACTTATGACGTAAAAGTCTATATAATATATATACATATTATCAACGTTTATTTACAAAACTACAAACATCTTAAACTAACCATTGTGTTCATAGGGTATTTAGTGCTCAAATGAACACAAATATATATATATATATATATATATATATATATTTTCACTTGATATACTCAACATATCAGATTGGGAATTAACGTATAGGCATTTCATATTTGATTAATCTCTTTTTGCCATTCATGCTCTGAATTAATTTTCTCCAATCAACAACAATTTAAAAAGTTTTAAATCTTTTTTTTTTTTTTTTTTTTTTTGTAATTCCTTAATGGAAATGTGGAACGGAAGTGAAACAGCAACAAATGAACATACTCTAAAGAGCCTTTAAAATCATGTACATATATTCAAATGCTTCTTGCATTTGAATAATGAATACCCATTGAACCAATCAAATGTTATATAAGAAATTGTGACGTAATTCCTTTCTTATATGTGTGTACACATATATATTAAGCTCTTAATAAAAAAATGCATTTATTCAAGGCCTTCCTATAACTTTATTGCCTTTTTTTTTTTTTTCAAGCAAAGAAAAAAATTATACGTCCGATGTCAAGATGCTCTCTCTTATACGTATTTATTTATGTAAATGCCAAACTCACGATGATGATTTGTGATGAAGGAACAACATAAGGGATGATCTACATATGTACATGATATATGTAGGTCCCTCAATTTTGACGTGCCCTCTACACTCTCTAGTTCCGTGCCATGGAACAATCCTTATTACTTGACGTTGTCGCTATAAATATGAGCCAATGATATACGTCATCATATAGGTACGTTTAAGGTATAATCCAATCTTCATCGCAGTCATAGGAGCTTGATAAATACTTATTCAATGCCTAAATTAAGAATCATGAGCGACTATTCCTTTTCAGGAAAATTTTACACTCAAGGAACTCATTTGAAATGCCTTGTGAAAGGACACGGATACTCAAGAGAAGGGAGCTGATTTGATAGTTTGTTAGCTCACAGCAGACAGGGTAAAATAACATTAAAACATCGGCAAAAAGAACTATTATCTAGGCCCATTCATTCTACTAACATGGTGTTTGAAATGGAGAAATAATAGAAATGATGACGACGACGACGACCACTGGGGCGGATGTAGACTGCACGCCGATGTATCGTGACTTATAAATACTACCTAATATCCAAGAAACCTAACTATGTAAAGACGCAGACAGGAACGGGATTGCCTTTTTCTTAACATTGGATAATGCATTATTTTTAATCTATACATTTTGAGGTACTCCAATCTTTTAGTAATAACATTTAAAAATATTTTATACTCATAATATGTTACAGATTGATTAAAGAGATGTCGCTAGTTTGCACACATGGAACTAGTGTTTACATATATATATTTTTTTTTTAAACTTGGAGTGACTAAATATCAACAAAATACGCACACACGCAGGCCGGGCGATTTTTCTTCATTTATATAGAATATGTATTATTCTCTTAGCAATAATAAATTGTTGAGAGTTTCGGATTGACTGCCAGTCGTCATTGTGGTTCATTGTGGAAGATTTTGAGTGATATTTTGTTTGTTTCTTTGGTTTTTTTTTTTGATCTCATATTTTAGGGCACCTAAAATACTACCTTATTTTCAGCTACGAATAGTATTCCTTCTGTTTTATTATTATTATTATTACTAATTAATAATTCTACAAAGGAGTAATCACGAGAGAGAGAGAGAGAGAGAGTTTCCAAGGTGAGAGTTTGGTGTGTTCCGTGACTGAGGATGAGTTTGTTTTTGTTAAGTTATACTCATGATTCAGTGAATCAATTATAATTAATTATTCAGTTAGTACACTTGTTGTTGTTGTTGTTGACCCCTAGTATTTTGTTATCACGTAACCTCGTACGCGACCTAATAATGTTGATATAATTATTATTTAAAAGAAAAGATCCATAATTTGCATGAGTGACGACCGTTCCTTTGATGGCCCTTGAGTGAGCAAACAATCAAAGCATAAATAATAATGAACGAATACTATCCTCCCCCCCCCCACAGGCACGCATGCACAAGCAAAAAGAATTCCTTGCCCCCCCCCCCCCTAAATAAATTCCTCAGTTACAAATTTGACGAACGATTTTATAGTTTATTTTGTTCGCATTTTTTTATTATAATTATTATTAGAAAAAATGTTTGTAGTATTTCCTTCCTTCTTTATATATATATAGTAATGATTGTGTGCGATCATTCTTATTATAATTGTAATTACTTAGAGTACTATTATTATACGTCCATGAATTAATAACCTGTCTCCTTGACAAAAAATGCGCTCCTTCACCACCTATATGTAATAATAAAAATGAGCAGAACCAAACTATAGAAAAAGCAAGGCATATGTACATAGTATAGTGGCATGAAGCAAAAAATTTAAAAAAAAGAAAACAAGTTTTTAATTTCAATTTATGCTTATGTACAATCCATGATTTGCCTATATTTATATTTATATTTATATATATATATAAAGGTTAGTGTGGTCATATCATTTTATTTTTGCGGACGACAACTCCAAGGACTCTCCATGTGCGATCCATGAGTTTTCTATGACAACAATATATGTTGTAGAATATATGCAGATTAGATCCAGGGTAGATGATGAGGGTACCCAGAGAGTGAGCGAGAGAGAGAGAGTTAAAGGATGGATGAAGGAAATAAATTAATCATTAGCAAATTATTATGTAGTCAGAATCCATCACACATGGGATTCGTATTTATGTTGACATGTAGATATGATGGGAGACACGGTTAGAAAGCTACTGGGTATTTATTACTATGTGGACTACACCTATCATACTGTAGAACAACAAAATGTGTGAGTCGAAGAGGGATTACTATTTAGATACATACAATAGATTAAAATCCGTGTCGTTGACTTGTTTGACACATTTCTTTGTTTTCTCTATTAGTGTCTTTGTGAGATTTGTGGCCCCCATGACGACGCTGTCATTTTTGCAAAAACATACAAAAAATAAAATCCTCGTTATATATATATATTATGATATGATGTATATGTAATATTTTATGAAATCCCTAAATACACATAAGTAAAAGGGAGGGGGAAGGACTCATCATCCAAACAACGTCATTTTGATGAAGTTCCTATTCATTTATATCTTAATTTTGTTGTACATATTATGAAAATGGAGTTTCCACTTCTTGTTCAATGTACATACAATAGTAGGTATGTTTCATCAATGAAAGCAAAAAGAGATAAATTGTGTGGAGGGATGTAATTATTAGTCAAATATATATATATATTCTACAAAAATAGAAACACATTTTGACAAAATATTATATTATTTAAAAATTATACATATTATATATGCGTTATTAAAACATGCGTTTTCTTGTAATTTCATACGATAAAAACTAGTATTATTCTGCGAATGTGAATGTAGATAGATAAGATTAATATTATTATTGTAGGGAAAACGTTGGAGGGTTTGATTATTCTCTAGGTATATTATATATATATATATATATACATACATAATACAATCTCAAAAGTAGTAACAGACATGCAAATTTTATTATGTTCCTATGTAATAACGTACATACATCAAAGATGAAGTCGTACCCATCTTTGCTTTCTTCAGCCTCCTTCTTCCAAAAAAAAAAAAAAAAAAAAAAAAAAATATTAAGGATTTTCCTTTTGACTTTTAAATTATTATTATTATTATTGGAGGTTATAAAGAGTGGACAGGGATGACTCATGCTTCTTATTAAGTGCCGATTTTTTCTATATCTTAGCCATGAATTCAAGGAGTAAAAATATTGATTTTATTTCGATTTCTTCTTTTATTATTATTATTTATTCATAAGGTATTTTAAAGATTCCAAAGACCGTACGCTATTATGTACGTCGTCCATTTGTAATCTACAAAAGAGCAAAAAAAAAAAACCATTGTAGATTTTTTATTTTAAATATGCATGTATTTTTTTACTTTTTTTTATGTTTGCAGGTGACGTATCCCCACAAGGTTGCTCTTGAATCTTTGAATCAAAATGAGGCATTTCCTCACTTATATTCTGATATGTGTGAGTATCTCGAGTGGTGTCTACTCCTGGATTAATCCTAAATGCTTAAAAGAACGACGAATCAAAAGGAATCACATGATTCAAGATGCAATTGATGAAGTATTTCATGTATCTAGTATTCAAAAAGCTAGAATTCAAGTGAGGATGAGTCAAAAATAAATTATTTAGTAGCCATTAGTTAATATATATTATTCTTCATATATTTTAGGACAATGAGACTGTCAGTGTACTCATGTGCAACTCGAAAGGAGATCATAAGGCCTTCAGTTGTTTAAACAAGCTGTACGAGCTTGGAAATGACTCCATTTGGTCTAAATCTGAAGAAATATTTCAACATGGGAATACTGTCTTTTTAGATGACTCTGACTGGCCCAATTCTAATCTTGAGCTCGTTAAAGATGACTCCAAGTATTATTTATTAATAACTCCTTTAGTAGAAGGGAATGAAACCACGATTGATCTCACAGATGGTGATAGTTTAAGGAAAGACGATACTATTCTCTCTCTTGAATACAATGTTGAGTCCAGTGAGGTTGCTTGTCTAATTGAAAGAAAAAGACACGTTTTCATTGGAATATTTAATATTGTATTACGAACATGGAGTCGACCCAAGTCCTGGCCACAGGAATGGACCCCTGAAGAAGTCTTTTGGATTGGAGACTCTGAGTTAATGGGCGTTGCCTTTAGAAATGATCCTTTTAGGCAGAGTCGAATTTTCGTTATTCAAAGAAATAAGAGCAAGAACAAATTTCAATTTCTAAGGTAACCAACAGAACATAAAGGAAATGATTATATTATGTAGGTAGTTTCAAAGTTTAAATGTGCATTTTATTTTTTTCCCTAGTCCCATTAATACTATTGTAAGTCATCCAAGACTCACTCCCGATGGTAAAGGCCTAATTTATTTTCAATCTGACAAAAATGGAACTGTTGTTAAATTCAATCCGGATGTGTTCGCTGATTCCAAGTTATCTGAAGACTCGAGTATTTTTATTACTGATCGAATCTTCAATGATGGAAAAGTGTACGGAATTTATCCAGCAAATGTTCCTTTAAGAGCGTTTTCCTCAGATGGGTCCAAGTTTTATTTAAGTGTATACATGGAGTCCGAGGTTTACTTGATTGTGATCCTTTTATTTCGCGAAGGAGATGACAAAATTGATGTGTTTGACGGAAATAATTTGAGATTATTGGATGTGTATGAAGACAACTTGCTTCTTTCAAAGTCGGATTGGAATGAGTTCCCTAAAGTATTTATGGCAAATACAGCTGACTCTTCAATAGATGAAAATCAGGCTGAATTCAAATTGGTTACAGATGATGTGGATATAACCAGAGAAAAAAGATATGGCTGGATAAAATCTGACAAGAGCTTTTACGAAGAATTCTCTGCCAATTACATAGCAGGAACTCCTTTAATGCCTCAAATGAGTAGAAACACGGAAATTCCAATCATTGTAGTTCTCCATGGTGGTCCAAACTCTGTCAAAACATCTGAGTTTGATCGCCTTATTAACGCTTTGTTAGCATCTGAATTCGCCGTAATCTCAATCAATTACAGAGGTAGTCTTGGAATGTGTAATGAAAGTATTTCAAGTATAAGAGGGTATAAAATGAAGGTACTGTAGAAAGTCTGTTCAAATCATCCTTTACATAACACTCACAAATGATTTTTTATTTATCTAGAACCTGATGAAGGAGGTCAAAGATGGAATAGCTCATGCTGTGGATTCTAGCAAGTCATTGGACTCACTTAGAGTCGGAATTATTGGTATTGGATTTGGTGGTTTAATTGCTCTTGAGTTGAGTAATTACCATTCAAAGTTCGAACATGTAGTTCTCGTTAACCCCATTGTTGACTTACCTCAAATGCGCAGCTCTTCTAATCCTGAATGGGTCTACGATATTTTAGGAATGAATTATTCATATCCTCAGCTTCCAAGCATGGATTTTTTCAATAGATCTTGGGAAATGTAAGTCACTCTAGAGCTAAATACTGTTTTACAGCAGGATTTCACATCATTTTCTCCCCTCTTTTGAAAAGGTCACCATTAAAGTTCTCCAAGGAGTATCGTCGCAATTACTTTATGATTCTTTCAGAGGAAAATAAGTGGATACTTCCAGAGACACAAGGACTTATGTGGCATCGCTTTGCAGGAAAGCCGAATACTTCACGTCCAGTCATCCTTCAAGAAGAAGTTGAAGAAAATCCTTTTGTCAAAACCCTACACCCTAAAGGAGTCAAAATTGTCTTAAACAAAATTATTCATTACTTCCATGATATCTGGGAGAATGACTCTGAGCATTGCTTTGTCGAAGAAAAGGAACAAATCATCGGGCAGCGATATGCCTCAACAGCAGCCTCGATCTCTTTGAGCTCCCTCTTTGCTCCTCTTTTTATTCTTTTCTGCAGTTACATTCGCGCTTAACAGTCAATTAGTGCCTAAGATATCATTTGTATTTCTTATTGAGACGTGTATACACACATAATATGCTAACTAAGTAAATATTGTCCTTCGCGAGGATTACACATATTTTTTATTATTATTATTATTTTACATACAGAGGCTCTATGCAATTCTTGCATCGTCTGAGTCAGTTTGTCTCAAATCATGCTTACTTTGACAAAATGTATTTGTAAATTTACTAAGTACACATTATATTTTGTATATAGACGAAAAAACAAACAAAGAAACAAACAAAAAACTAAGCAATTGGAGCAAAATATTAAGTCTAGGTATAGAGTTATATTTATAATGAAAATAGCTTCCTTCCTTGAGGACATAATTTAATGTATATTAGAAAATTCGTACAGTTTACCAATAAAAGCTAACAAACAAATCATACAGGATTATAATTTAAATATGGAAAAATAGAGTTTTAATCAGAATAGTCTTTTCTGGGTGATAAATCATCGCGTTCAGAAGATTTAGATCTTCTATCTTTGGATTTTCGTTCCCTGGAGTGTGTGCGCCGCCTGTAACAATGATGATATAATTAGACAATTTTATCATGAATACATCCAGGATGATGATGATGATGACGGGTGAGGGGATTCACCTTTTCCTTTCGTGTGAGCGGGATCTTGATTCACGGGAGCGTGAGCGCCTCCTGGAACGAGAGCGTCTTCTACGAGAATCGCGGGATCGTGAGCGTCTACGCCTGTATCGATCCCTTGATCTATCTCTCCTACGACGCTCAGCGGAACGCTCTCTCCTTCGGCGCTCAATGGATTTGCTTCTAGATCTCATTCTCTCAGGGGACTTGGTACGCCTGTGTGCCACTTCACGAGACCTTCCATACTGGCTCCCCCTACAGTAATCGTCACCGGACTTAAGTCCACGATCTGTCGAACTCTCTCGAACTCCCATACAGCCCCCTCCTCCAACTCGAGAATCTCTTTTCTTTTGACGACGCTCCTCATTATTCATCTTAAAAATTAGTAGTAACAATCAATAATAATAATTTACCGCTCTTACAAAGAGGAAAATCCTACTACTACTACGTACCAGTAGCTCAGTGAGCTTCTCTCTAATCTTTATGAATCCAAGATGGAGCTTTCCCCCAAAGTGATCAGCAAGTCGTCGATCATTATCGTGAATTCCAAGATAGGCAGAGCAAACTTCACAAACTCTAAGTTTTTGTTGTTGATAGGATGAGGCAGGCATAGAGTTTCTATACTCCTGCTCTGCAAGTCCCTTCTTCTTTCGAATTTCTTCAACTTCGTCCATCAATTTAATGCTTTCATCAACTTTACCCTCTGCTCCAATCTGCTCAGCAGCTGCTAACTTTTTTCCTATTTGTTCAGCAAGTTCATGCACTTTTTCAGCCTTTGATCCAACTTCAGCACTTAGTTCCTCTTGAGTTTCGGCCAATCGCTTCTTTGCTAATTCTGTTCTGCGATCACAGTCTTGAATAAAACTATTTAGGTGTTCACAAGCCTAAGAAAATAAAATGGATGTTTATATGGGTGCTCCCCTTAATAGAGAGAAGAGCTTCTTCTTCTTCTTCTTTACTTACATCTACATCATAGAAATACTCTTTGCTTTTGGATGCTTGTTGATAATCGGCTCTGAGAGCATAGTCATGCACTTTTGGACATTCCCCCAAATCCATTCTCTGAAACACCAGAAGTAATAAGAAAAATAAAATTATATTCTTTAAAAAAACACTTTTAAAAAAACATACCGTAGAGGCCAGCACTTCATGAGGGCAGCATCCATAAAGGAACGACTTACATACTCTGGGATCCGAGAATTTTAAGCCTGGTCCTTCAGTTCCTGAAAGTAGAAGAGAAAAAAAACCATATTAACTTAGCAATATACAATTATATAAATGAAGATTGCTATAAAATGTTTATGTGCCTCGGTGGTACAAAGAATTGATTTGAAATTGGCGTACCATGCGCCTAATAAGTAATAATAATATTATTCATTGCAAAAAATAATATCATCAACTCTCATCATGTAGTTACAAATTGACAATAATAAATACTAATTTTAAATGAATCATCACATAAGGATTCAGTGAATATGTTGAGGTGTAGATAATTTCCGTCACTATTAAGAAATAATTTCATTAACTAATAGTAATAATAATGTCAAAAACTACAATTTAAAAAAAAAAAAAATTTTTTTTTTTTTTTGGACACAATTAATGATGATATGCGGCGTGTAAACATACAAATTATACAATAAATATATAAATAGATTTGGATATTAGAGAAATCAATATTAATGCGAAATAAATAGATTTGGATACACTCACCAATCGGAGACCACGGACTTAGTAATAGAAACCCTTTCCTGGAGATATTTTATCAGATTTAAAACCCTTAAAAATTGTCCTCGCTCAAGTGTGTTAATACATGATGAGAAATCCAGTCCACACTTACAAAAGAACATGGATCTCTTTTCAAAAATGCGTAACATTGCACAGATGAAAGCTACATTTATAGTAGATTTACTTATTGTCCCTGAGAGTTTGTATGGCATGTTTAGGGGGGGGGGGAGGGGGGAAATATATGACTTAGTGGGGAGAGCGACTAAGTAAGTCAGGGGGGTCTGAAATATGAAGGGCCAATCCATTAAAGTGAGTTTTAAAAAAATCAATTTCAATCGTTAAAAACTCAAACTCCTACCTCAAAACAAAATAATTTTTCAAAGGCTGAATGAATGATTCTGAATTAGGTAAATAAGTGATTTTATATACATACATATATATTATGTTTAAAAAAAGTTACGATTGTTGATGAGATGGATGGAACGTACTTCTCTCTCTCTCTCTCGTGGGTTGATGACCATTGCTTTAATTAAAATTGTAGTGTTGAGTAAGTCGCAACTGTAATTTTATAATGAGGAATATTTGTTGTCAAAATGGGTTATTTAAAAAAAAAGTATGTATCAATATATGTGTCAAGTTAACGAGAAAGGCAGTTGTTTGTTTTCAAATATTGAAAAGGAGAAAATCCGTCACTTTTAAGTAGTTTTTTGTCTTCATAAATATTATAACGGCCAAATATTTAAGAGTCATTTACAGACCCTATGCCGCAGGGTTTTTGTGCTAAAAGTTCACTTTTAATTGAGAAACAACCCAGGATTGTTGTCTATCATCCAATAGAGCAATTGAATAAATGTGTCGACTGCGTATGGAGCCGATATGGTCCCACAAAGAACTTCCATTTTTTTCACAGCCCCAGAGATTTATTTAGTGACAGTTGGATTTTTGTTTTCCTATAATACAGTTGCATTTATTATTGGAGTCATTATTTAATTAATCAAAATAAATATTTCAATCATAAACTTGGTTTCTTGTTGACTTCTTGACACATCTGTAATACATAGTGTGTAGCTCATTACTCCATTAAGAAATACGACACCCCAACACTGTAGATCCCACTTACTAATAGATAAAACCCTATTCTACGAGCCATTTTCAGGGTGCAAAAAAAATGTACATTAATAAATTAAAAGACAAACAGCGTTTCATCTGTGTACTGTTAGCAATCAATACACTTATACGTACCAATTAAAAAGAGAGGCCCTCAGCAGCAATATACATATTTTAATATCATATCAAACTTTGATGAATGTATGGAATTAATATACATACAAACATACATACCCAAAGATGTGCTTGAAGACTAAGCCAAGTAGACAGTAGTGTCTCACAACATAAGGAATACATAAGGTAGGTTCTGCTACCAGAGTGCACTTTCTGTTTTGGGACATCACCCTTTTAAGTAAATAAGTACTCAATGGGTTGTTGCTTTAATACGATAATAATAATAATATCAACATAATAAAATGGAAATTTAACTAACTATACAATTTTGTATTTATATAAAGGTAGTAATAATCGTCGTCACAGCATCGTCATAGGCAAAAAAAAAAAAAAAAATTAATTGAAATTATATTGATGATATGATAAGTATAATTAAGAAATATGATACTAAGTTAGCAGCATGCAACTTTATCATTATCATAAGAAGTTGAGGGTCACACATCAATGATATAATGAAGTTTTTGTATGATGTTTAGCTTTTATTGCATTTCGTAGTAAATTCAGAGGTGAAGAGAGGACTCTTCCTTCCTTCAACCAATGATATACATTAAATTTTGAGCAAAGAAAAAACAATCAAATGACAAAAAAAAAAATTTTTTTTTAAATATGTAAATTTGCAATTTTCTTTTCTTTCTTTAAAAAAAAAAATTAATAATTAAGTAATAATTACTAAGACATTGCCTAGAGGTAATACGTACGTTTTCAAGCATATTTTTTCTTCTTCAAGACATAAGAATAATTCCCAAAGAAGTCCTTTATATTTCCTAACGTTTAAAAATAAATCATATACATCTTATAAAATGAATAAAGAATATATTAAATAATTAAGAATGTAATATAGAGCCCTCCCCCTCGTTTCATTATTATTATTATTATTATAATTATATCTGCTCCTGAAGTATTTACTACAAAAGTCTGAATCATCATTTACTGTTTTTTTTTAAAGCTGGCCAATCCAATTCATTCGACCAAAAAGAATATTTCAATACTTGTTTGATTGACGTTGTATTTGTTTGACGAATGTCAAACTTTGATATTTTTTACGTTATTGCTAAGTACAAATTAAACGAACATCGATCAAATAGAATTAAAATATAATCGTGGTACGTCAACACAAAATCAATTATGAACAAAAATCAAGAAAATAAGAAAGTTATAATTAACTTATATTTTTTTTATTTGCATCATGAATATGCCAAATATTAGATTGACGCCTTTCGGTTGATCATGGGCTTTACATTCAGATTTCTAATATGGATTTTAGTCAATGGTGAACAGGGGTCGGCAAACCTCCGGGATTATTGAGCATAATTCAAATAAATTATTTTCTGGAATTCTGACCCCTTTGTCTCAAAAATTATGACTGAAATGGTTTTACTTGTTACAGGGAAGGACCGAAAAGCCTATCTCAGGTCGGGGGTTGCTGACCACTGGTCTAGAGCCTTTATTTAGTCTATCAAATGGAATTTTTTTACTCTATTTTAATTTATTGTGACTAAACTTTTTTGCCATCTTCAAGAACAATTAATTTGCAGTGTCTCTGAAAAACTCATTAAAAGAAATGAAAATTAAAATAATTGAAGAAAATAAATGTTATCCAGTCTTATTTTATAGGAAGGTTAATTTGACTTGCCTTTGTGTTGACGGACCACTCACTATGTACTATCAAAAAATTTGTAAAACGATTTGACTGGGAAGCAGGAATTAAAAATACTATGGGTAAATTTGATACATTACATGATTCGAGATAGAGATAAACAAAGGCCAAATGGAGAAGGCAGTCTGCTTGCTGAGGTCTTTTATTTGCTCCTAAAAAAAGGATTTGTCTCTTAAGAAAACAGCTACCAAGATAGGTATAAATATATGTATATATATATGTAAATGATTATTATGATTTGAGTGGTGCGATTTGGAATAAGGAAGAAGAACTTTTTACGGAAATATTACGGAGAAAAAAAGATTTCAATGCACGCTTAAAGACTAAGAGTTCGTCCCCTCAAAAAAACCCACATTCCGTCTCTATATCTTTCATTTCATGTCTCTCCTTAGCAATGGAGCACCTCTTTCCGTTCAACAAAGCAGCAGCCAATTGTACAAAGGACATCTAAAAATAAAAGCAAAAAAAAAAAAAAAAACTCAATGAGAGGACGAAATAAAAGATGGATACGGAGGATGCTCGACGACGAACTCTTAGATCTCTCTTCTCATCATCTCCTCTCAGTGTGCATTCCTCTCTCTCTCTCTCTCACTCCTAACTCCTCTCTCTCTCTCTCTCTATCACACACACAGATCCTCACTCCTCACTCAATGCATGAAAAGAGCCCATTCCGTAAGGAAATTAACATGAGATTTCATAGGTTCAAAATGGGGAAAATCATCATCAATTATTCAAATTTAAAAGCTACGTACCATTTCTTGATGTACCCATGAGTTGATCGAGCATGGCTCGCATTTGCTCTGAAGCCGACATTTCCTGAGATCTGATTTCGGTCTGAAAATCACAAATGAGACTTACGCAAATCCTTCCACCAACTCCAGTTCCAACGTAGAGTAAAGAAACAGAAATGTAGTTATTCTCTTTCTTTCTTTCTCTCTCTCTCTCTCTCTCCAGCTACTTCTTTCTTCCTCTCTCTCTCTCTCTATTCTTCTTCTCCCAATGCGGCGTTGCTACATATACATATATACACAATCTTAGGGAAGACGGCGAAAGTAGTTTGTATCACTCCTGGCTAGAGAAAGAAATATTATAATTTATAATGTAGACGTCAGAGCTACACTTTCGGTGGCAGTTTGGCATTGCTCGGCAAACGTATTTTGAATATAAATAAAATAAATAGAGAAATCAGCTGCTACAAAAAGGACTGGAGTAGGGATGTCCATAGTTTGAAAAACAAGTTTGGACTCGACTCTTCTACGTTAACTCTACTCATTTTTTTTTTACAATGAGCTGAAGTCTATTAATTACTTGAGCTAATTGATAGATTGATTGATTGATGGGCCAAAAATATATATAATCCCAAAAGGGAGAAATTATTAATTAACTCTGAGTTGTGTGTTGGGTATATAGATTGCTGGCCTTGATTGAACCTTGATGTGTACCTCAAACTCTTCTCTTTTCTTCTGCTCCCAATCCCCTTTCCTAGCAGCTGGCACAAAATGTCTCTCTATAATTAATAATTAATTAATTATTTGAGATTCAATTAATAAAACACAATAGGGACTCTAATTTTGCTCGTGTTTGTCGTCCCGTTAAATTCTTCGAGTTATAATTAAATTACTCTGATTTTTCATTTTTATTTCGAACCTCAAAATAGCCTTATTACTGGTGAAGTAACTTGCAAGACGTGTTTTGTTTTTTAAATTGTCCATAGACACAGTTTTACTTTATTTAAAGTCAAATTGACTTTTTGCTAAAAAAAAAGAAAAGAAAAAGATCCTTAAAATGGTATCTTTAGCAGAATATGTTTCTAATTATGATGACATTAATAAAGTTCTCCTAAACTACCCTCGTCTTCCCTATGTACATTGCTGGCCGTATAGGAACGTACCTTCTCAGTCCTCACTCCTTCTCCTTTTATTATTACATTTATATTAGTAGTATTACTATTAGCTCTCTCTCTGTACGTCTATTAATACTTTTGTCGTAAAATGTACCTACAATCTCACACTAAATAATTTTACCTATAAATTATATTTATGGTTTGATATGATAGCATTGCACCTCCTTAATTATTTATGAAATATTACTTTTTTTTCTTCATAAGCAGCAAATGTGAAAAAAAAAAAAAAGAAGCGGCTGTACTGATTAATATCTAATCAAGTCATTAGTCATTAGTAATGACTCATTACTGATTACAATATACGAGGGTTGAATATGCGAATGTTTTCACTGCACATTCATTTTTAAAGATATTGTAAAAATTTAAAGAGCAAATGAAAATTTCATACATAGCGGTTCATCCTTTTGAATTGAATAATCTGGATGAGAGGCTGCATTAGTTCCAAAAGCCAACAAACAAAATGCCTTGTTGACCTTTCCCAAATAATAACAATGACGAGAGTTCATGATTTTGTTTCCGACCTCGCTCATTGAAATGAAATGTTGTCCGGGATCCCCAAATTGATCAGATTATTGCCAAAATTCGAGCAGGAGAGGAACCCCATCAGATACAACGGAAATGATTGAGTCAGTGTGTCTAGCTATGGAGATGGATGGACGTGTCACACAATCAGGGAGCTTTCCTTGGAGTATGATCTTTCATTGTGGACCGTCAAACAAATCCTCACTAAAGATCTTAGTCTCTTAAAACGTTGTGCAAGATGGGTACCTCAAATTCTCAAAGAGGAGCACAAAAAGAGAAGGGTGGAATGTGCAAAGGAATTTTTGAGGGCTTGTCGGACTCATCCGAGTTACATAAAATCAATTGTGACAACTGGGGAGTCTTGGATATCCTTCACCACACCCGAAACCAAAGAACAATCAAAACAAGCTCCACAAATGCCAAAGTAATGATTGTTTATACACTTGATATACACTCATTATGTGCCAAAAGGCCAGACTGTTGACTTTATTCATGTTATGTAGACGTTTTTAGATCATTTTGGGGGGGAAAACCGGAACTAAAGGCTGGAAACTGGACCCTTCACATGGACAATGACCGTTATCACACTTCCAAGCAAACTAAAAAATTCTTGGATTCCCGTGGGATCAAGACCATATTCCACTCATCCCTACTATCCTGATTTGTCACCACCTGACTTCTTCTTGTTACCTCAAGCCAAAGAACTTCTCGCTGGAAGATCATTTGAGACCTTGGCAGAGATAAGATCAGCTTGGGAGAGAGTCACAAACCCTAAGTCGGAAATGGACTTGGGAAAGGGTATGGATGGGTGGATTCGGCGATGGAAAAAGTGCATCGACATTGATGGAGGATATTTCGAAAAATAATATTATTCATGTTTTCTTTGTAATCATTTAATTACCCCCGAAATAAAACATTTGCATATTCTACCATGCAACCCTCGTATTATATGGAACTCCCTAAGGTAATTATAAAATAAAACAATTATTAAACTTCTAAACCATGATATGATTTCATTATAAGTTATACAAATATTTAAAAACATCGTTAAATAGTATTCAAAATGGGGGGAGGATGTTCAACATGTCATTCATCCCTTGATGAGGATGTTCTAACATATTTGGTCTCAAATACAAGATTCTCCAAAAATATGGTCAAGAGCCTATGGACTCGATTTCAAAATTTAGACAATGGAAAAAAAGGGTTCCTTATCCCATCAGACATGATGGAGATTTCTAAATTTCGAGCAAATCCGCTAGCAGAGCGCCTCATAATAACGATATTTTATATAGACAAATCATCAATACAGCCAAGAAATCGCCCCATAAATTTGGATGATATTAAAATTACATTTCCCCATTTTGTTGAATCATTTGATTGGTTTCATGGATCGGACGATCATCCTCATATGACAATCAATAAAGTTAAATTTTTATTCAATATATTCGACATCCAGGGAACTGGACACATTAACATAAATCAGATTTATCATCTATTGGAAATCCTGTCCAATTATAGTTCCACCGTTGAAGATAGATTGTGGAGTATATCAGAAGAAATATTAATGGATATGAAACAAAGCGATGATGAAAAAGCATACATTACTTTTGAAGAATTTTTTAAAGCACTGGATCTCATTAGAGTGCATGCTAACATGAATATTAACTTTTAATCAAGTAAAATACATTTTTCAAAAATATATACACATAAAACAAGTTCAAATTAAAACAACAAAATAACTTTAATCAATAATATAATTGATAATAATGTGTATACAAAACAATTGTTGTAAATTAATAGGACATATCTTGGGTTTATATAAAAAAAAAAAACTAATTAAACGCATGTAAAAAGTAAATTCTTAGTCTGTATCCAATGCTCCGACTTTAGACTCCACGTACTCTAAAGCCTTTTTCTTAATTCGATCGACCTTAAAATCATCGTTTTGTAAGGTCTCAAAATCAATATACTTCTTAAAGATGGTCTTCATCTTTTTCGGTTGAAGATTTAAAGTTATCATTCTTTCAAACAAGTCTCTAGTAGCTTGAATTTCTTCGGCTTTGACTAAAGTGTCCGCATAGACATTCCACAAGTCTATCCTCTTGGGATAATTACTCAGTATTGTCTCGAAAATAGTTTTCCCCCTCTCAATTTCACCATATTTAAATTCCATTTGAGCAAATTTAACCGTTACCTCAACATGATGTTTCTTGTCCAAATGTTGAAGAGCTCTTTGGAGAGTAAACCTTGCCTCCTTCAAGTTTTTAACACTTTCAAAATAATGCCGTCCAAGTTTTGACCAGACTTCAATTTCCTTCCCAAATTTTCTAGCCATTGTTTTATAAAGCTCTTCAGCTTTTTGACTTTTACCAGATTGCGAATATATGTGACTCACGCGACTATACACTTTATATTCATTATTATACTTTAAGATCTCCTTTAGTAAATTTTCAACTTCCTCTTCAGAACTAACAGACTCTTCCAGATTAAACCAAGCAATATAAACATTGAGTCTTTCTTCTTCTTCACGGAAGTTGATCTTTTCAATAGCTCTCTTAATAACACTTCGAGCCTCTTTCATTTCTCCTTTGTTGGCATGGAACGCTATGTATTGAATCCAATGTAATGAAGAATCCGGATTCGCAAGAACAATTTTATCAAAATCATCAACGGATTTCGGCTCTATTTCTTCACCGTTAATGACAGACTCTTCAGTTTTACGAATCTCCTCCTTTTCCAACTTACTTAAGGCTTTTGCTTCACTTTTACTTAAATGAGTTTTTTTCTTCTTGGATTCATCTGTTTCGTTTGAATCCTCAACTGACTTGAGTAAAGGACCTTCTCCCCATGGATTAAAGTTTTCATCCTCAACATCAATACTCATCTCCTCCACTTCATTTATTGGAGAAGATTCGACTACCTCCTGGATCTTTGGTTCAGGAATCTTTAACTTTTTCAAAATTGTTGTGTCAATATTTTTATCAACTTTCCTTTTTTTAAATGTTTCCTTGACTTTGAGTAATTTAGGGTCATCAATCACACCTATAGCGTCAATACGATCCTTAATTTGTACATTATAGGTTTTCTCAAACGATAGCGCATCAAACTTGCCTTTCCAGTCATTAAGATTTCTGCGAGATGCAACCTTCAATAATCGGCCTTTATATCTAACGGGAGATACGACCATCATTAAGATATAATGGAACTCATCCTTAGACCAAATTGGTTTTGCTTGTACATATTGGTCGACTCTCAAAGGTTTTTCTTTCATAAGAGTCAAATCTGAGACAATATCAATCTTATTAGTGAGTTGGAGAACATCCATTTCATAATCTACGAACAAAACAGCGACTGGAATAGGAGACTCCTCATCGAAATCATCATAAAGATTCGTGTTTGTAATTACTCCCCTTATTTTACCGACAGACACCATGACTCCAAAGTCATTCCTTTCAACAAATTTTGCGCTTATTACCATACCAGGTTCATAATTCTTCAAGGGCCCTTTTACAGATTTTCTAATGAATTTGAGTTCCTCAATTAGACCTAAAACAAGACTTACTTCCTCATTGATGGAAATGGCACTCACTTTGGCGCTTAAAACCACAGACTCCTTTTCTTCATTTTTGTCTGTGATCTTTACATGCATTGATGAATGCACTGAGAGAATATCGTGAATATCTTCAACAAAGAAATCTGCGAGTGAGCGCAAGGGTATGGTTTCCATTTTCATCGTTGACTTTGTCAGAGGAAAAATTACAGAGGGACCAATTTTGTGGATCTTATTAATCATTGCTGGGACAACGAGGCCCAAATGAACGTCTTCAAAACTCTTGATGGAGCTAGCATCGTATGAGAGAAAGGATTTTTTAAGCGTGAGAAGAGGGATAGCATCATGCATTAGAAATAAGGCCTCTTTGATCACGTCTCCGACTGAATAGGATTGTCTTAAGCAATTTGCAAGAAATACATTATCCGTCAAATGATTTGTGGGTATAAAACCAGATACAGTTTTATCAGGGTCATTACTTTGATTAATGTTAACAGAGAGTCCGTTTGAGTCCACGTTAGATACCCAGCATGAGTACTTTTCACCAATAGTGAGTGAATTCATCTTGGCAATTTCTTTTTTATTCTTGGACTTACCATTATTTAAAAGACGGAGACTCAGTATCATTTTCTCCTTTTGCTCATCCATTTTCTTCACTTTGCATTTAATAACTTGACCTGGATGAAACATTTTGTCAAGATATTCAATAGGATCAGAGCTAACTTCTTCTTTGGAGACCCAACCTTTTGTTCCTCCATAGAGCTCAAGAAGCAATCCATTGTTTTTGACTTGAACAACAACACCCTTAGTCTCAATATTAAGGAATTTAGGATCATATGAATCAACTATCGGATACTCAGTCTTCACTAAAACAGGTTTGGCTGTTAATGTGATACCCTTCTTATGTTTGGCATTAGGTAAAGTTAATACCCTGCATTTGATCTTCGCTCCAACAGAGAATTTGAGTTCAGGATTTTTCAATGGTATGCTTGTGAGATGCATATTCCTAATAAATGCATTGATTCTTCCGAGCACCACACAAACTCCCTTTTCTTTGAATGCCTTGATCTTGGCAATTACATGATCCCCTATTTTTAAAGACTTATAAGTTATCAATCCACTATCAATCATATCCTTTTTCAACGATCCTATATAAACCAAAGTCATCTTATCCAATTGAATTAACCTCACTAATTTAATTTTGGATTTAAGAGTATACGTTTCTTTCAACTTCTTAAAGTTCTTTGTACCATCCAAAGCCTCAAATGGATTCACAAATATGATTATTTTCTCACCTTTAATCACTTTTTTCAAATATAACCCCTTGGGTGACACAGACACAACGGAGCAGTTTTTAACCAGTTCTCCAGCATTTATAGGGCCACTTAAAGCGTTTACTCCTCCCGTGAATACATTTTCCTTTAAACTCAGATAAACGGTATTAACAATGGGAGCAACATATAAAACAGAGGCCTTCAATTCTTGACCTTCCTCAAATTCTTGATCAACATCATAGTGAGGAAAGGGAACAATCCCCTCAAGTTCTCCAAAGGAGACAGAGAAACCCCCCATGATTCTTTTCTTATACTGAACATTAATCCGCATTCCAGGTATCAGGGAGTGCAAAGAACTTGGATTTTCAACAACTGACTTTTTCTTGAGGGACAGAGACACAGTGTTTGCAACCTCATCCTTGGCAGAAACAGTAGCACAAACAATTTCTCCAACCACTAACTTTGTCTTTTTGGCCGATAAAAATGCTCGTACTCCTTTAAGACCAATATCTACGGTGTATCCATGGTCTTGAACACTAGAAATAATCCCACTTAATTGAGTTCCAACATTTAAATGATGAAGAGAAAAAAGATTGAGATCCGGCTCGGCAGAGACTTTAACTAAATATTTTCCCTCTGCCGTTTTGTCAACAGATGATATAGTGAGGGGAAGAACGGTGCCTATTGGGAGCATGTCCTCCAGTTGAGGAACATTAAGATCGTCAGAGGAGTTTTTCTGAGCTACTTGAACAAGTAAATCATTGTAGATCTTGGAAATTTTAGTAATGGGAAGAGAGGCGCTCAGATATCCTGGAAGACAGAATTTGACTTGATACTGCTCTACGGAATAGACGACTCCCAGGACTTTCATTCCTGGGGAAAGAGTGCTATAGGTTAAACTCCCAGCATGGGACACCTCCATTTTAGAAGCATCCTCCTTCTCCTCGCCAGCGCCCGACGACTTTTTCTACATGAGAGAAATTATTAAAAAAAAGAAGCTATTAAAATATCAAGAGATTCCGTTCATTGGTTCTGGAGATATGGCCGTTTTCGCAAATGTCTTAATTTCGACACATTTCCGTGAATATCTCCAGAGCCAATGAAGAATAAGAAGAGTTTATTACGCCTAAATACCTTATTTTTCTTCCTAGTCCCCTTGGTCTTTGATTTATTATCAACTCCTTCACCTCCTCCGGAATTCCCGAACAAATCCTGACTCTGAGCATTTTTCTTTTTCTTAGAAGGGAAGTCCTGATCTTCGGACTCATCCGCATCGCCTTCAACTCTCTTCCTCTTCTTCTTGATAGACGCTACTCCTCCTCTCGGAAAGGATTTTTCTTCCTCGATGGACATTCTGTTGTGGGACTCTCCAAAAGCAGGACTAACACCACGACTTATTAAAAAACAACGTGGGCTCTGTTATTGTTTACTTTATTCTTTTGATCAGCTGACTATTTTGTAGCTCCGCCTTCTTCTTCCTCTTCTTCTTCTTTACTTTATAAATATTTAACTCATATATTTTGCTATTAAAATAACTTCAAATATTAACACGTCAGATGATGAAGTTTGTTTTTATTCATAGTTCATAAGTAACTAAGTACCATATTGCAAAACAAAATGCAGAGTATTCTATACTAAAGCTATTTTTAGACTTTAAGTTATAGTTGCACAATGAGTACTTAAGGAGTAGTTTTTACTCCTTTCACGGAATATTAAAAGTTATATAGACATAAGTACTCAGGTATATTTAGATATGAAGCTTCTTCATGATATTAATATATATGACTTTTAACAAAGAAGAAAATTAAAAATTATAATTTGTAGAAAATGAAAATAAAAGATAAATAAATATTCAATTTTTAAAAATCATCAATCATTAAGAGGCTCTTCGGATCTCTTTCTCCTGAATGGAGGCACGTCGAGCTTTTTTGGCCACTCGCAACCTCGACTCACAAAAGGGAAAGGAAAAATTTGGAAAAATATATGGTAGTTACTCTTCTGTATTTTCCATGTTGCCAACTTGTTAATATTTGACAGAATTTATTATTTAGATATACTATATAATTATAAATTTTACCAATCATAAACCAATCGTTACTACTCCTAATATATTCAAAAAACAAAAAAAGGGCGCGCAATCCTTGATTTAATATATTTTGTATGCATCAACATCAGAAATAATAATAATACCCTTTTAGAGTTCATAATACGTAGGATCAGCTGCTTTAAATCAAAAGAGTCAAATGATGAAAATCAGCTGAAGGGAGAATACAGTGTGTTTTTGTTTATCCCAAAAAGCTCGTCGTGAGGGTGAGCTATTGAAGACTTTTTTTCTTCAGATGCTCTCTTCAGAAAGATTTCTTAATAGACTCAAATTCAATTCAAATTATTTTTTCCTGGGCCTTCCTCATTCTACATTGAGAGTGAAGAAAGTGAGCTCCTAAATTAATTCCTTGTTTTATATCCAAGTTTATTTGATTGTCTGACAATTTGTTTTCTATTGGCCCTTTCATTCGGAGATTTGGATCTTGAGAGTGAGATAAAAGAATAAAATAAAGTTATGAAAGGTCTTGGCCTTGTCAAACCATTGTGTTGGGGATTCGCAACTCGATACGTCCCCCTTTTTATTCGATAAAACTATTATTTTGCGTGTTGTTCACATTCAAAAGGCTAAAATTCTCATGAATGTGATTCGGCTTTAATATGTCAACTCTATCGTTCTTTTTTGTATCAATGTAATTAATTATTATTAAAAGAGGAATAAATCTTTATGGCTACATATTTTTAATCATAACAGTAGTCTAAAAATACAAATTATAATTGAGTGTTGGATCATATATGTAGGTCAACTAAAAGTCAGTGTCTTTTAACTGATATATCTATTGATTTTTTTTAGGCCAGATTGACAGAATATTAACCTTTTATAAGGCGTTTTTCTATCCACGTTTAAACTAAATTGGCTTCATTGCAGCGAAAAACAATTGTTTCAAGGGGTATACATGTGTACATAAGAAATGCTTAGAGGCCCACTGAGAGGGTTGCACAACTGATACACGATGGGATTGATGGGTTGATTTTGAAAAAGATTGAAGTGAATTCTTCCATATTTTGGTGTAAGTGGCTTTAAAAAGAGTCAATGCTTGCAATTAAACTAATATGAACTTATTAATTTATGTTAATGTTGCAAGTTATTAAAGAGACATTAATAAAGTTCTTCGTTTTTTAAATAACATAAAATTTAGCAAAAAATATAAAATGAATGTTTTAAGCTAAAAAGAGGTTTTATGAGTACAAAAGGATGAAAAGATCCGACATTTACATCGTACTTTTTATAAATAGAGCTGGGTTCAATACATTAATTAGTTAATTATTATTATCATTGGGGGCATTTAAGTTTTCTTCCTGATTTTGTAAATTCTTTCTGGGTTTTTTTTGTAACAATTAAATTTTATAGGGCTTTTTTAGGATATTTCAAAACTATAATTGAACTTTTATATAAAATTACGAATCTTCTTTAAATATAACTTCAAAATTAATTTCCTGACAAATTCTTTATTTTTATCGATATATTTTAATAATAAAAAATATCAATCCCTAGTCAAAATAGGTATGTATATCCTGTTTTGTCAAGCAATGAATTGTTTTTAACAAACCATTACATAAAAAAAATTAGAACAGACAATCAGAAAAGGAAGGGGCTATTGTTTGCCTTTCAAATAAATTATAATCATATAATTCCAAGACAAAATGTGTGATTTCTTGGATATTTGCTCATTTTTCACAATTTTCTGAACTTTGTACAGGATTGGAAAATGTAAAAATGGACATTTCTTCATTAATAAAAATAAAGAAGAATAGATCATATTGAAAATACGATGTAATAACGGATCTTTTCATGTTTTTGTACTCAAAAGACCTCTTTTTAACATAAAATTTTTCGTAATATAATACATATATATTCAAATCACTTTGTAGAGCACAAAACCAATCGTTTTTTAGTCAAGATGAAATTAAAAAATAAGTTAAAAATAACAACGTTATATATATTCGCAATACAAAGTAAATCATTACTGTCTTATATCTAAAACGTAAGAATATTTATCATTAAAACTAGTCGACTTTAAAACATATATAACATTTATCTATTTATTTAAATTGTGAGTAATTAATTACTATCCCGATGGTCAAATAAGATGGTTTAACTTAGACGATATTAATATTATAAAAAAAATAATATATTTAGTAAATAAATTTTATAAGAAAAATAACATTTTTACACCATTTATCATCGAAAGTGGATGAGAACTACAAAAAGTGTCCACATTTTGTACATTTACCGTGTGCAATGTATTCATAATATTCTAAGACTATACAAAAAAAGAGAGTTTGTTTGATATTATTATGTTTTTGCACATTTTTCCATATTGCAGATTAAGAACACCCGAGAAAAAAAAACCCAGTTAAAAGTTGATCTATAGAGCAGTGCTTTTCAACCTTTTTGCTGGAGTGGAACCCCATGGAAACATTCCACTGGCTCGAGGAACCCCTGTGCTATAATTTGGTTGTCTTATGCAAAAAACAGCATTTAATTAATTATACAAAAAAATTAAATTTGTAATAAAATGAAAATACTCATGTTCAGAGTATTGTACATGAAATGAAAACAAAAATGTACATGTTTGAATATATAATATTCATTCTTATGAAAAAAGTCAATGGGAAACTTGCGCCTGGTGTTTCTTGCACAACTCTTTAAGATTGGGTCGTGTTTTTGATAGACACACACGAAGTTCATCTTCCACAGACCGCAATTGTGCTCGTTTCTTGTCCTTGATGGCTGTTACATCTGAAAATCCAAATTATTCACACAAGTAGGAGGTTGAAAATTGCATAAGAAGTCGTAGCAGCGCTTTCTGGGCAATTGCAGGATATTCCTTTTCAACCAGCAGCCAAAATGCATTCAGGTTAAGTTCAGAATGCTTCAGCTTTAATGTCCTGTCATTTAGAACACTGGCAAGTTCTTATTCTTTTGTATGTGAATTGTTCTTCAGACGGCTCAAATTCTACAAATGGGTTTCTAATCCAGTCATACTGGTGAACAGATATTGATGGAAAATATTTGTCAAGATTTGTTAACAAAGTGTCCAAATGGTTCAAAATCAGTAGCCTAATTTCTTGACAATTCCTTTTAAAAACACATGGAAACATTTCAAAATTTCCTGCAGCTATGCGTTTCTTCCATATGGTCAATTTCTTCTGAAAAGCATTTATTTTGTCAGTAGAAGACAATAGATTTTCGTTCCTGCCCTGCATGCTATTGTTCAAGAGGTTTAGTTCATGAAATATATCGGCAAGATATGCTAACTTCGAACACCAATGGCCATTACTTAAACATTCGCAAAGTCTTTCAGGTTTTCTTGCAAACAAAAGGTCAATAACTCTTCTCTTAATTCGTAAAAACGAGACAATACTTTCCCCCTTGACAACCATCGTAATTCTGTGCGCTGGATTAAGTTGGAATGTTCTGCTTCCATACCCACACAAAGTTTCTCAAACTGTCGACATTTAAGTGGCCTCATCTTGATGTAATTAACTATTTTAACTACCATATCCAATGCAGATTTTAGTTCAGATCCAAGAATTTTAGCTACTAGTGCTTCTCTATGAATGAAACAATGAGTATGGATAATATTTGGATTTCGTTTTTGTGCGATTGGGACAAAGCCTTTAAGACATCCTGTCATTGCAGGGGCACCATCTGTACAAATACCAGCACAGTTTTTCCAGTTCAATCCACAATACTCTAAATATGAGTTCAAAACATGAAATACATCTTGTCCTTTCGTTGTCCCTGGCAATTCCTTGCAACACAGAAAGTCTTCTACAATAGCTTCATCATCAATAAATCGAACAAATACAAGGAGTTGTGCTTTACCACTAATGTCCGTACTCTCATCAACTTGAAGTGCAAATAAGTTATGTTTCAGTACTTCTAATTTAAGATTGCATTCAATGTCTCCTGACATGTCTTGAATGCGCCGACTTATTGTGTTGTCAGAAAGTGGAATTTTATTTACCTCTGATACAGCATCCTCTCCAAATATTATCCTCACTATTTCTTGGCATGCAGGTAAAATTACAGTTTCAGCGATGGTATGAGATTTCATTTTTCTTGCAACTATCTCCGCCACAGCATAACTTGCTTCCTGTCCTTTGTCACTCAACATAAACTTTTTGGCAAACATAGAAACCTGCCTTTTATTACATTTCATTTCTCGTTGAAAATATTGTTCATCTTTGCTCGACAACTATGGATATTTAGTTATTAAATGTCGTTTCAGTTTGGCTGGTGCCATAGCACTGTTAGCCAGCTTCTCCCCACAAACAATACACAAAGGTGAAGGGCACTCTGGGTTTCCAGTCCAAGTAAATCCCAGAGCTATGTAGTTTTCACAATATTGACGAACTTTTAGTTGTAGGTTAATTCCACCATTTTTTGATTTCGATGGGGCAGCATCGCTGGTAGTGGTTTCAGCATCAAATGAGTCCCTCAGATCCAGTGTCTCTTCATCTGCATCTCTCTAGTGTTTTTTCACAAATCTATCCATGGTTGTAAAATCTGTAAAAGAGTTTAATGAATGTAACGAGTTTAATCATGTAAAATTTAGTATATTCAAACAATAAAATTTAAAAGATATGCATATATTAATACAATGAATTTTCGAAATTGAATTTAACATGTTGTTTATTTGGTCCTTGCTCTAATTTAGAAATTGCGGAACCCCTGGACTGTACTGGCGGAACCCTAAGGTTCCGTGGAACCTTGGTTGAAAACCACTGCTATAGAGGTTTTCGATTATATTATCTGAAAAACGGTGCTTTCTCTTTTGAAGCAATTGTATACATTTGGCTTGTAGCAATTTCCCAAACAAGTGCTATTAAAAGATATTTTTATACATATTGTGAGGAAATAAAGTTTGACTCAATTAGTTCCTTCCTTTCAATGTTTTATTTGTCAATATGGAGGAGATCAATAATTGATGAAGACGTCCCTTCAAAAATATCTATTAATAACACTTGATATTGGGATGACTCTAATTCTATTAAATTAATTCATCAATTTTTGCTTTAATTAATTATTTTTAAGCATATTTTTAAATTTTGAACTAATCGTACAACCTGAGATGATGGAATCTATATAGATTATTTATTTTTTTGTAAAAATCATATCGATATTCTTCTCTTTATACTATTTTAACCAAGTTTTTCTGCTTCTAGCTTGCTTCTGCTTTTTTTTCTCCGACGTCTACTCTTTTTTTTAAATAAGATCTTTGAATGTACTCAATGGGTTGACATTTGACAATAATTAAAAATAATTTTATAAATTATTCAATTTTGTCATCAACGGGTATTTTTACTTTATTTTATATTCATCAATCATCTCATCAACGTATTTTCCTTTACAACTTCTGTCTCAGCTTCGTCCCCTACTTTTTAAGAAAAGGAATTAACGTGCGTCTTAGCCTGCACCGTGGTAGCTTGTGCTATTCTAGCCTGAGCCACATTCTTCCACTTCAGGGATTAACCGGCTCACACCTCCCCACCTCCTTACTTCATCGTCCATCGAAGACGTATATAGACACACTTTTTCTCTTTCTAATTTCTTGTATTATATTCAACGATATTTTGTGAAGAAAATCATTTTTTAAAGACGAGTCATGTTCATTTATCTCTGTACATCTTACAAATTTCCGTAATGGAAAATAAATCTTATTTCTCCCAAATGCTCAATCTCTGTAAATATATGTTCATGCATCTTTTCTATGTCATATGTATAAATCTTGTTATTTCGGCTCAAAATTTTAATTCTGTCTATACCGAAATGATTTATTTTCATTTGAATGTATAATAAAATTATTAATCAATAATAATCCTGCAACCTTTTCTTATAAACACCCTTATCAATTGATAATAATTTTGTTTCGCCCTCTTCCTACAATTTACCGAACTAAACAATGCACCAAGTTTTCTTCTTTTTTTTTTCATATCATGTTCTGAATAATAACAATTTTTTTACCCCCAGTTTTCTCCTTGCTAAGTTTCAAAAATATTATTTGAAATACTGCAATTTGGGGAGAACGGGGTTGGTTGTTACGAACTATATGTTCAAATTACAAAAATTGCAACTTCAGCAATATTCATTGTACAACCATTAGGCCCTGGGAGAGAAGTACATGGAGAAGACAAAATTCCCAAATTGTTTATATAATATAAGCGTATAAATGATTTCAAGTGAGTTGTTTGAATACACTGAACATAATAACACAATTACAACGATCCAATTACAGTAACTGCAAGTTTTGCAATTTTCAATTTTATTCATTTTACTATTATGATGCTGAAGGAGAGATATTTGTGCATGGGGAGAAAAAGATTACAGAGAAGTAAATAAAATCTACACAATGTCGAATATCAGATATAAATAAATATAAACTAATTTGGCTCTGCTGTTTGGCTCCACAAAAGACAAAATTTTAAACACATTTTATAGATACATTTTTTCGTGGGATCAACTATTTTGTCAGAAATTGACGAATAAAAAAGTTCCAAAAACGGAAAATAAGGTTCAACCATTTTAATTTTGGGTATCTGAGGACTCTCAAAATGTGTAATACTTGTATGTCTACTAGTGAAAGTTAGTAGGAGATGCATGAGGAAATTTGACGTCTAACCGTTTTATATACATATATTAGGATTATTGTCTGCCCATTCAGTCTCTTGGATTTTTTATTTAATAACTTGGAAATGTAACACTGCTATATATTTGTAGATGACTGTAAATGGAATATAAACATATAACCGTAAATAAAGTTGCAGATATATTTCAATTTCATAGGTTCTGTCGTTTATGAGAAAAAAGAAATTCAATTCAAAACATGTTTTGTTTGGTTTTTCATTGTTGTTTCTAAATATAATATGTTTATGTTTAATTAATATTCTTGTACTCCGTCTCTGTTATTTATGAACCATCAATAACTAATGGTCATCAGTGATGGATAAGATATGGCTGTATTCAAATTTTCAACCTCACAGGCAAAGCATGAATCCCTTAAATAAGGACAATCTCTCCTCCCATCAACTCATGGTATTTGAACACAAACATATTTACAAATTGCCTTAGGGCTTGTTCCTCTATGTACATTATTGTAGTCTACATAGGTCACTACTAATAAAGAATGGATATATATACTGTTCCTTCAAAAAAAAATATTTGCTTTTCATAAAATCTTAGGATTTGTAAATGTTCTTGTATAGACAGTCAATTTGGAGTCTAAAATTAGTAAAATAATAAATATTTTTAGTTGAAATAACTACTGATGATGTTTAATCATTAGGTATGTATCATTGTTTACAAAAACCAAAGAGTCAAAATTAAATTTTGCATTCTAAACATGAATGATAACCTCTTCATGGGTAGTTAATTTTTCTTTGAGTAATAAATCTATTTTTGACATAAACAATGTTTTTTTTTTTGTACGAATGTACAACAATGTATATTTTTCATTAGAAATTACAAATCATCAGACATATTAAACGACAACAATAATCAAACTAGGGACATGGGCCTTCTTTTTCTATGAGGGTATCTATGATTCTTTTAAACCATGTAATAACCCTTTCATTCAAAGGGGTTTTTGTGCTTCGAAATTTATAAAAATAATTTTGAATTTTAGTTATGATAAAATTAATGAGTTCCTGTTTAGGGCCAGTAAAAATATAAAAACTATCCTTTATCCTAAAAAATGTTTTGAATTTAATAAAAACTTTAAAAGTCAAATGATCCCACACTTCTCTTGTCTCTTCACATTCATATAAAAAATGACTTGGAGTTTCCAGTGAACTGAGACAGAATAAACATCTTTCCTTCTCAGGCGTTCTACAATGTGTGCTCCGAGGGGAAGAGTACTGGTTATTAGCCTGTATTTAAACCAATACATATGACAATCGAAGCTTTTGTTTTTTAAATTACTTAGTAACTCTCCTGTGGATATACTAATATTTAATCTTTCCATCTTTCTTTCTATCTGCTTCAGGTATACCGTCTTGTCCTTCTGGAGCATCAGTCTCAATTGCTGATTTTTAAAACCTTGTATAAAATTTAAAAAGCAATCCCTCGGACCAATATCTCTACACTTGACCTTTGTTTCTGTCAGAATTTTTTCTCTCTCTAGTTTTTCACTAGTAGTGAATTTGTTTATTTGGTTGAAAATCTCCCCTATATAAGAAATCTTCCTCCTTATGGATGTGCCAACGAGGCATAGTAATCTTCTATTTTCTAGGGTTGGTTCCTGCCAATTCATTCTAGATAAAGTTATACCTGCCCACTCTTTGATGATTTCAAAGTTTCTATGCCAGAAGGGGCCAATTTCCTTTAAAAGATTTATCGTTCGATCTGGTCCTTCACCTTTTATTTCTTCTACTGTTGACCCTTCTCGAGATTTTAAGATTTCTTTAAAGATTCTTCCCCACACAGATTCGTCTTCAATAGATCTTCGAAACCAGTGAAAGACCATGACTTTCCAGAAGTGAGCAAAGGATACCATTCCCAGTCCCCCATACTTCCTCGGGCATATCATTCTTTTCCATGAGATATTTCTAATTCGCTCTTTTGGGAAAACGAAATCCAGACATGCATGTTCAACTTTCTCAGCAAATTTCTGACAGAAAGGAGATGTTCTAAGAATGTGTGTCACTTTTGGTAGTATGTAAGTGTTCCACAATATGATTCTTGCAGGGGGGTTTCTTGCCATTAATTTAGAAGATTTCGAAGTTTCCTGCTTTATTTTTATTTCTATTGAATTCTGATTTACTTGTATGTCTCTATCGTCAAGTAATATATAAGTTCCTAATATTTTGTGAATCGGGACTATTTTTATTTGTCCAATTGCCAAGCTTTCATTACAGGTTGTGATTATTTTGGTTTTCCGATAGTTGATTTTGAGACCCGATTTGACGGTGAATGCCTCAATTGCCGATATAGTATTTTTTATAGATGTTTGAATCTCCATTGGAAGGCCAGAATAGAGAACTGACACGTCGTCCGCATATGTTTCTAACTTGCATTCTATGGTACCACTTTTCATACCTTTTATTCCCTCGTCGGCATGTATTTTTTTAATCAAGGGGTTTAATGCCAGTATAAACAAATTTGGGGAGAGGGGGTCTCCTTGGCGGCATCCCCTACTCACTTGGAACCGATTCTTAATACTTTCGTAGTGAGTAAAAATATTCCGCAAGCAGACAGTAACCATTTTCGTGAACTTGTCCCCTAAACCATATCCTTTTAGGCATCTTATAATCCATTCGTGTGAGACGCTATCAGCTTTTTCAAAATCTACTGCCATTATCGCCGCATCCCTTCCACTTTTCATTGTCACAGAGGCCAAATCTTTAATTCCTCTGACCACGTCTTCCATATATCTGTTTTTGACAAAACCTTTTTGTGCTGGGTGTAATATATATGGAAGTAGATTCTGCACCCTTCTCGCTAAAATCCCACTATAGATTTTATAAGAGGTATTTAGCATGATAAGTGGCCTCAAGTTTTCGATCCATCGAGGGTCTTTCCCTGGTTTTGGTACTAGAGTCAGTTTTCCATCAGTGACATGATTTTCCAGCTTGCCTTTCGATACTCCCTCTTCGAAAACCCTTTTTAGTAACGGTGTTAGTATGGAGCAAAACTTTTTATAAAATTCTATTGAGAAACCATCCGGACCAGGAGCCTTATTTTTTTTGTTGTATGATATTATGTAATTCCGTATTTCTTCCTCCGAAATATCTCGATTCAACTCCTTCAGTAGACAGGCTGGTAGCTTCGGAGTCTTGGGTGAATTCTTTCGTTCAACCATCGCCTCCCCATCTATGAAAGGAAGAAAACATCTCTCGCATTTTATTCCGCCTTTATTTCCACATTCCCAACATCGATGCATACTTCTGAAATGATTCATCACTATTTCACTGATTTCCTTTCGATCATCCTTGAGCTCTCCTTTAGAATCAAAAATGGTTGCAATCTCTTTTTTTTTTCATTCGATTTTTTTCCATTCGTTTTACCCCCTCCACAATCATACCACTACCCGGTAGACCTCTATATCCACTTCTAATCAAGCCACCCTGGGTTTTCAATAGATCCAATCCTTTCAACTCTTCCTCGAGACTTAGGGATCGATTTTCCCCATCCCTTCTCAATTCGTTCTCCCTTCGTTTTTTTTCTGCACTTAGTGCCACCCCTAATTTGATGTATTCTCGTCTTGCCGAATCCAGGATTAATTTCAAGGCATGTGAGTATGTTTTTATGTTTCCTTTTTTCACTTTGTCAATAATGTTCTCAATCTTTCTTCTGATGGCGGCATCTGTCTCTCCTACCTCTAAGAGCAAGTTATTTAGTTTCCAATGCTTCGTGACTTTCTTATAAGGATTTCTTAATGAGAACATGATTGGATAGTGGTCTGAACTAGATGTTTGAAGCTTTTTATAATCTTTAGCAAGTGCACTTAGACCAGGCGTTATAAAAGCATAATCCAGCCTTGAACTTTTGATCACACTTTCGGCTCTCTTGATTGTGAAACGTGTGTCCAGGACTGCTATTGAACTTTAGTGCTAGGTCTTCCAAGTCATATTTGAGAACTAGTTCTTTCATTCTCCTTTTCGCTCCCCTATTGTTTTCTTTGCAGTAGTTGAAGGTATCCCTCTCCTGTTCCATTGCCATATTGAAATCCCCAACCATGGTTATCTCCTCTAGGACATCCTCTCCTCCAAACAGGGTAGAGTCGATGAAATTGTAAAATGATGGCGTATCTTTATTTGGGCCATGAATGGCCAAGATCTTGATTCTTCTCTCATTCCATATAAATGTAACTAAGACATAATTTCCCTCTCTATCAAGCTCGACAAGGTCAGGGTTTAAATGTTTTTTAATCGCCAATATCACACCTCTCGACGGGTAGCTTGATTTTTTATAAGTTGCTGCAGATTGAAAAATTTCATAATCAGATGAAAACTCACCCTGGAGTTTTGTTTTGTTTAATCTAGTGTCGCAGAGAGACAAGATACTGGGACTAAATGAACTAAAATAATCAATAACTTTTCTACGTTTACTGGCCTCAGAAATTGAATTGACGTTTGCGGAAATAACTTTTAAGTTCATAAAATCGTTAATATAGAGCTAAAATATGACTGGTATAATAATCTTCGAACTGAAAGGAAGGGGTTTTGAAAATGGGGATTGGTGGGTAAAATAAAAATTAAAAAAAAAGAACACAATCATTACAACACTAATGAGGAAAAGAAAACGCATTAAATATTTAAAAAAAGGCAAAACAAAAAACAAAACACCGACCGGATTGCGTCTTTCATTCAGTTTGTATTCCTAAGAGAGATGTGTTCTTTCCTTGAAGCCTATCCTCTGTCTTGATAAACTCAGGAGTCTTCCCATCTGTATAATTCATACTTTTTCTGTTCGACCTTTTATTTGACTGTTCTTCTGGGCTTTCAGGATATCTTTTTTTCGACTTAGACTCATTATTTTCTGAGTTATTCTTCTTGCTTTTGGTAGTCTTTTTTCTGAAAACTAGTGCCCAGTCTTTCCTTAGAGGGTTCTTCTCAGCTTTTTTCAACATAAACAATGTTGGCATAATTTTGAAACTTGGTTTAAAAAATGTATATATTGTGGTATAAATTATGTTCTAACGTATTCGTATACAAGCCACAGTTCAAAACTTGACAGCTCTTTAGTATAAAAGTATTTGTCATTAAATTTTGATAACATTGAATTCTTGCTTCTTACATTCCAAGCAAAATCATAATTAACCTAAGTGAATAAGTAAAAATAAAAACAAATTGACTCCCTGCCTTAAGATCTTGGGAGCATTTACTTCCTGATTTTGGAAATTCTTCAATCATCATTCACAGTCCCACTAACTTTTACACCATTTACATGGCTTTCCTTTTGCTTTCCGTTGAAAAGTTATTCAGATGGTTTTTTTGAACCATCATATAAGGCCAGAACTTTTGTTGTTCACCTCGAATAAACAAATATAATTCACATTAATTAAAATATAAACATATTGCCATATTTCTATATTCTAAATTTCATAATAATTATATTTCTCTAAATTATATCAAATAGTTAATATTTTTTAAAGAAGTTCTTTATTATTCATTTCAGATATATAATTTTTATTTCATTTACTATATTTGTTTATATTTAGTGTCAAAAATGGAAAAAGGTATTAAGCTCATAGAGATTAGGTAATCACTTTTTCTGTATTTTCAGCATTCAATATGAAATTTTCTCAAATATGAAAGGAGGTACAGAACTGTTTAGTACATTTTATACAACTTCAAGGTATTTATTCAGATTAAGTTTGTATACTTTTGTAAAGCTACTTGCTTCTGTATCTTAAAATTTTAGTCTTCATTTAATTTTAAGAAGTATATAGTTTTCATTTATAACTATTGAATTCAAGTATAGTAGAAAATTAATCGTCTCAGCCGCGACACTTTTTTAACTTCATACAACAACATAATCAAGGAGGATCCTACAGTAACTGCCCCATTGAAAAATGTGGATGTTTAAGAGAGACGATGCCATTGATTGTGAGGTAGATAACGATACTTATGCCGAGAGATGAGTTTATATGAATATGTGGGAATGAAGTACATGAATAAAATCCACCCGCGGGAACTTAAAAAATGAGTAAATTGGACTATAAATAATGAAATTGAATTTATTTATTCAAAAAAGATCTAATTTTATATGCAATGACTTAGTTTTAACAGCTCATATAGATGTACTATTCTCACTCAAGAGAGCAATATCCATCGATTAAGCGTTGTCAAATTTCTTAATACATATTTTGAAAGACTTGGAGTAATCACCAAAACACTTACTAATGTCGAGGGTTTTTTTCGAGATTGAGTGATACTATAATTCAACACTACAACTAAATCGTTTCATAATTACTTTGACTGTGATTAAATCTTCGACTTACGATTAAATAGTTAATAAGAAAATAAAAAAACTCAATACTATTTAAGGCATAATTATTTTTTTCGTTCTAATCAAACACACACATACAAATACCTCATGTGAACACAACAATCAGCTTCCACATAGTTTATTACAAAATAAAATGAAATAGTAATGCGCCTTTTTGGAATCATTCTGCTACAATTCTGCATCTGTGTTTGCCTCGGAAGAAATGAAACAAAGTTTCAAAATATATTTCAAAAAATGGAATTTGATAAATTGATCTTTATTCATGAGAAAAATGTGACTAAGAATGAATTTAAGTCCATAGGTATCATCAATATACATAATTATTTTCAATCATACATACACTTTTATAAAGCATTTATAGTAAGTATTCTTGCACAAAACCCAGCGATGATATTTACTGAATAATTACCTAATTATTTTTAAATCATCAATTAATCTCTATGTTAAATTGCCTAATTAATTGTATAAATTATAATTAGTTGTATAAGTCTAAGATTAAAATTTTCCTCCTCTAAAAGCAAGGTCCTTTGTGAAAGCGAACGTGAAAATTCAAATCTTTCAATTGAGTGAAAAACATTTGGAAACCTGTTCCACAGCCATTCTATTGAAGACACTAACAAACGAAACAAAGGCGAATATAGAGATATTTTCAAAAAATTGAGGTAGTAACAATTTATTCCTTGTTCAAGTGGATCATAGTACTTACTCAAAAGATCAAATTCGAGACTTTCTATCAGATATATCCATATTCAAAAGCTTTTTTTGGATTGGAGATGATGAAAATAACTATGTATTCGAAGTTCATTTATTGGGTCAACATCATTCACACATCTTAAGGAGTATTAGATTTAATAATATGATTGGAAAAGTGGAGAACGACTTATTCAATTTCTACGGCTTGCATTTTAAGGTACTAACTATGTTTGTGTTTAAAAGTTCTATTTATATCAAGTTACTAAATGAAAAACAAACTACATTGAAATAGTTTTGGGTCGGTCTCCAAAAACTATAAAGACTGCAGTCCTGTCAATCCATTCCTCATTAATTTTATCAGTCTTGGGACCAATCTTGGTCGGCCTTACAGTATTGCGTATTTTCAGCTGTTGAAGTTTCAGTAGTTTTTAAAACACTAGTCTTTGTTTTTATTGTATTCTTCAGGGCTAAAGGACTGACTAATCGGTCTTGGTCACGTCGAGCTTTTTTGTCCACTCGCAACCTCGACTCACAAAAGGGAAAGGAAAAATTTGGAAAAACAGCAACTGGTAGCTGCTACCCTTCTGTATTTTCCTTGTTGCCAACTTTTTAATATTGTGCAGAATTATTATTTAGATATAGATACTATACATTGATAAATTATATCAATATATAAATCAATCGTCAACGTTTGTATAATATTTACAAATTCAAAAAAAGGGCGCGTAATCCTTGATTTAATATACTTTTATATAATATATCAAAATCATAAATAATAATAATAATACCCTTTTTGAGTTCATAGCATGTAGAGTCAGCTGCTTTAAATCAAAAGAGTCAACTGATGAAAATCAGCTGAAGGGAGAATGGATCGTGTTTTTGTTCGTTATTCGTCGTAAGGACTGTTGAATGAGTGAAAAAGATGGGACCGATTATTAAAAAAAAAAAGACTGAGAGGGGAGACAGGAATGATTAATTAGGAACAGAGTCCAAGGACCGACCCAACACTACTTTGAATTAGACATCACAGTCAAAAAAAGAAAAGAAAATCGCTAAAAAATATGTATAATTCGTTCATATCATAATTCAAAGTACATATTATAATATTTGATAGACTTATGCTCTTCCATGGTTTGCATATTTGAATATTTAATCGATTGGATTTAGTTGAGGTAATATATGGACATGTGAGTGATTCCATGTCAAATCGACGAAAATAAGAACACAAATTTAGATTATTTTGAGTACAAAAGCTTATATGTATAAGAATAGAATGTATACTAAACTTTTGCTTACATATGTTAACAACTGTTCCTGAGGTATAAGCATTTTATTGAAATCCTCTCCTGGCCCAAAATTCAACGATTCCTAAATTTTTTCTCACAGCTTACATCTACATTTAAAAACACTGAAGTCATCATCACATACAATTTCGTTTAAAGGATAGAAAAACTTTTAATGAAGTCAAAAGTTATTTTCTCTCATTTTTTATACCACAAAATAGGTTCAAAAAATATTTATTTACTTTAGAATTGGGTAGTGCTCAGTTTGATGGGTAGAAAAAAAAGTTGCCAAAAGAGACTATGGGAGTCCATCTTGATTAAGTTATTAAAAGAAAGTAACCATTAACTTTTTTTGAATCCAGGGATACATTGATTTATAACATATATATAAGAGCTTCTCTAAGTTTCATTGTCTAAAGGTAATTTTTGTATAGACCATGAAAATAGACATTACTCGATCCAAAAGAAGAAAAAGAGCTAATACTTTTTGGAACTCATTTTTTATTACGGCAAAGGATTTTTTTTTTTTTTTTTAATTGGACCTAATTTACAGCTTTTCTTACCTTTTAAACTACTAAGTTCATGGGATTTACCAAAGAGTGGTTTGTAAAGTTATACACAAGTAAGGACTCTATGTAAAAGTTAATTGAAGTAAAAAGAATTTTGAGGCGAATTTTGAGAACTTGAATAAAACCTTCACATCTCGGAAACAGAGTGAGTTGAAATTTGATGACGTTTCTATTCTTATAAATAGGAGCATTTGATCTAAAAATAAACTAATTCTGTGATGATTCAGTGACTTTCATATGTTGAGTTGACGTGCTATTACCCATGAAGTAAAAATCATTTTGTAAAAAAATATTACACATTTTTTTATTGTTATCATTCAACCCCATAGACTATTATTTTTTTTATCCAAGTATTTAATTTTACCTCTTTACGTAATATGTATCCTTGTGGCCATTTGTATCCTTATTTAATGTGTAAGCATCATTCAAAGTCCAAGTACTTCTTTTGATTAAGTAGATGATATTTTTGTATTTTTTGTATTTTATATCCTAACAAAATGTAGAAACATTCATTTGATTTTATATAAGAATATTTTCATAATATAAATCAAGAAGACAAATAGAATAAGGTTACATATAACAATAATTAATGATATGTTAATGTAGCAAGTTATTAAAATGATAGTTTTTATGCTAAAAAGAGGTTTTGTGAGTACAAAAGGATGAAAAAATCCGACATTTACATCGTACTTTTTATTAATAGAGCTAGGTTCAATACATTACTTAATTAATTAATTATTATTATCATTGGGTGGGTGTATGTTTTCTTCCTGATTTTGTAAATTTTTTCTGGTTGTTTTTTTCTTGTAAGAATTAAATTTCCTAGGGCTTTTCTAGGAAACTTCAAAAAAAAAAAAAAAATCAAAACTATAATTGAATTTATATCAGAAATTACGAATTTTCTTTAAATATAACTTCAAAATTAATTTCCTAACAAATTCTTTATTTTAATTGATATATTTTACCCATAAAAAATATCAATTCCTAGTTAAAATAAGTCTATGTGTCCTGGTTTATTTAGCAATGAATTATTTGTAATAAACCATCTCATAAAAAACTTAAACTGGACATTCATAAAGAGATTGGGGTAATGTATGTACTTCAAATAAATTCTGGTCATAGAATTTCAAGACAAATTGCATGATTTCCTGGACATTTGCACATTTTTGAGCATTTTTTTTAACTTCATACAGGATTGGAAAATGTAAAAATGTACAATTCTTCATTGATAAAAATAAAGCGGAATAGATCATATTGGAAATACGATGTAATAACGGATCTTTTTATATTTTTGTTCTCACAAAACCTCTTTTTAACTCAAAAACTATAGTAATATATTTATATTTCCTATATTTAAATCACTTTGTAGGACACAAAACCAATCGCTTTTTAGTCAACATGAAATAAAAAAATGATATTGTAATGTAAAGTAAAAAATGACAACGTTATATTTAAACTATTAATGTTAAATATTTTTTAAATTAGTATGCAATACAAAGTTAATCATTATTGTCTTATATCTAAAACGTATTCATAATATTCTAAAGCTATAGAAAAAAAAAAGAAGAAGAAGACTTTTTTCGATATCATTATGTTTTTGCTCATTTTCCCATGTTTTGAAAATGGAAAGTAAGAACCACTGAAGAAAAAATTTGTTTCAAGTTGATTATAGAGGGTTTCGATAATATTTTCTGAAAAACGGTGTTTTCTCTCTTGAAGCACATTGTGAGGAAATAAAGTTTGACTCAATTAGTTCCTTCCTTTCAATGTTTTATTTGCCAGTATATTAAATGGAATAATAAAGGATGACTCTCATTCTACTACAATAATTCATCAATTTTTGCTTTAATTGTATTACCTTTGAGCCAAGTTTTTCTGTTTCTAGCTTGCCCTAGCATTTCTCTTCCTCCTACGTCTATTTTTTTTTTTTAAATGGGATCTTTCAATATTGAATAAAATACGATTCTAATTATATCTTATTAATCAATTTTATCATCAACGGGTATTTTTATTTTATTTTGTATTCATCAATCATCAGCGTATTTTCCTTCACAACTTACCTACTTTTTAAGAAAAGGAGTTAACGTGCAATTTCGATTCTTGAAGACATAATTTTCATCTTTTTTTACCTCTCTGGTGCGTCTTAGCCTGCACTGTGGTAGCTTGTGCTATTCTCGCCTGAGCCACATTCTTCCACTTCAAGGATTAACCGGCTCACACCTCCCCACCTCCTTACTTCATCGTCCATCGAAGACGTATATAGATGCACCTTTTCTCTTTCTAATTTCTGGTGCGTCTTAGCCTGCACCGTGGTAGCTTGTGCTATTCTCGCCTGAGCCACATTCTTCCACTTCAGGGATTAACCGGCCTACACCTCAAGACCTCCTTCCTTCTTCCAAGACGCATATAGACGCACCTTTTCTTTTTCTAATTTCATTAACCGGCTCACACCTCCCCACCTCCTTACTTCATCGTCCATCGAAGACGTATTCATATAGACACACTTTTTCTCTTTCTAATTTCTTGTATTATATTCATCGATATTTTGTGAAGAAAATCATTCTTTAAAGACGAGTCATGTTCATTTATCTCTGTACATCTTACAAATTTCCGTAATGGGAAATAAATCTTATTTCTCCCAAATGCTCAATCTGTCTAAATTAAATTGCATGACATTTGTTTAAAGCTTGTTATCTCGACCCAAAATTTAAATTATATCAATAGCGAAATGATTTATTTTCATTTGAATACTTTAGAAAAAAGAATTAGTCGTTTAAACTCCCTTATTAATTGATAAATTATCATTTATCAATAATCTTGGTTCTGCCCTCTTCCTTCTAATTTCTGGCCTAGTCAATACATACAATAAACAATATAAACAATTTATAACTTCTTCCAATTTTGTCCTCGCTAAGATTTTTCTTTCTTTCTTCTTGTGCTATTTTATATGCTTAATTTTTTCCCTTCTTATTATTATTACTTTTTTAGATGAAAAATACTAACAATATACAAGCAACGCCATATTATTGTACATTAAGAAATTCAAAGAACAAAGGGAACTCCAAAACACCCAATAATTAATTAATGAAGGAGAATAAATATGTAATATTCTATATAGAAATATATTTCAAAACAAATAATGAGGTAGGGGGTGGGAAGACGACTTTAGGAGCCGGTTCCTATTTTGAGGTATTAACAAATAAGCCCTGCGAACAGTAGCTTCCATCCTCCCCCATCCAGCTCCGCTAGGACGGCGAAGCTACGGTCCCTCTACTTTTTTTTTCATTGTTTTGATGACGTCCTCTCCCTGCAGCACTTACAGAAATAAAAGAAACACCAAGGAGAGTCAGGCGGTTTTGGCGGTTTTGGCTGCTTAGGAAGCACCCAGAGGAAGGAAAAAAAGAGGAGTTGAAATTTCATAGGACATTTCCAAGATTATATATACATACGTATATATATTTCATTGGAGACAATGGAGACAGCGATCCACAAAAACATTCATATGTACTTTTATTTAGGAAAATTTTATTATTCTGGAAACCTTCAAATGGGCAAAAATGCTATTTCATGGTGTTATTGTCTCGTATATTGTACTTAATATTTTATATTTAGAGATGCTCACGAGACAATTTTTTGTAAGTAGGTTACTTGTCAAGCCTTGAGTCTTTAGGCTCAAGTCAAGTTTTATATCCCTGATAGGTCTACAAGTCAAGTTGCGAGTCTTTAACAAAAGTTCAGATTGAGTAAAATCCAATTTAAATACTAGGAGTAGTAAAAATGAAATATCGAACTGTTGTAAGCACTGTTTTGATTGCCCAGGAGCAATATAAAGTATAAAGCCTTCAATTTCATGGAAAAAAAATAATGAATTTCTTTTCACTACATCTATTATTTTATTTCCGATAAGAATACAAGTAAAATATCAAATCGTTGTGGGTGATACCATTAGGCAACACCATTTTTGTGCCCAGGGTTTAATAGATAGTTTATATTTGCTTGCTTATGGATACGGTGTAACAAATCTTATAGAAAAATAAATAATTATCGTAATGACCATTGATGGATGGGAAATTAATTAGTTGATTTTAAATAAGAATGTTTTCATAATATAAATCAAGAAGACAAATATAAGAACAAGGTTACATATAACAACTAAATATATGTTAATGTTGGAAGTTATTCAAATGGCATTTATAAAGTTCTTCATTTTTTAAATAAGTTATAGTTTCGCCAAAAATTTAAAATGAGTATTTTTCATTAAAAAGAGGTTTGATGAGTACATAAACAGTAAAAGATCCGAAAACTACATTCTACTTTTTATTAATAGAGCCAAGTTCAATACATTAATTAATTAATTATCATTATCATTGGGAGCATTTACGTTTTCTTCCTAATTTTGTAAATTATTCCTATTTTTTTTTCCTGTAAGAATTAAATTTCCAGGGCTCTTCCAGGACTTTTCATGAAAAAAAATTCAAAACTATAATTGAACTTTTATTATAAATTACGAATCTTCTTTAAATATAACTTCAAAATTAATTTCCTGACAAATTCTTTATTTTTATTAATATATTTTAATCATAAGAAATATTATTTTTAGCAAAGCATTCCATAAAAAAATTAGAAACGACAATTAGAAAAGAATATATAATCGTAATATATAATGTTTGCCTTTCAAATAAATTATGGTAATAGAATTTCAAGACCAAATGTGTGATTTCCTGGACATTTGTCCATTTTTGACCATTTTTTTGACTTTATACAGGGTTGAAAAAACCCATTGAATCAATAATTAAGACATTTATTTATGTTTACTCGACCAAATTCATCTCTTCCTTTCAATGTTTTATTTGCTTGTATAGAAGGAAATCAATTAGTTGCTGAAAGTGTCCCTCAATTCAAAAATGTCAAATTCCCTTCGAATATTACAAGAGTACAATAATTCTATTACATTAATTCATTATTTTTAATTTGATTGAAATTTGAACTACTCGTTCGACCTTTGATGTTACATTTCCTACGTTTCAGAATAATTGAAAATAATATATGACCATAATTCTATTTTATAAATCAATCAATTTTGTCATCAACGGGTATTTTGTCTTTATTTTATATTCATGAATCATCTCATCAACGTATTTTCCTTTACAACTTCTGACTCAGCTTCGTCCCCTACTTTTTAAGAAAAGGAGTTAACGTGCGTCTTAGCCTGCACCGTGGTAGCTTCTGCTATTCTCGCCTGAGCCACATTCTTCCACTTCAGGGATTAACCGGCTCACACCTCCCCACCTCCTTACTTCATCGTCCATCGAAGACGTATATAGACACACTTTTTCTCTTTCTAATTTCTTGTATTATATTCAACGATATTCTGTGAAGAGAATTAATTATTTACCAATGACGATTAATTATCATTTATCTCTACAGCATACAAATTTACTTCACGGAAAATAGATTTTATTCCTCTTAAACGCTCAATCTATGTAAATAAATTTACATGCATCGTTTCTATGTCCTATGTATTCAGAATTGTCAGAATTGTAACTCCGAATGAAAATTATTGAAATTATTGCTGAAGACATTGTTGCCCAATTAAAACAGAGAGCAAAGGCAGAGCTAAATGACATATATAATTTTAAATATATCTACTCCTGGACCTTCAGAGTGTAACAAGTCGAGCTTTTTTGTTCACTCGCAATCTCGACTGACAAAAGGGGAAAAGAAAAATTTAGAAAAACATATGGTAGCTACCCTTCTCTATTTTTCTTGTTGCCAACTTGTTAATATATACTTGTAGTATATTCAAATTCAAAAAAAGGGGTCGCAATCCTTGATTCAATATATTTTTTTATGCATGAAAATCAGAAATAATATTAATACCCATTTTGAGTTCATATTACGTATAGGATCAGCTGCTTTAAATCAAAAGAGTCAAATGATGAAAATAATCAACTGAAGCTGGGAGAATAAAGTATAGTGTTTTTGTTTATCCCAAAAAGCTCGTCGTGGTAACTGTCAATTTGAAGATAAATACTTGGGCGTAAGATGACGTCATACAAACACTCTTTCACCCATCCCTTCAATTCTGAATAATACTGAAAACAAGGTTTTAGAGAGATGCCATTGAACCAAAAGTTGTAGATATTACTCTAATAGAATAAGATTTTTTTCAATTTTTAAAATCGGTTCATAAGTTTTGAATTTATGGCAACTTTTGCTAAATTTTCAAAATTTGTCCAACTCTAATATTCGAGTTCCAAAAAGTTTATGAAATCAAAAATCATAGAGCAATAATTGTTGAGTTCAGATCTGCCTTTAATTTAAAAATCAATTCGTTAGTAATTGCGATGGTGTTTTTTTCATGCTTTACAACCAGTGGTTGTTAATTTATTAATAAGAACAGTAAGAAAGGAAAAAAATTATTAGATATTTAAGTCAAAAGTAATGGAAACAAAAGTTTCCCTAATATAGACAATCCTAATGAGCAACACTTATAATTAATTATAAGCTATACTTGTAAATCGTTCTTTGGTGAAACTTTGCACCTATCAATCAAGTTCATTTCAACTTGTACTCCTACTCCTATTTCTGGGAGATCATAATTTCGTGAATCCTCCAATTCTTCGTCTGAAGATAATTCAGTAGGAGCTTTTTTTGTAATGTATATAATGTGACCTTTCATTGCTTTTGATGATGCCCGGATGATGTGAATATATACATATAACAATAATTAATTAATTTGGATTCGTTCTTAGTTCGAACAGGGCTTCTAGAAACCCGTCTCATAATTTATTGACTTATTTATTTATTTATTTACTTTTTTACTTATGACTCATAAGAATAATTATGTGTGTGGTACACATTTGCTGGTTCTGAGACTAAATAATTAATATAATAAGTCTAAAATAGTTAATGGAGATATTTCTGAAGGATGGGAAACTGGAAAGGGGTGTCCTATCAACTGAGCTACTTAAGGAAGAATAAAACAAAACGATACGATACAAGAAAGGCTCATGAATGCAACGTGTGACGAGAAGGTGAAGGTCAATTCCGTTCAGAAAGAGGAGAATGGAGCTCACGTCAATATTGGAGAACTTACTGGAGTAGTCAAGGAATGAGGAGCAAGTGGAGGGAGGAGTCATTTACTCAGCCAAAAGATCAAAAGATTAAAGTGATTTGCCTGTCTGAGATGTTGGTGAAAATAAAGGCAAATATTAAGTCATCGACTCCCACAAGTTATAACGTCGAGTGGAGTGTTGAACTGAGGCTACAGCATTGAAATCGCTTTATTTTGCCAAGAGTGTGGATCATGTCAGACTATGGATCATGATCCAGTGTTAACAGAACTGAAGCATCCAAGTTCATTCGGATGTGTATATGGTTTAGTTGTAGGAATATTCTGTAGCTACATACATGGAATGGACGCTGTAATTAATTATGTCATTGTGGGGCTAACATAAATAAATGTAAAAATTAGAAAAAGAGATGGACAGGAAAGTTTAAGTGATGAACCCTCGTTACTGGAGGTTGATGTCTCCATGCAAGATCATCATATTCTGTCTCTCCATTACACTCTTCCATTCTTCAAAACGAATTTATCTTGATATCTATTCTTCAAATGTAGGTTTTTCTGGATAAATCATCCGTTCATGTGAGGTAAAATTTTCAATTCATTATAAATAAGTACTTTAACATGAGTTTAAATATAGTTTCAGGAATTATATTAACCTTGGCCCCTATGGATTGACGCATCATCTTTCGAATAGATTCATATCCATTACTGTGAATTCAAGTATCTCCTTCCTACAGTTTATAGTCAAAATATTCCATCCAATTGTGTATCCATCTATGCTGCATTGCTAATGTCATTTTTACTCCTGATTCAATATTTTACAGTTTGTTTTGTTGTGGAATTTACCCATCATTTAAGAAGTCAATCGATGGGGTTCATATAAGAAAGTTGAAGCTACTTCCTTATATCAATTCATTTTACAACAGATTTAAAGCATCTTAATAACTTGAAATTTCACACTTCAATTTTGTAATATTGTGCATATCTTGTATATAGAAACATTTATTCCAAATTTGATTGAAATCTGAGGTGAAAGGTGTCAAAACTTAATTTATAATAGCTAGTTGCATTAAGAATTTAAGGAGATGTATAATAAACATCTGTAAAAGTCTCTTTGTTTCGAACATCAACTTTATATTACGATTTAAAGAAAAATCAATCATTTATGTTGACTTTTCTTTGAGATATATTGGACGATGATCCATTTTGAGGTGTGAAAGTAACTTTTTGGAAGAGTCATCTTTTGTAATGTATGTATAATGTGAGTTTTTCATTGTTTTTGACGTAACTTATGTAATTGGAATTATTATTTTTTGCTTTTAATTAATAGATTAATTAATGATTCGTTCTTTGTTCGAACAGGGCTTCAAGGAACCCGTCTCATAACTTATTGACTTATTTATTTATTTATTTTTGAATTATGAGTCATAACAATAATTATGTGACACATTGTTATTACTTCATAGATTCAAAATATCTTCATTAATTAATGTAGATTTAAATTATCATTTAAGGATCAAGATATGAGAGCTATCCTAGAACGACCATCCTAATGAAGATGTCCTTGAGCTGCTGCTGCTGGAGAACCTCTTCAAAGGGATTCCTCTTTTCCTTGGACCAAGGACCAACTTCAAGATCCAAGACGACTCAAAGAGGGGCGAATGGAAAAGGAGCTTCTCAAAGCATTCTCCTTGAATAAGTTTGAGTCTTACGAATTCAAAGGGACTTCTATTTAACCCGAGTCAAGACCCTCTTTGGCCTCCTAAGGAAAGGTCCCAAGGTCGACTTCGTGAAAGTAGCATTTGTTATGGGCCTACATTCACATGCAAGTGCTCAAATTCAGGCGGCACCAAAAGCGTTTGGCATAGCCAGAGGGCTTCATACGAATCTTCGTCCAAAGCTAAAAAAAGAAGGGCTTTGAGTGGAGAAAAACCCTCAATGAATTGTGATTGTTCAAAAGGTTTGGATAACAGGTCCTTGGGAAATAATAATTGAATGGTTTTAACTGTGGCAATAGCAAAGGGGTGTTGTCAGCAAGTGAACCACGGAAGGCAATCCTTTGATGAATAAAACAAAACGATCCAGTTAAAGGCTTATGCAACGTGTGGCGAGAAAGTGAATCGCTTTTGTGGTGTGAAGCAGCTCGACTGCATACAAAGCTGTCTTGGTGGGGTTGAGACAGATGAGGATGGAGCTCGCATCAATATTGCATTCTTATGTTTTGTTCTTAAATCAATGGATTTGCTGAGTATTTATATTAAAACTTGATTAAGTCTTTGGACATCCGAAATCCGTAAGCCATTTTCAAAACTCGTTTTTGTGCATGAGGATCTGTTGTCAAGTGTTCTTCAAATGTTGGTCTTCCCGGATAAAGCATCTGTAAATATGAGTTAAAACTTTATTTTCATCATAAATAAGTTGGCTAACTTCAATTTAAATATAGTTTCATGGATTATGTTAAACTTCAAGCGTCTAGGGATTGACTCATCAATTTTTTCTGACAAAATTCACATTTCTCAACCATTATTAAGCAATCTTTCAATGAACACACTAAGTATACCCTTCAATAACGAATTGTGAGTCATAATTCTAAATTGATTTAAAAGGAATGAGTTTATTTTTCAGATTTAAAATACTTGAAAACAAGATTTACCTAAATTGATTACCATGTCTATCCGACTATTAATATAAAATAATTCAACACATGAATTCGGAAGACCAAAGTGAAGAAATATTTGCTTATTCAATATATTATCCATTCTCGATATATGATGATACAGGCCATGAGATACTTAAATTAGATGACTATTCTCATTATTATGAGTCGTTACTCAGGCACATCAAGGTAAGAGAAAGTGTTATTAAATAAGTATTAGTGTGTTTCACATATCTATTGCATCATTGAATTAGATTTCTACTTATATCAATTACTATGGATCTCAAGCATCTCCAGGCCTCTTTGAACGAGTATCAATGCTTCATTGTTAAAAGATGAAAAACAATTAGCCTTTATATCAACGGGGGTTATAAAACGAAGCTGCTGTTACTTCCTTATATCAATTTGTGTTAAAATGGATTCCAAGTATATCTGGGCCAATTTGAATATAACCAAGTGTCTCTGTTGGAAAAGCAATCTCCTCGATATAACTTACAATCCAAACATTCCATTTTTGTGAGTATTTTATTCATGTTTCTATACCTTTGGGATTATAATTCGCATTTTGTTATTTTAGATATTATTTTGTTGTAAAAAGCCTGAATCATCGTTGAAGAAATTATTGAGATCTACATAAGGAGGCACCTACTCATCGTAATTTCATGTTATTATGACTGTTAAGCATCTCCAGGTCTAAGCTTGTATATGAAGATAATCAAGCACCCCCATTTGAAGATAATTCCCCTCGTTGTATTTTACAATCCAATTTCTGTTTCTGTGTCAATCTATGTTTTCCTTTATATTATAGATATAGATTTTAGGCTTGCTAAGATCTGATTATTTCCCCGATGAGGAATTTCCCGTCATGAACACCTCTCTTGATGTAATGTTTTGATTCAGGACCTGGAATATGAATGCTAGCCTCATCGTGGAAACGATCATATCTATCAATTCTTTCGGAATTCTGTTTCGAAGTAGTTGCTCAATTATGAATTCATGAGACAAGGAATCAAAAACTCTTTTAAAGACAATCAGCAAGGTGACAGACTCATAATTCAAACTCATTGTATTTGATATTGTATTTTGAATACATCTTGGGATATCCTCCGCGAGACCTAAAATCATGCCATCTCATCACTATGATTTTCTATGGCACCCAGTCTAACATGACTCTTTCGTATTTTCTTCTAGCTATGTAAAAGTGTATGTTGTTTATATTAATTTACAATATGAAGTTTTTTTTCATCATTTTCTCTATTCATCTTAATGTATCCCTGTACCTATTGTATTCTTTATCTTTTTTAAATGCAAATAACTTATTTCAATTTGATTTTATGAATAAAGCTTTTCAAATTATAATTTAAGTATTAAAATGTTATTTCAAATAGTATAATTTGTTAGTAAAGATTAAGCAAAATTTAACAAAAACTCGTTACTTCTATAGATTAATTATCCAAACACTTTCTTTCTGCCATTTATATTATGTGGTATTTTCTGATTTTTATATTTTCTTTGACAATAAAATAAAACATATATACATTAAAAAGATATTCTCAAGAAATCAATAATTTCAAATCTCAGTGTTGAGACAATATCAACAGCAAGGGGTTCCCCCACCCCCTAAGAAAAAACAAAAAACTACAAAAACGATAACATAACCTAATGTAGATATATGCAGTCATTTAGTTCACTCCGAATAATAAGACATAAGTGCAACTTGAGTCCAAGTTACAACTGAGTTTAAGGCATTCATAATATTACGACATAATTAAATTGGATTCTAAAAATCCCTTCACTCTGAATGTTCAAAAAAATAAAAAACCATAATAGCCAAATGCTTTTGATTTTATATTTTACATCATTTATATGATAATATGAACGCTAGATTTGCAAATCCTTCAACTTTGAAGTGGCGAATAGATTTAGATAATTTTTTTTAATGTACTAAACATACTTTGAATGTTGAAATTAATAAAAAAACCATGCATATTTGCACTTTTCATTTTCATCATTTGTATGATAATATGAACCCTAGATGGTGCTAGTTGTCATGCCAATTTGAAATTTGCAAATCCTTCAACTTGAAGTGGCGAATAGATTCAGGTAATTTTTTTGAATGTGCTAAGCATTTTTTGAATGTTGAAATTAATAAAAACACCATGCATATTGGCACTTTTCATTTTCATCATTTGTATGATAATATGAACCCTAGATGGTGCTAGTTGTCATGCCAATTTGAAATTTGCAAATCCTTCAAATTGAAGTGGCGAATAGATTCAGGTAATTTTTTTGAATGTGCTAAGGATTTTTTGAATGTTGAAATTAATAAAAACACCATGCATATTGGCACTTTTCATTTTCATCATTTGTATGATAATATGAACCCTAGATGGTGCTAGGTGTCATGCCAATTTGAAATTTGCAAATCCTTCAAATTGAAGTGGCGAATAGATTCAGGTAATTTTTTTGAATGTGCTAAGGATTTTTTGAATGTTGAAATTAATAAAAAAACCATGCATATTGGCACTTTTCATTTTCATCATTTGTATGATAATATGAACCCTAGATGGTGCTAGTTGTCATGCCAATTTGAAATTTGCAAATCCTTCAAATTGAAGTGGCGAATAGATTCAGGTAATTTTTTTGAATGTGCTAAGGATTTTTTGAATGTTGAAATTAATAAAAAAACCATGCATATTGGCACTTTTCATTTTCATCATTTGTATGATAATATGAACCCTAGATGGTGCTAGTTGTCATGCCAATTTGAAATTTGCAAATCCTTCAAATTGAAGTGGCGAATAGATTCAGGTAATTTTTTTGAATGTGCTAAGGATTTTTTGAATGTTGAAATTAATAAAAAAACCATGCATATTGGCACTTTTCATTTTCATCATTTGTATGATAATATGAACCCTAGATGGTGCTAGGTGTCATGCCAATTTGAAATTTGCAAATCCTTCAAATTGAAGTGGCGAATAGATTCAGGTAATTTTTTTGAATGTGCTAAGGATTTTTTGAATGTTGAAATTAATAAAAAAACCATGCATATTGGCACTTTTCATTTTCATCATTTGTATGATAATATGAACCCTAGATGGTGCTAGTTGTCATGCCAATTTGAAATTTGCAAATCCTTCAAATTGAAGTGGAGAATAGATTCAGGTAATTTTTTTGAATGTGCTAAGGATTTTTTGAATGTTGAAATTAATAAAAAAACCATGCATATTGGCACTTTTCATTTTCATCATTTGTATGATAATATGAACCCTAGATGGTGCTAGTTGTCATGCCAATTTGAAATTTGCAAATCCTTCAAATTGAAGTGGCGAATAGATTCAAGTAATTTTTTTGAATGTGCTAAGCATTTTTTGAATGTTGAAATTAATAAAAACACCATGCATATTGGCACTTTTCATTTTCATCATTTGTATGATAATATGAACCCTAGATGGTGCTAGGTGTCATGCCAATTTGAAATTTGCAAATCCTTCAAATTGAAGTGGCGAATAGATTCAGGTAATTTTTTTGAATGTGCTAAGGATTTTTTGAATGTTGAAATTAATAAAAACACCATGCATATTGGCACTTTTCATTTTCATCATTTGTATGATAATATGAACCCTAGATGGTGCTAGGTGTCATGCCAATTTGAAATTTGCAAATCCTTCAAATTGAAGTGGCGAATAGATTCAGGTAATTTTTTTGAATGTGCTAAGGATTTTTTGAATGTTGAAATTAATAAAAAAACCATGCATATTGGCACTTTTCATTTTCATCATTTGTATGATAATATGAACCCTAGATGGTGCTAGTTGTCATGCCAATTTGAAATTTGCAAATCCTTCAAATTGAAGTGGCGAATAGATTCAGGTAATTTTTTTGAATGTGCTAAGGATTTTTTGAATGTTGAAATTAATAAAAAAACCATGCATATTGGCACTTTTCATTTTCATCATTTGTATGATAATATGAACCCTAGATGGTGCTAGTTGTCATGCCAATTTGAAATTTGCAAATCCTTCAAATTGAAGTGGCGAATAGATTCAGGTAATTTTTTTGAATGTGCTAAGGATTTTTTGAATGTTGAAATTAATAAAAAAACCATGCATATTGGCACTTTTCATTTTCATCATTTGTATGATAATATGAACCCTAGATGGTGCTAGTTGTCATGCCAATTTGAAATTTGCAAATCCTTCAAATTGAAGTGGCGAATAGATTCAAGTAATTTTTTTGAATGTGCTAAGCATTTTTTGAATGTTGAAATTAATAAAAACACCATGCATATTGGCACTTTTCATTTTCATCATTTGTATGATAATATGAACCCTAGATGGTGCTAGGTGTCATGCCAATTTGAAATTTGCAAATCCTTCAAATTGAAGTGGCGAATAGATTCAGGTAATTTTTTTGAATGTGCTAAGGATTTTTTGAATGTTGAAATTAATAAAAAAACCATGCATATTGGCACTTTTCATTTTCATCATTTGTATGATAATATGAACCCTAGATGGTGCTAGTTGTCATGCCAATTTGAAATTTGCAAATCCTTCAAATTGAAGTGGCGAATAGATTCAGGTAATTTTTTTGAATGTGCTAAGGATTTTTTGAATGTTGAAATTAATAAAAAAACCATGCATATTGGCACTTTTCATTTTCATCATTTGTATGATAATATGAACCCTAGATGGTGCTAGTTGTCATGTCAATTTGAAATTTGCAAATCCTTCAACTTGAAGTGGCGAATAGATTCAGGTAATTTTTTTGAATGTGCTAAGCATTTTTTGAATGTTGAAATTAATAAAAACACCATGCATATTGGCACTTTTCATTTTCATCATTTGTATGATAATATGAACCCTAGATGGTGCTAGTTGTCATGCCAATTTGAAATTTACAAATCCTTCAAATTGAAGTGGCGAATAGATTCAAGTAATTTTTTTGAATGTGCTAAGCATTTTTTGAATGTTGAAATTAATAAAAACACCATGCATATTGGCACTTTTCATTTTCATCATTTGTATGATAATATGAACCCTAGATGGTGCTAGTTGTCATGCCAATTTGAAATTTGCAAATCCTTCAAATTGAAGTGGCGAATAGATTCAGGTAATTTTTTTGAATGTGCTAAGGATTTTTTGAATGTTGAAATTAATAAAAAAACCATGCATATTGGCACTTTTCATTTTCATCATTTGTATGATAATATGAACCCTAGATGGTGCTAGTTGTCATGTCAATTTGAAATTTGCAAATCCTTCAACTTGAAGTGGCGAATAGATTCAGGTAATTTTTTTGAATGTGCTAAGCATTTTTTGAATGTTGAAATTAATAAAAACACCATGCATATTGGCACTTTTCATTTTCATCATTTGTATGATAATATGAACCCTAGATGGTGCTAGTTGTCATGCCAATTTGAAATTTGCAAATCCTTCAACTTGAAGTGGCGAATAGATTCAGGTAATTTTTTTGAATGTGCTAAGCATTTTTTGAATGTTGAAATTAATAAAAACACCATGCATATTGGCACTTTTCATTTTCATCATTTGTATGATAATATGAACCCTAGATGGTGCTAGTTGTCATGCCAATTTGAAATTTGCAAATCCTTCAAATTGAAGTGGCGAATAGATTCAGGTAATTTTTTTGAATGTGCTAAGGATTTTTTGAATGTTGAAATTAATAAAAAAACCATGCATATTGGCACTTTTCATTTTCATCATTTGTATGATAATATGAACCCTAGATGGTGCTAGTTGTCATGCCAATTTGAAATTTGCAAATCCTTCAAATTGAAGTGGCGAATAGATTCAGGTAATTTTTTTGAATGTGCTAAGGATTTTTTGAATGTTGAAATTAATAAAAAAACCATGCATATTGGCACTTTTCATTTTCATCATTTGTATGATAATATGAACCCTAGATGGTGCTAGTTGTCATGCCAATTTGAAATTTACAAATCCTTCAACTTGAAGTGGCGAATAGATTCAGGTAATTTTTTTGAATGTGCTAAGCATTTTTTGAATGTTGAAATTAATAAAAACACCATGCATATTGGCACTTTTCATTTTCATCATTTGTATGATAATATGAACCCTAGATGGTGCTAGTTGTCATGCCAATTTGAAATTTGCAAATCCTTCAAATTGAAGTGGCGAATAGATTCAGGTAATTTTTTTGAATGTGCTAAGCATTTTTTGAATGTTGAAATTAATAAAAAAACCATGCATATTGGCACTTTTCATTTTCATCATTTGTATGATAATATGAACCCTAGATGGTGCTAGTTGTCATGCCAATTTGAAATTTGCAAATCCTTCAAATTGAAGTGGCGAATAGATTCAGGTAATTTTTTTGAATGTGCTAAGCATTTTTTGAATGTTGAAATTAATAAAAAAACCATGCATATTGGCACTTTTCATTTTCATCATTTGTATGATAATATGAACCCTAGATGGTGCTAGTTGTCATGCCAATTTGAAATTTGCAAATCCTTCAAATTGAAGTGGCGAATAGATTCAAGTAATTTTTTTGAATGTGCTAAGCATTTTTTGAATGTTGAAATTAATAAAAACACCATGCATATTGGCACTTTTCATTTTCATCATTTGTATGATAATATGAACCCTAGATGGTGCTAGTTGTCATGCCAATTTGAAATTTGCAAATCCTTCAACTTGAAGTGGCGAATAGATTCAGGTAATTTTTTTGAATGTGCTAAGCATTTTTTGAATGTTGAAATTAATAAAAACACCATGCATATTGGCACTTTTCATTTTCATCATTTGTATGATAATATGAACCCTAGATGGTGCTAGTTGTCATGCCAATTTGAAATTTGCAAATCCTTCAAATTGAAGTGGCGAATAGATTCAGGTAATTTTTTTGAATGTGCTAAGGATTTTTTGAATGTTGAAATTAATAAAAAAACCATGCATATTGGCACTTTTCATTTTCATCATTTGTATGATAATATGAACCCTAGATGGTGCTAGTTGTCATGCCAATTTGAAATTTGCAAATCCTTCAAATTGAAGTGGCGAATAGATTCAGGTAATTTTTTTGAATGTGCTAAGGATTTTTTGAATGTTGAAATTAATAAAAAAACCATGCATATTGGCACTTTTCATTTTCATCATTTGTATGATAATATGAACCCTAGATGGTGCTAGTTGTCATGCCAATTTGAAATTTACAAATCCTTCAACTTGAAGTGGCGAATAGATTCAGGTAATTTTTTTGAATGTGCTAAGCATTTTTTGAATGTTGAAATTAATAAAAACACCATGCATATTGGCACTTTTCATTTTCATCATTTGTATGATAATATGAACCCTAGATGGTGCTAGTTGTCATGCCAATTTGAAATTTGCAAATCCTTCAAATTGAAGTGGCGAATAGATTCAGGTAATTTTTTTGAATGTGCTAAGGATTTTTTGAATGTTGAAATTAATAAAAAAACCATGCATATTGGCACTTTTCATTTTCATCATTTGTATGATAATATGAACCCTAGATGGTGCTAGTTGTCATGTCAATTTGAAATTTGCAAATCCTTCAACTTGAAGTGGCGAATAGATTCAGGTAATTTTTTTGAATGTGCTAAGCATTTTTTGAATGTTGAAATTAATAAAAACACCATGCATATTGGCACTTTTCATTTTCATCATTTGTATGATAATATGAACCCTAGATGGTGCTAGTTGTCATGCCAATTTGAAATTTGCAAATCCTTCAACTTGAAGTGGCGAATAGATTCAGGTAATTTTTTTGAATGTGCTAAGCATTTTTTGAATGTTGAAATTAATAAAAACACCATGCATATTGGCACTTTTCATTTTCATCATTTGTATGATAATATGAACCCTAGATGGTGCTAGTTGTCATGCCAATTTGAAATTTGCAAATCCTTCAAATTGAAGTGGCGAATAGATTCAGGTAATTTTTTTGAATGTGCTAAGGATTTTTTGAATGTTGAAATTAATAAAAAAACCATGCATATTGGCACTTTTCATTTTCATCATTTGTATGATAATATGAACCCTAGATGGTGCTAGTTGTCATGCCAATTTGAAATTTGCAAATCCTTCAAATTGAAGTGGCGAATAGATTCAGGTAATTTTTTTGAATGTGCTAAGGATTTTTTGAATGTTGAAATTAATAAAAAAACCATGCATATTGGCACTTTTCATTTTCATCATTTGTATGATAATATGAACCCTAGATGGTGCTAGTTGTCATGCCAATTTGAAATTTACAAATCCTTCAAATTGAAGTGGCGAATAGATTCAAGTAATTTTTTTGAATGTGCTAAGCATTTTTTGAATGTTGAAATTAATAAAAACACCATGCATATTGGCACTTTTCATTTTCATCATTTGTATGATAATATGAACCCTAGATGGTGCTAGGTGTCATGCCAATTTGAAATTTGCAAATCCTTCAAATTGAAGTGGCGAATAGATTCAGGTAATTTTTTTGAATGTGCTAAGGATTTTTTGAATGTTGAAATTAATAAAAAAACCATGCATATTGGCACTTTTCATTTTCATCATTTGTATGATAATATGAACCCTAGATGGTGCTAGTTGTCATGCCAATTTGAAATTTGCAAATCCTTCAAATTGAAGTGGCGAATAGATTCAGGTAATTTTTTTGAATGTGCTAAGGATTTTTTGAATGTTGAAATTAATAAAAAAACCATGCATATTGGCACTTTTCATTTTCATCATTTGTATGATAATATGAACCCTAGATGGTGCTAGTTGTCATGCCAATTTGAAATTTGCAAATCCTTCAAATTGAAGTGGCGAATAGATTCAGGTAATTTTTTTGAATGTGCTAAGGATTTTTTGAATGTTGAAATTAATAAAAAACCATGCATATTGGCACTTTTCATTTGTATGATAATATGAACCCTAGATGTTGCTAGGTGTCATACCAATTTGAAATTTGGAAATCCTTCAAATTGAAGTGGCGAATAGATTCAGGTAATTTTTTTGAATGTGCTAAGGATTTTTTGAATGTTGAAATTAATAAAAAAACCATGCATATTTGCACTTTTCATTTTCATCATTTGTACGATAATATGAACCCTAGATGGTGCTTGGTGTCATGCCAATTTAAAATTTGCAAATCCTTCAACTTGAAGTGGCGAATAGATTCAGGTAATTTTTTTGAATGTGCTAAGCATTTTTTGAATGTTGAAATTAATAAAAAAACCATGCATATTGGCACTTTTCATTTTCATCATTTGTATGATAATATGAACCCTAGATGGTGCTAGTTGTCATGCCAATTTGAAATTTGCAAATCCTTCAACTTGAAGTGGCGAATAGATTCAGGTAATTTTTTTGAATGTGCTAAGCATTTTTTGAATGTTGAAATTAATAAAAAAACCATGCATATTTGCACTTTTCATTTTCATCATTTGTATGATAATATGAACCCTAGATGGTGCTAGGTGTCATGCCAATTTGAAATTTGCAAATCCTTCAACTTGAAGTGGCGAATAGATTCAGGTAATTTTTTTGAATGTGCTAAGCATTTTTTGAATGTTGAAATTAATAAAAAAACCATGCATATTGGCATTTTTCATTTTCATCATTTGTATGATAATATGAACGCTAGATGGTGCTAGGTTATATATGGAGACAAAATTTGTCAAATCTCTATATTTGATAGCAGGAATGGTTTTAGATAATTGATTTGAATGTACTGAGCAGACTTGGAATGGTAAAAAATCACAAAACCATATTTTAGAACACTTCACTTTTCAATTTTTACTCATTCTAGTGTGAAGCATTAATTTAAAAATTCAAAGTAGAAAATATATAAAAATTCACTCCATATAATCTTTGTTTCTGATATAATTGAATACTATATCCATATTATTATTTATGAATAATTTTTATAGTGACACTGAATCATTTGAGGTGAAATTGTTACAAATATTGTAGGTACCGTATGGACCATAAAATATGTCGTGATTGCTATTATTGAATGTAATTTATGTGGAAGTATTTTATCAATTCTGTATTGTTTTTATTAACGTTGATTATTCGTCATGGTTGTAGCTGACTCCTGCTTTACCATCAAACAGAAGAGAACAATTACTTTTATTTGATAAATATAGTAACTATCAGTACTGTTTATGTATTATTGAATTGATATATTTAATACTATACAGCCTGCCCTTTTGACAAAAATGGATTTGATGATCACGTTTGATAATTCATTTTATAATAATTCTAGTATAAAAATATTGGGCTCAAAATACAGTTCGAAATACTAAGAATTATTTTTTGATAGCATTGCATTTACTTTTTTAACCTAAGTTCTTGTATTCCTTTCGAATACCCCCCTTTAAAAATGGGCAGTATGTAGATTCAAGAAGTGCAATCAAATCAACTCCTTGAGCCCTTTTTCTCCGGCGAATTAGCTAAATTTGACTCTAAAATTACTGCAGTAAGCATAATCCCATTAAATAAACACATATTTTTTGTTCATTACTTGATTGAAACAATAAAATAGAATGTGATTAAGACTTTTAATGAATTTGATACGAAATATATATATATATATATATAAACTCAAATTAGAACAAATAATTTCAACATAAAGTAAGATTAAGCCTCAAATGTAAATGTTGTGACGGATGTCGATAATTTAATTAGTGAAGGAAAAATCATATATATGTATGTATATATTGAAAACGTTTAATGGCAATTACAAAATTAATAAATGATTCACAATTTAATAAATTCATTCAGAAAGAATAAAATCCTTGATCGTTGATAATGGAGATGAAAAGCTATAAAATTATAACGAGCATCCAAGGTTAGTGAACTGACGTCTAAATGAATTTAGGACAGAAACCTTGGGAAAGTTAAAAATTATACAACACGTTCAAAGTCATAATCACGAGATAAATATTAAAGATTTATTCAAGGGACGTAATAATTGAAGACAATTCTGATACTTTTAATTTCATCACTAATAAAACCAAGACACTTGTTTCCTTCAATGTCCAACTCAACATTGAGTTAGTCAGTCCATTTCATGTTTTATATTGAAAAATCCGATCCTTCAGTCTACGGCATTTGAATGTAAAGAATATTTCCACCTTCCCTCATGTCGTGTTATTCAACTTGCTCTTCAAATACGATTCGATGACCATACGATGGAACTCGGATTCCAACAAAATTGGAGATCGACAATGACCTTGTGAAATTATCTGAGTAGTGGAGGAATCCGGGGAGAATCCTACAGTTAATATAGTTAATATTTATTATAAAATCACAGCTTTAATTTCTAACGTTTAATACTTATTATTGTTTGAGTTGGCACTAAGAGCATTTAGCAACTCTTTGTAGGACCATAGATTAGGAGAAGTCCTTCGAGGCAATGACAACTCTGATGGACGGAGGTTTTGTCATAGTAGGAAATTGATATTCGAAATTGAAATCTATTTGATATCTTATTTATTTTAGAAATTTTAGATTCTGACATTGTATAATTTGTATATATTGAGTAAGTCTGAAATGAAAGAGTTAAAAAATCTATGGGTTTTGACAATATAACAAACATAAATAATTAGTAGTGGATCAATCCAGAGTACCTTTAAATTAAAATTTTGTGAATAATCATATATTAATAAAAGATTATAAAATCACTAAATTGCCTACTTTTTAAAATTAAATTGAGGATCCTAGCCTTGTTTATTGCTCTCATGAAGTATTTTAAAATCCTACTTTACGAAGAGACAGTTCCATTTTGAATAAATTACAAATCAAAATATTGAATTGAGGAATTCATAACTATTTTTGACTGAATAATCAATAATTCATTTTCTGAATACAACTTTTATTCAAAAGGTATTCAAAGCAAAGCAGCATTTCAAATTGAATTCGTATTTTAAAATAGTGGGAAAATATATGAATTGAATTTGCACCTTAGGAGACTTTTAATCTAATGTGAGAAAGTTCAAGAATGAATGAATGAATGACAATGCTAAAAACAGGTGGAAGCTGATATTATGAAGTATTACTCCAGGATCAATAATGATCCAAACCCCATCCAGGAGACATTTTAACTTTTCTACTAAGAAAAGTTAAATTTGATTTTAGCTTTAAAATGGCATTGGATGGTGATGAGATTCGAATCGTCTGCACATCAGGTGATTCATGATTTTCGACGTCAAGGGATTGGATCTACTGACTCTTGCTGCTCTTTGTGCCTCTTCTGTGCAATGAACTCTTTGTTAGTGTCACAATCCTTGATTGGAAGCTCATTCATCAGCCATCACCTTCATCCCATCCCATCCCATTCCCATTCTCGGCAGTCAGGAAGAGCGAAGCAATGAGACGTCCTTGGGTCCAAGCCAGAGCTGCGCCATTTCAAGTCACGTCAGAAGTGAAAATAGTGAAAATAAACATTGTCTATTCAACAGCTGACTTGAGGCACCTTGGAGCAGTCGAACAGGGTCAACAGTTTCTCATCCCTTATTCAAGTTAGTTAGCTCAGCCAGGCCAGCCAAGAAGAGAGACTCTCTAGTGGAGGCAGAGAGTAAACATTCTAGAGAGGATCTCATGACGTCATAGCAAAGCATTCCTTCCTCTCAGCTGAGCGCTTCAAGGGACATTTCCAGGATGGATCCAAGTTGAAGTTTTCTTCAACCTCTTCTCCACTCTATCCTCCAATTTCATAGTCCAATTCAAGAGCCTCCAGTCCAAAGTATTCCTCCCACTCTCAACCCCATCCATTTTCCTTTCTCATCAGTTTCATCCAAGGCAAATGACGTATTCGGAAGTGTCATTCGTGATGGGAGAGTGAATCAATCTGCGAATCCCTCCATATCATAGGAATCCTTCAACCCACTCATGTGACTCATTAAACCCACTTCTTCCTTGGAGAAGAATTTCAAAACTAAACTGCATTTAAGAGAATGAATCTTTTACGAATTCAGTGCTTCAAGCAAGTTTTGCACTCTTTAGAAGAGTTTTTGGAAAACAAGGCTCAAGGAATTCATTCGAGGCGAGTCCCGACTCTCAAAGAATAGGACTCGAGTCCCTTAATTATTTAAGGCTAATGATAATGCTCTTCCTGTTTTTGCAAAGCTCTGGAATGTGAAGAGAAAATTCAAGTTTTTCAACTCCTGAGCCATGAATAGAGAAAGACACGGACTTAGAGCAGGATTCTTATCAAGTTCGAATCTTCTAAATCGGAAGGGAGCAAGTGTTATGAAGGATCAAGTCAATGATCTACAGATATCAGCCTATGATATGGGACTTACACTCATTTCCCTTCAGACTCGTCTTGTCATTTGGAGCACAAAATTTCATGACCTCTGATACTGAAGAATAAAATTCCATTTTGGTAGATTTCATCAATTATACGAATGGCTCTCAATTTTTCTATGGGATACCTGACCCATCATTGTAAATGAATGTTTTTATTTAATGTTAGTAAGTGTAATTTTGATGATGGATGGTTTTACAATAAAGGAAACATCTTATCTATTAAGGCCTCTATTTCTTTCTTATCTATTTTCAAAACTAATCTTGGTCGAATTATATAGTGATTCACGATTCCAGACTCAAAGCATGTGGATTTCAAATCATCTCTTCTTTTTTGCTCCTATTGAAAAGGGTAGAGGGTTGCAGTAAAGAAATTTGAGAGCTAAGTATATTGTAGGTAATGCATCTTATCAGAATAGTACATACCTATAAATAGGTAAGCGAAAAACAATTATTTCAATGAGTCTACATTAGATATCTGTGGATTTTTTTTTCTTGGGTATTTAAAATTTTGAAAGTAGACAGTCCTTGCATAGAAAAGATAGGAGGTTTTGTGTGAACAGTATCTACTTACATAAAAGACTCCAATGAAGAAAACACTTTTAATTTTATTTTATTAATTTATTGGTGTGATAGCTTGAATTAAAGCATATCTATGTATATTTTACTTAAAAGTAATTAATTATTTTTTTGTTTTCCATAAAATCTACCAATATTCAAGGAAAGGTCATTATTGAACATAATATTTCAAATGTTGTGAATCAGTGGGACCAATCTGCTTGTTATATTTCATATATACAGCCATCATTGCATGACCACTTCTGCATTTCAAACGTGGAAGGATTTGTCGTTTCAGTCAATATTTCATCATCTAAAAAAATAAAAATCCAATTTATGATCTATCCGTTTTATTTTTATTAATGAAGAAGAGTGCATTTTTACATTTTCCAGTCCTAAAAATTGCCAAAAATAGGAAATCACACATTTGTCTTGGAGTTCGATGACCATACATTATTTGAAATTACTCCCTCCTTTATTTTGATATTTTTAAATTTTTTATAGTATGGTCTGATAAAAACAATTATTTCCTTGACAAAAAAGGATATTCCTATATTTTCTATGGGTAAAACATGTAGATAAAAAATAAAAAAGTTCTCAGGAAATTAATTTTCAAGAAGTTTCATAATTTACCTTAAATATGAAATTATAGTTCCAAAAAAATAGTTTCTGTATTACAAATTAAAATATTATAAGACCTAGTTCCTCAGTAAATAATATAGTATCATTTCCTTTAAAATGTAGAGGATTAATCAATATTAGTTATAGACACCAAGCATTACACCCCTCCTCCCTTCATAACAGTGATGCACTTTCTTCCCCATAAAATCATGCAAATGATGTTAAAATGGCTGTTAATTCAATAGTATCATAAGTCCAGACCGGGACTTACAAAGTCTTTCAACAAAAAGATTCCCTTCGTTATAATATTGAGTTTACATTCTGATCAATTCATCAAATCGTTGAAAAGGGTCAATTCTTTTCCTAAAGGAACAAAGTGCTTGGTTTCCTTTTTCAATCCGCGTGAATCCTCAGTAGATCAATCTTTGATGACAAATGTTATGAGATCTGCGTTTATACTTTTCGTAAATGAGTTGAGGGATGTGTAAAATTTAGTAGGAAGCCTCAACTACACTCTGTGGACTTTATGACGCAAAATCTCTAGAAAAACATGAACAGTAATGTGTTTTTGTTTTGTGGTTTATGACGAATGTGATAAGATGTACTACTTTAAGTAACATTGAATTCTATTATAGTGTTAATAAAAATATGGTGTTTTGTTTTGTTTTTTCAGATTCCTAAAGTATATTATACTAAAAATTCTGATCCCAGGAAGATAATCATGTTTAAAATTATTAAGGACCTTCCAAACTCGTTCTTTTTAAGGCTCATTATAATTCTGAATGCATTTTTAAAAACATAGAATCTTCATTGGCGATCCTCCAGGAGTCTACAAAGACAACAATCTTCCTATCCCTGACAAATAATCCCATCAGCCACTTTTTATCGGCAAATAGTAGGACTTGTGTCTTCTAAAATCAAAAAAGAGAGTAAAATGTATGTTAATTGATTTCTATGGAGCAAATACTAACCCCAGTTGTGTGAGTAAAGATCATCATCAGTTGTTGTCTAAGACATAAGTAAAGTTATAATACAAACTCTAGATAATATGAATAATTGCATACTTCAAATTGATTGGGAGCTGGACTTCCCTTATTAAAATCCTACCAAAATAGAAAAATGATTAATTAACAATTGTTAGTCATATATTTTAATCACTTATACCATTCCCATTCAGACCTCACAGATCCACGTTATGTGATTCCAAATAACTTTTGTTATTGACCTATAAAAATGAGAAAAATTTTAAATTTATATTATATTTCATAAATTAGTAGTACTTACAGTTTTACTTAATACATCAGATATCATTCCCTTGGTTTCAATAGAAGCTTGGTAATTTTGATCACCCTGACTGTGTTGCTGGAACGACTCATGGCCCAAGGTAGCCAACCTTGAGCCCAAGTAGCAAAGGCTTTTCTTACTACACCTGCAGTAAGTGTATCGAGCCCTTTGTCATGGGAATCGGCGATTCTCACAAGGACCTTTGGATCCTTTAGGATCTCCATCAATTGTAGAATTAAATAATTTAAGGTATTCTTCTACAATGCCAAGTATTTCCTCCTGGGATCAATTTTTATAGATCTTCGGTGTTTATTACTCACAGTACTAAATACGTAAACCGAGTGAAACAGAAAGTTATTTTGCAGATGTGTGACGTAAATGTAAAGATTTATATTAAAAAAACTATTACGCCATTATAGATATATATATGAAGTGTCAATTGAAAAACAAATACATTGTTCATCATTTGGGCGTAATATGACGTCATATAAACACTTTTTTAGCCTTCAACTCTAAGTAGGATTAAAAGTAAAGTTTAAGAAAGATTTCATTGAACCAAAAGTTGTAGATATTACTTTGATAAAATATAATTTTTTTCAATTTTTCAAATCGGTTCATTAGTTTTGGATTTATTGCTACTTTTGCTAAAATTTCAAAATTGGTTCACCTCGAATTTTAGAGTTAAATTTTTTTTATTAATTCAAACATGATAGAACAATAATTGTCGAGTGCAGATATGCTTTTAACTTTAAAATTGATAGGTTGTTTCTTAAGTAATAGCGGTTTTTATATTTTACAACCAGTGGTTGTTAATTTATTAATTAGAATAGTAAGAAAGAAAGAAGAAACCTTAGATATTTGAGTCAAAAGGTATCGAAACAAAAGTTTCGGCACTCTTCTAGTTAATGGGTTCCATGATTTTGAATAAAGCATAGAGCACTTGGGAAAATAAGATAGAAAGAGAAACATCCTTCGAGGGGTGAAGGGAAAATGTGTCCAGGGCTACACATCCATGCTTCTGGCTCCGGCTCGGGAAGGGTTAGAATATAACCATTTTGTCTATTATAAGTAATTGATTAGTTGAACGTAACACAAGTGTATTGCATTATCAATTGAAGGTCGAAAAAGATTTCTTTGGCGTGGAAAATGCACTTGATATTTATACAGTTTGGATTGAGCACTAGCTTGCTTATTCTTTTTAGATCTTTCTCATCAAGTGATATATCACATGATGTCATGCCTTAATAACTTAACACTCAACCAGCCCCTTCACATCATAAATTATACATATCTATAATAATAAATCTACATCGTAATACGATCACATAATAGACAATAACAAAATAAATAACAAACAGGAGAATCAGTACAAAGTTCATAAGAATTAATATATTAATTAGTATATCCGATGATATTACATCATACAACCCTATAGACTATTATTTTTTTTATCCAAGTATTTAATTTTACCTCTTTAAAAATATGTATCCTTGTGGCCATTTGTATCCTTATTTAATGTGTAAGCATCATTCAAAGTCCAAGTACTTCTTTTGATTAAGTAGATGATATTTTTGTATTTTTTGTATTTTATATCCTAACAAAATGTAGAAACATTCATTTGATTTTATATAAGAATATTTTCATAATATAAATCAAGAAGACAAATAGAATAAGGTTACATATAACAATAATTAATGATATGTTAATGTAGCAAGTTATTAAAATGATAGTTTTTATGCTAAAAAGAGGTTTTGTGAGTACAAAAGGATGAAAAAATCCGACATTTACATCGTACTTTTTATTAATAGAGCTAGGTTCAATACATTACTTAATTAATTAATTATTATTATCATTGGGGGGGCATTTACGTTTTCTTCCTGATTTTGTAAATTTTTTCTGGTTGTTTTTTTCTTGTAAGAATTAAATTTCCTAGGGCTTTTCTAGGAAACTTCAAAAAAAAAAAAAAAAATCAAAACTATAATTGAATTTATATCAGAAATTACGAATTTTCTTTAAATATAACTTCAAAATTAATTTCCTAACAAATTCTTTATTTTTATTGATATATTTTACCCATAAAAAATATCAATTCCTAGTTCAAATAAGTCTATGTGTCCTGGTTTATTTAGCAATGAATTATTTGTAAAAACCATCTCATAAAAAACTTAAACTGGACATTCATAAAGAGATTGGGGTAATGTTTGTACTTCAAATAAATTCTGGTCATAGAATTTCAAGACAAATTCTGTGATTTCCTGGACATTTGCACATTTTTGAGCATTTTTTTTAACTTCATACAGGATTGGAAAATGTAAAAATGTACAATTCTTCATTGATAAAAATAAAGCGGAATAGATCATATTGGAAATACGATGTAATAACGGATCTTTTTATATTTTTGTTCTCACAAAACCTCTTTTTAACTCAAAAACTATAGTAATATATTTATATTACCTATATTTAAATCACTTTGTAGGACACAAAACCAATCGCTTTTTAGTCAACATGAAATAAAAAAATGATATTGTAATGTAAAGTAAAAAATGACAACGTTATATTTAAACTATTAATGTTAAATATTTTTTAAATTAGTATGCAATACAAAGTTAATCATTATTGTCTTATATCTAAAACGTAAGAATATTTCTCATTAAGACTAGTCGACTTTAAAACATATATAAAATTTATTTATTTGTTGATGTAGTGAGTGATGAATTACAATTTACAATCACGATTGCCGTGTGGCAATGTATTCATAATATTCTAAAGCTATAGAAAAAAAAAGAAGAAGAAGACTTTTTTCGATATCATTATGTTTTTGCTCATTTTCCCATGTTTTGAAAATGGAAAGTAAGAACCACTGAAGAAAAAATTTGTTTCAAGTTGATTATAGAGGGTTTCGATAATATTTTCTGAAAAACGGTGTTTTCTCTCTTGAAGCACATTGTGAGGAAATAAAGTTTGACTCAATTAGTTCCTTCCTTTCAATGTTTTATTTGCCAGTATATTAAATGGAATAATAAAGGATGACTCTCATTCTACTACAATAATTCATCAATTTTTGCTTTAATTGTATTACCTTTGAGCCAAGTTTTTCTGTTTCTAGCTTGCCCTAGCATTTCTCTTCCTCCTACGTCTATTTTTTTTGTTTTTAAATGGGATCTTTCAATATTGAATAAAATACGATTCTAATTATATCTTATTAATCAATTTTATCATCAACGGGTATTTTTATTTTATTTTGTATTCATCAATCATCAGCGTATTTTCCTTCACAACTTACCTACTTTTTAAGAAAAGGAGTTAACGTGCAATTTCGATTCTTGAAGACATAATTTTCATCTTTTTTTACCTCTCTGGTGCGTCTTAGCCTGCACCGTGGTAGCTTGTGCTATTCTCACCTGAGCCACATTCTTCCACTTCAGGGATTAACCGGCTCACACCTCCCCACCTCCTTACTTCATCGTCCATCGAAGACGTATATAGATGCACATTTTCTCTTTCTAATTTCTGGTGCGTCTTAGCCTGCACCGTGGTAGCTTGTGCTATTCTCGCCTGAGCCACATTCTTCCACTTCAGGGATTAACCGGCCTACACCTCAAGACCTCCTTCCTTCTTCCAAGACGGATATAGACGCACCTTTTCTTTTTCTAATTTGATTAACCGGCTCACACCTCCCCACCTCCTTACTTCATCGTCCATCGAAGACGTATTCATATAGACACACTTTTTCTCTTTCTAATTTCTTGTATTATATTCATCGATATTTTGTGAAGAAAATCATTCTTTAAAGACGAGTCATGTTCATTTATCTCTGTACATCTTACAAATTTCCGTAATGGGAAATAAATCTTATTTCTCCCAAATGCTCAATCTGTCTAAATTAAATTGCATGACATTTGTTTAAAGCTTGTTATCTCGACCCAAAATTTAAATTATATCAATAGCGAAATGATTTATTTTCATTTGAATACTTTAGAAAAAAGAATTAGTCGTTTAAACTCCCTTATTAATTGATAAATTATCATTTATCAATAATCTTGGTTCTGCCCTCTTCCTTCTAATTTCTGGCCTAGTCAATACATACAATAAACAATATAAACAATTTATAACTTCTTCCAATTTTGTCCTCGCTAAGATTTTTCTTTCTTTCTTCTTGTGCTATTTTATATGCTTAATTTTTTCCCTTCTTATTATTATTACTTTTTTAGATGAAAAATACTAACAATATACAAGCAACGCCATATTATTGTACATTAAGAAATTCAAAGAACAAAGGGAACTCCAAAACACCCAATAATTAATTAATGAAGGAGAATAAATATGTAATATTCTATATAGAAATATATTTCAAAACAAATAATGAGGTAGGGGGTGGGAAGACGACTTTAGGAGCCGGTTCCTATTTTGAGGTATTAACAAATAAGCCCTGCGAACAGTAGCTTCCATCCTCCCCCATCCAGCTCCGCTAGGACGGCGAAGCTACGGTCCCTCTACTTTTTTTTTCATTGTTTTGATGACGTCCTCTCCCTGCAGCACTTACAGAAATAAAAGAAACACCAAGGAGAGTCAGGCGGTTTTGGCGGTTTTGGCTGCTTAGGAAGCACCCAGAGGAAGGAAAAAAAGAGGAGTTGAAATTTCATAGGACATTTCCAAGATTATATATACATACGTATATATATTTCATTGGAGACAATGGAGACAGCGATCCACAAAAACATTCATATGTACTTTTATTTAGGAAAATTTTATTATTCTGGAAACCTTCAAATGGGCAAAAATGCTATTTCATGGTGTTATTGTCTCGTATATTGTACTTAATATTTTATATTTAGAGATGCTCACGAGACAATTTTTTGTAAGTAGGTTACTTGTCAAGCCTTGAGTCTTTAGGCTCAAGTCAAGTTTTATATCCCTGATAGGTCTACAAGTCAAGTTGCGAGTCTTTAACAAAAGTTCAGATTGAGTAAAATCCAATTTAAATACTAGGAGTAGTAAAAATGAAATATCGAACTGTTGTAAGCACTGTTTTGATTGCCCAGGAGCAATATAAAGTATAAAGCCTTCAATTTCATGGAAAAAAAATAATGAATTTCTTTTCACTACATCTATTATTTTATTTCCGATAAGAATACAAGTAAAATATCAAATCGTTGTGGGTGATACCATTAGGCAACACCATTTTTGTGCCCAGGGTTTAATAGATAGTTTATATTTGCTTGCTTATGGATACGGTGTAACAAATCTTATAGAAAAATAAATAATTATCGTAATGACCATTGATGGATGGGAAATTAATTAGTTGATTTTAAATAAGAATGTTTTCATAATATAAATCAAGAAGACAAATATAAGAACAAGGTTACATATAACAACTAAATATATGTTAATGTTGGAAGTTATTCAAATGGCATTTATAAAGTTCTTCATTTTTTAAATAAGTTATAGTTTCGCCAAAAATTTAAAATGAGTATTTTTCATTAAAAAGAGGTTTGATGAGTACATAAACAGTAAAAGATCCGAAAACTACATTCTACTTTTTATTAATAGAGCCAAGTTCAATACATTAATTAATTAATTATCATTATCATTGGGAGCATTTACGTTTTCTTCCTAATTTTGTAAATTATTCCTATTTTTTTTTCCTGTAAGAATTAAATTTCCAGGGCTCTTCCAGGACTTTTCATGAAAAAAAATTCAAAACTATAATTGAACTTTTATTATAAATTACGAATCTTCTTTAAATATAACTTCAAAATTAATTTCCTGACAAATTCTTTATTTTTATTAATATATTTTAATCATAAGAAATATTATTTTTAGCAAAGCATTCCATAAAAAAATTAGAAACGACAATTAGAAAAGAATATATAATCGTAATATATAATGTTTGCCTTTCAAATAAATTATGGTAATAGAATTTCAAGACCAAATGTGTGATTTCCTGGACATTTGTCCATTTTTGACCATTTTTTTGACTTTATACAGGGTTGAAAAAACCCATTGAATCAATAATTAAGACATTTATTTATGTTTACTCGACCAAATTCATCTCTTCCTTTCAATGTTTTATTTGCTTGTATAGAAGGAAATCAATTAGTTGCTGAAAGTGTCCCTCAATTCAAAAATGTCAAATTCCCTTCGAATATTACAAGAGTACAATAATTCTATTACATTAATTCATTATTTTTAATTTGATTGAAATTTGAACTACTCGTTCGACCTTTGATGTTACATTTCCTACGTTTCAGAATAATTGAAAATAATATATGACCATAATTCTATTTTATAAATCAATCAATTTTGTCATCAACGGGTATTTTGTCTTTATTTTATATTCATGAATCATCTCATCAACGTATTTTCCTTTACAACTTCTGACTCAGCTTCGTCCCCTACTTTTTAAGAAAAGGAGTTAACGTGCGTCTTAGCCTGCACCGTGGTAGCTTCTGCTATTCTCGCCTGAGCCACATTCTTCCACTTCAGGGATTAACCGGCTCACACCTCCCCACCTCCTTACTTCATCGTCCATCGAAGACGTATATAGACACACTTTTTCTCTTTCTAATTTCTTGTATTATATTCAACGATATTCTGTGAAGAGAATTAATTATTTACCAATGACGATTAATTATCATTTATCTCTACAGCATACAAATTTACTTCACGGAAAATAGATTTTATTCCTCTTAAACGCTCAATCTATGTAAATAAATTTACATGCATCGTTTCTATGTCCTATGTATTCAGAATTGTCAGAATTGTAACTCCGAATGAAAATTATTGAAATTATTGCTGAAGACATTGTTGCCCAATTAAAACAGAGAGCAAAGGCAGAGCTAAATGACATATATAATTTTAAATATATCTACTCCTGGACCTTCAGAGTGTAACAAGTCGAGCTTTTTTGTTCACTCGCAATCTCGACTGACAAAAGGGGAAAAGAAAAATTTAGAAAAACATATGGTAGCTACCCTTCTCTATTTTTCTTGTTGCCAACTTGTTAATATATACTTGTAGTATATTCAAATTCAAAAAAAGGGGTCGCAATCCTTGATTCAATATATTTTTTTATGCATGAAAATCAGAAATAATATTAATACCCATTTTGAGTTCATATTACGTATAGGATCAGCTGCTTTAAATCAAAAGAGTCAAATGATGAAAATAATCAACTGAAGCTGGGAGAATAAAGTATAGTGTTTTTGTTTATCCCAAAAAGCTCGTCGTGGTAACTGTCAATTTGAAGATAAATACTTGGGCGTAAGATGACGTCATACAAACACTCTTTCACCCATCCCTTCAATTCTGAATAATACTGAAAACAAGGTTTTAGAGAGATGCCATTGAACCAAAAGTTGTAGATATTACTCTAATAGAATAAGATTTTTTTCAATTTTTAAAATCGGTTCATAAGTTTTGAATTTATGGCAACTTTTGCTAAATTTTCAAAATTTGTCCAACTCTAATATTCGAGTTCCAAAAAGTTTATGAAATCAAAAATCATAGAGCAATAATTGTTGAGTTCAGATCTGCCTTTAATTTAAAAATCAATTCGTTAGTAATTGCGATGGTGTTTTTTTCATGCTTTACAACCAGTGGTTGTTAATTTATTAATAAGAACAGTAAGAAAGGAAAAAAATTATTAGATATTTAAGTCAAAAGTAATGGAAACAAAAGTTTCCCTAATATAGACAATCCTAATGAGCAACACTTATAATTAATTATAAGCTATACTTGTAAATCGTTCTTTGGTGAAACTTTGCACCTATCAATCAAGTTCATTTCAACTTGTACTCCTACTCCTATTTCTGGGAGATCATAATTTCGTGAATCCTCCAATTCTTCGTCTGAAGATAATTCAGTAGGAGCTTTTTTTGTAATGTATATAATGTGACCTTTCATTGCTTTTGATGATGCCCGGATGATGTGAATATATACATATAACAATAATTAATTAATTTGGATTCGTTCTTAGTTCGAACAGGGCTTCTAGAAACCCGTCTCATAATTTATTGACTTATTTATTTATTTATTTACTTTTTTACTTATGACTCATAAGAATAATTATGTGTGTGGTACACATTTGCTGGTTCTGAGACTAAATAATTAATATAATAAGTCTAAAATAGTTAATGGAGATATTTCTGAAGGATGGGAAACTGGAAAGGGGTGTCCTATCAACTGAGCTACTTAAGGAAGAATAAAACAAAACGATACGATACAAGAAAGGCTCATGAATGCAACGTGTGACGAGAAGGTGAAGGTCAATTCCGTTCAGAAAGAGGAGAATGGAGCTCACGTCAATATTGGAGAACTTACTGGAGTAGTCAAGGAATGAGGAGCAAGTGGAGGGAGGAGTCATTTACTCAGCCAAAAGATCAAAAGATTAAAGTGATTTGCCTGTCTGAGATGTTGGTGAAAATAAAGGCAAATATTAAGTCATCGACTCCCACAAGTTATAACGTCGAGTGGAGTGTTGAACTGAGGCTACAGCATTGAAATCGCTTTATTTTGCCAAGAGTGTGGATCATGTCAGACTATGGATCATGATCCAGTGTTAACAGAACTGAAGCATCCAAGTTCATTCGGATGTGTATATGGTTTAGTTGTAGGAATATTCTGTAGCTACATACATGGAATGGACGCTGTAATTAATTATGTCATTGTGGGGCTAACATAAATAAATGTAAAAATTAGAAAAAGAGATGGACAGGAAAGTTTAAGTGATGAACCCTCGTTACTGGAGGTTGATGTCTCCATGCAAGATCATCATATTCTGTCTCTCCATTACACTCTTCCATTCTTCAAAACGAATTTATCTTGATATCTATTCTTCAAATGTAGGTTTTTCTGGATAAATCATCCGTTCATGTGAGGTAAAATTTTCAATTCATTATAAATAAGTACTTTAACATGAGTTTAAATATAGTTTCAGGAATTATATTAACCTTGGCCCCTATGGATTGACGCATCATCTTTCGAATAGATTCATATCCATTACTGTGAATTCAAGTATCTCCTTCCTACAGTTTATAGTCAAAATATTCCATCCAATTGTGTATCCATCTATGCTGCATTGCTAATGTCATTTTTACTCCTGATTCAATATTTTACAGTTTGTTTTGTTGTGGAATTTACCCATCATTTAAGAAGTCAATCGATGGGGTTCATATAAGAAAGTTGAAGCTACTTCCTTATATCAATTCATTTTACAACAGATTTAAAGCATCTTAATAACTTGAAATTTCACACTTCAATTTTGTAATATTGTGCATATCTTGTATATAGAAACATTTATTCCAAATTTGATTGAAATCTGAGGTGAAAGGTGTCAAAACTTAATTTATAATAGCTAGTTGCATTAAGAATTTAAGGAGATGTATAATAAACATCTGTAAAAGTCTCTTTGTTTCGAACATCAACTTTATATTACGATTTAAAGAAAAATCAATCATTTATGTTGACTTTTCTTTGAGATATATTGGACGATGATCCATTTTGAGGTGTGAAAGTAACTTTTTGGAAGAGTCATCTTTTGTAATGTATGTATAATGTGAGTTTTTCATTGTTTTTGACGTAACTTATGTAATTGGAATTATTATTTTTTGCTTTTAATTAATAGATTAATTAATGATTCGTTCTTTGTTCGAACAGGGCTTCAAGGAACCCGTCTCATAACTTATTGACTTATTTATTTATTTATTTTTGAATTATGAGTCATAACAATAATTATGTGACACATTGTTATTACTTCATAGATTCAAAATATCTTCATTAATTAATGTAGATTTAAATTATCATTTAAGGATCAAGATATGAGAGCTATCCTAGAACGACCATCCTAATGAAGATGTCCTTGAGCTGCTGCTGCTGGAGAACCTCTTCAAAGGGATTCCTCTTTTCCTTGGACCAAGGACCAACTTCAAGATCCAAGACGACTCAAAGAGGGGCGAATGGAAAAGGAGCTTCTCAAAGCATTCTCCTTGAATAAGTTTGAGTCTTACGAATTCAAAGGGACTTCTATTTAACCCGAGTCAAGACCCTCTTTGGCCTCCTAAGGAAAGGTCCCAAGGTCGACTTCGTGAAAGTAGCATTTGTTATGGGCCTACATTCACATGCAAGTGCTCAAATTCAGGCGGCACCAAAAGCGTTTGGCATAGCCAGAGGGCTTCATACGAATCTTCGTCCAAAGCTAAAAAAAGAAGGGCTTTGAGTGGAGAAAAACCCTCAATGAATTGTGATTGTTCAAAAGGTTTGGATAACAGGTCCTTGGGAAATAATAATTGAATGGTTTTAACTGTGGCAATAGCAAAGGGGTGTTGTCAGCAAGTGAACCACGGAAGGCAATCCTTTGATGAATAAAACAAAACGATCCAGTTAAAGGCTTATGCAACGTGTGGCGAGAAAGTGAATCGCTTTTGTGGTGTGAAGCAGCTCGACTGCATACAAAGCTGTCTTGGTGGGGTTGAGACAGATGAGGATGGAGCTCGCATCAATATTGCATTCTTATGTTTTGTTCTTAAATCAATGGATTTGCTGAGTATTTATATTAAAACTTGATTAAGTCTTTGGACATCCGAAATCCGTAAGCCATTTTCAAAACTCGTTTTTGTGCATGAGGATCTGTTGTCAAGTGTTCTTCAAATGTTGGTCTTCCCGGATAAAGCATCTGTAAATATGAGTTAAAACTTTATTTTCATCATAAATAAGTTGGCTAACTTCAATTTAAATATAGTTTCATGGATTATGTTAAACTTCAAGCGTCTAGGGATTGACTCATCAATTTTTTCTGACAAAATTCACATTTCTCAACCATTATTAAGCAATCTTTCAATGAACACACTAAGTATACCCTTCAATAACGAATTGTGAGTCATAATTCTAAATTGATTTAAAAGGAATGAGTTTATTTTTCAGATTTAAAATACTTGAAAACAAGATTTACCTAAATTGATTACCATGTCTATCCGACTATTAATATAAAATAATTCAACACATGAATTCGGAAGACCAAAGTGAAGAAATATTTGCTTATTCAATATATTATCCATTCTCGATATATGATGATACAGGCCATGAGATACTTAAATTAGATGACTATTCTCATTATTATGAGTCGTTACTCAGGCACATCAAGGTAAGAGAAAGTGTTATTAAATAAGTATTAGTGTGTTTCACATATCTATTGCATCATTGAATTAGATTTCTACTTATATCAATTACTATGGATCTCAAGCATCTCCAGGCCTCTTTGAACGAGTATCAATGCTTCATTGTTAAAAGATGAAAAACAATTAGCCTTTATATCAACGGGGGTTATAAAACGAAGCTGCTGTTACTTCCTTATATCAATTTGTGTTAAAATGGATTCCAAGTATATCTGGGCCAATTTGAATATAACCAAGTGTCTCTGTTGGAAAAGCAATCTCCTCGATATAACTTACAATCCAAACATTCCATTTTTGTGAGTATTTTATTCATGTTTCTATACCTTTGGGATTATAATTCGCATTTTGTTATTTTAGATATTATTTTGTTGTAAAAAGCCTGAATCATCGTTGAAGAAATTATTGAGATCTACATAAGGAGGCACCTACTCATCGTAATTTCATGTTATTATGACTGTTAAGCATCTCCAGGTCTAAGCTTGTATATGAAGATAATCAAGCACCCCCATTTGAAGATAATTCCCCTCGTTGTATTTTACAATCCAATTTCTGTTTCTGTGTCAATCTATGTTTTCCTTTATATTATAGATATAGATTTTAGGCTTGCTAAGATCTGATTATTTCCCCGATGAGGAATTTCCCGTCATGAACACCTCTCTTGATGTAATGTTTTGATTCAGGACCTGGAATATGAATGCTAGCCTCATCGTGGAAACGATCATATCTATCAATTCTTTCGGAATTCTGTTTCGAAGTAGTTGCTCAATTATGAATTCATGAGACAAGGAATCAAAAACTCTTTTAAAGACAATCAGCAAGGTGACAGACTCATAATTCAAACTCATTGTATTTGATATTGTATTTTGAATACATCTTGGGATATCCTCCGCGAGACCTAAAATCATGCCATCTCATCACTATGATTTTCTATGGCACCCAGTCTAACATGACTCTTTCGTATTTTCTTCTAGCTATGTAAAAGTGTATGTTGTTTATATTAATTTACAATATGAAGTTTTTTTTCATCATTTTCTCTATTCATCTTAATGTATCCCTGTACCTATTGTATTCTTTATCTTTTTTAAATGCAAATAACTTATTTCAATTTGATTTTATGAATAAAGCTTTTCAAATTATAATTTAAGTATTAAAATGTTATTTCAAATAGTATAATTTGTTAGTAAAGATTAAGCAAAATTTAACAAAAACTCGTTACTTCTATAGATTAATTATCCAAACACTTTCTTTCTGCCATTTATATTATGTGGTATTTTCTGATTTTTATATTTTCTTTGACAATAAAATAAAACATATATACATTAAAAAGATATTCTCAAGAAATCAATAATTTCAAATCTCAGTGTTGAGACAATATCAACAGCAAGGGGTTCCCCCACCCCCTAAGAAAAAACAAAAAACTACAAAAACGATAACATAACCTAATGTAGATATATGCAGTCATTTAGTTCACTCCGAATAATAAGACATAAGTGCAACTTGAGTCCAAGTTACAACTGAGTTTAAGGCATTCATAATATTACGACATAATTAAATTGGATTCTAAAAATCCCTTCACTCTGAATGTTCAAAAAAATAAAAAACCATAATAGCCAAATGCTTTTGATTTTATATTTTACATCATTTATATGATAATATGAACGCTAGATTTGCAAATCCTTCAACTTTGAAGTGGCGAATAGATTTAGATAATTTTTTTTAATGTACTAAACATACTTTGAATGTTGAAATTAATAAAAAAACCATGCATATTGGCACTTTTCATTTTCATCATTTGTATGATAATATGAACCCTAGATGGTGCTAGTTGTCATGCCAATTTGAAATTTGCAAATCCTTCAAATTGAAGTGGCGAATAGATTCAGGTAATTTTTTTGAATGTGCTAAGGATTTTTTGAATGTTGAAATTAATAAAAAAACCATGCATATTGGCACTTTTCATTTTCATCATTTGTATGATAATATGAACCCTAGATGGTGCTAGGTGTCATGCCAATTTGAAATTTGCAAATCCTTCAAATTGAAGTGGCGAATAGATTCAGGTAATTTTTTTGAATGTGCTAAGGATTTTTTGAATGTTGAAATTAATAAAAAAACCATGCATATTGGCACTTTTCATTTTCATCATTTGTATGATAATATGAACCCTAGATGGTGCTAGTTGTCATGCCAATTTGAAATTTGCAAATCCTTCAAATTGAAGTGGCGAATAGATTCAGGTAATTTTTTTGAATGTGCTAAGGATTTTTTGAATGTTGAAATTAATAAAAAAACCATGCATATTGGCACTTTTCATTTTCATCATTTGTATGATAATATGAACCCTAGATGGTGCTAGTTGTCATGCCAATTTGAAATTTGCAAATCCTTCAAATTGAAGTGGCGAATAGATTCAGGTAATTTTTTTGAATGTGCTAAGGATTTTTTGAATGTTGAAATTAATAAAAAAACCATGCATATTGGCACTTTTCATTTGTATGATAATATGAACCCTAGATGTTGCTAGGTGTCATACCAATTTGAAATTTGCAAATCCTTCAAATTGAAGTGGCGAATAGATTCAGGTAATTTTTTTGAATGTGCTAAGGATTTTTTGAATGTTGAAATTAATAAAAAAACCATGCATATTGGCACTTTTCATTTTCATCATTTGTATGATAATATGAACCCTAGATGGTGCTAGTTGTCATGCCAATTTGAAATTTGCAAATCCTTCAAATTGAAGTGGCGAATAGATTCAAGTAATTTTTTTGAATGTGCTAAGCATTTTTTGAATGTTGAAATTAATAAAAACACCATGCATATTGGCACTTTTCATTTTCATCATTTGTATGATAATATGAACCCTAGATGGTGCTAGGTGTCATGCCAATTTGAAATTTGCAAATCCTTCAAATTGAAGTGGCGAATAGATTCAGGTAATTTTTTTGAATGTGCTAAGGATTTTTTGAATGTTGAAATTAATAAAAACACCATGCATATTGGCACTTTTCATTTTCATCATTTGTATGATAATATGAACCCTAGATGGTGCTAGGTGTCATGCCAATTTGAAATTTGCAAATCCTTCAAATTGAAGTGGCGAATAGATTCAGGTAATTTTTTTGAATGTGCTAAGGATTTTTTGAATGTTGAAATTAATAAAAAAACCATGCATATTGGCACTTTTCATTTTCATCATTTGTATGATAATATGAACCCTAGATGGTGCTAGTTGTCATGCCAATTTGAAATTTGCAAATCCTTCAAATTGAAGTGGCGAATAGATTCAGGTAATTTTTTTGAATGTGCTAAGGATTTTTTGAATGTTGAAATTAATAAAAAAACCATGCATATTGGCACTTTTCATTTTCATCATTTGTATGATAATATGAACCCTAGATGGTGCTAGTTGTCATGCCAATTTGAAATTTGCAAATCCTTCAAATTGAAGTGGCGAATAGATTCAGGTAATTTTTTTGAATGTGCTAAGGATTTTTTGAATGTTGAAATTAATAAAAAAACCATGCATATTGGCACTTTTCATTTTCATCATTTGTATGATAATATGAACCCTAGATGGTGCTAGTTGTCATGCCAATTTGAAATTTGCAAATCCTTCAAATTGAAGTGGCGAATAGATTCAGGTAATTTTTTTGAATGTGCTAAGCATTTTTTGAATGTTGAAATTAATAAAAAAACCATGCATATTTGCACTTTTCATTTTCATCATTTGTATGATAATATGAACCCTAGATGGTGCTAGGTGTCATGCCAATTTGAAATTTGCAAATCCTTCAACTTGAAGTGGCGAATAGATTCAGGTAATTTTTTTGAATGTGCTAAGCATTTTTTGAATGTTGAAATTAATAAAAAAACCATGCATATTGGCATTTTTCATTTTCATCATTTGTATGATAATATGAACGCTAGATGGTGCTAGGTTATATATGGAGACAAAATTTGTCAAATCTCTATATTTGATAGCAGGAATGGTTTTAGATAATTGATTTGAATGTACTGAGCAGACTTGGAATGGTAAAAAATCACAAAACCATATTTTAGAACACTTCACTTTTCAATTTTTACTCATTCTAGTGTGAAGCATTAATTTAAAAATTCAAAGTAGAAAATATATAAAAATTCACTCCATATAATCTTTGTTTCTGATATAATTGAATACTATATCCATATTATTATTTATGAATAATTTTTATAGTGACACTGAATCATTTGAGGTGAAATTGTTACAAATATTGTAGGTACCGTATGGACCATAAAATATGTCGTGATTGCTATTATTGAATGTAATTTATGTGGAAGTATTTTATCAATTCTGTATTGTTTTTATTAACGTTGATTATTCGTCATGGTTGTAGCTGACTCCTGCTTTACCATCAAACAGAAGAGAACAATTACTTTTATTTGATAAATATAGTAACTATCAGTACTGTTTATGTATTATTGAATTGATATATTTAATACTATACAGCCTGCCCTTTTGACAAAAATGGATTTGATGATCACGTTTGATAATTCATTTTATAATAATTCTAGTATAAAAATATTGGGCTCAAAATACAGTTCGAAATACTAAGAATTATTTTTTGATAGCATTGCATTTACTTTTTTAACCTAAGTTCTTGTATTCCTTTCGAATACCCCCCTTTAAAAATGGGCAGTATGTAGATTCAAGAAGTGCAATCAAATCAACTCCTTGAGCCCTTTTTCTCCGGCGAATTAGCTAAATTTGACTCTAAAATTACTGCAGTAAGCATAATCCCATTAAATAAACACATATTTTTTGTTCATTACTTGATTGAAACAATAAAATAGAATGTGATTAAGACTTTTAATGAATTTGATACGAAATATATATATATATATATATAAACTCAAATTAGAACAAATAATTTCAACATAAAGTAAGATTAAGCCTCAAATGTAAATGTTGTGACGGATGTCGATAATTTAATTAGTGAAGGAAAAATCATATATATGTATGTATATATTGAAAACGTTTAATGGCAATTACAAAATTAATAAATGATTCACAATTTAATAAATTCATTCAGAAAGAATAAAATCCTTGATCGTTGATAATGGAGATGAAAAGCTATAAAATTATAACGAGCATCCAAGGTTAGTGAACTGACGTCTAAATGAATTTAGGACAGAAACCTTGGGAAAGTTAAAAATTATACAACACGTTCAAAGTCATAATCACGAGATAAATATTAAAGATTTATTCAAGGGACGTAATAATTGAAGACAATTCTGATACTTTTAATTTCATCACTAATAAAACCAAGACACTTGTTTCCTTCAATGTCCAACTCAACATTGAGTTAGTCAGTCCATTTCATGTTTTATATTGAAAAATCCGATCCTTCAGTCTACGGCATTTGAATGTAAAGAATATTTCCACCTTCCCTCATGTCGTGTTATTCAACTTGCTCTTCAAATACGATTCGATGACCATACGATGGAACTCGGATTCCAACAAAATTGGAGATCGACAATGACCTTGTGAAATTATCTGAGTAGTGGAGGAATCCGGGGAGAATCCTACAGTTAATATAGTTAATATTTATTATAAAATCACAGCTTTAATTTCTAACGTTTAATACTTATTATTGTTTGAGTTGGCACTAAGAGCATTTAGCAACTCTTTGTAGGACCATAGATTAGGAGAAGTCCTTCGAGGCAATGACAACTCTGATGGACGGAGGTTTTGTCATAGTAGGAAATTGATATTCGAAATTGAAATCTATTTGATATCTTATTTATTTTAGAAATTTTAGATTCTGACATTGTATAATTTGTATATATTGAGTAAGTCTGAAATGAAAGAGTTAAAAAATCTATGGGTTTTGACAATATAACAAACATAAATAATTAGTAGTGGATCAATCCAGAGTACCTTTAAATTAAAATTTTGTGAATAATCATATATTAATAAAAGATTATAAAATCACTAAATTGCCTACTTTTTAAAATTAAATTGAGGATCCTAGCCTTGTTTATTGCTCTCATGAAGTATTTTAAAATCCTACTTTACGAAGAGACAGTTCCATTTTGAATAAATTACAAATCAAAATATTGAATTGAGGAATTCATAACTATTTTTGACTGAATAATCAATAATTCATTTTCTGAATACAACTTTTATTCAAAAGGTATTCAAAGCAAAGCAGCATTTCAAATTGAATTCGTATTTTAAAATAGTGGGAAAATATATGAATTGAATTTGCACCTTAGGAGACTTTTAATCTAATGTGAGAAAGTTCAAGAATGAATGAATGAATGACAATGCTAAAAACAGGTGGAAGCTGATATTATGAAGTATTACTCCAGGATCAATAATGATCCAAACCCCATCCAGGAGACATTTTAACTTTTCTACTAAGAAAAGTTAAATTTGATTTTAGCTTTAAAATGGCATTGGATGGTGATGAGATTCGAATCGTCTGCACATCAGGTGATTCATGATTTTCGACGTCAAGGGATTGGATCTACTGACTCTTGCTGCTCTTTGTGCCTCTTCTGTGCAATGAACTCTTTGTTAGTGTCACAATCCTTGATTGGAAGCTCATTCATCAGCCATCACCTTCATCCCATCCCATCCCATTCCCATTCTCGGCAGTCAGGAAGAGCGAAGCAATGAGACGTCCTTGGGTCCAAGCCAGAGCTGCGCCATTTCAAGTCACGTCAGAAGTGAAAATAGTGAAAATAAACATTGTCTATTCAACAGCTGACTTGAGGCACCTTGGAGCAGTCGAACAGGGTCAACAGTTTCTCATCCCTTATTCAAGTTAGTTAGCTCAGCCAGGCCAGCCAAGAAGAGAGACTCTCTAGTGGAGGCAGAGAGTAAACATTCTAGAGAGGATCTCATGACGTCATAGCAAAGCATTCCTTCCTCTCAGCTGAGCGCTTCAAGGGACATTTCCAGGATGGATCCAAGTTGAAGTTTTCTTCAACCTCTTCTCCACTCTATCCTCCAATTTCATAGTCCAATTCAAGAGCCTCCAGTCCAAAGTATTCCTCCCACTCTCAACCCCATCCATTTTCCTTTCTCATCAGTTTCATCCAAGGCAAATGACGTATTCGGAAGTGTCATTCGTGATGGGAGAGTGAATCAATCTGCGAATCCCTCCATATCATAGGAATCCTTCAACCCACTCATGTGACTCATTAAACCCACTTCTTCCTTGGAGAAGAATTTCAAAACTAAACTGCATTTAAGAGAATGAATCTTTTACGAATTCAGTGCTTCAAGCAAGTTTTGCACTCTTTAGAAGAGTTTTTGGAAAACAAGGCTCAAGGAATTCATTCGAGGCGAGTCCCGACTCTCAAAGAATAGGACTCGAGTCCCTTAATTATTTAAGGCTAATGATAATGCTCTTCCTGTTTTTGCAAAGCTCTGGAATGTGAAGAGAAAATTCAAGTTTTTCAACTCCTGAGCCATGAATAGAGAAAGACACGGACTTAGAGCAGGATTCTTATCAAGTTCGAATCTTCTAAATCGGAAGGGAGCAAGTGTTATGAAGGATCAAGTCAATGATCTACAGATATCAGCCTATGATATGGGACTTACACTCATTTCCCTTCAGACTCGTCTTGTCATTTGGAGCACAAAATTTCATGACCTCTGATACTGAAGAATAAAATTCCATTTTGGTAGATTTCATCAATTATACGAATGGCTCTCAATTTTTCTATGGGATACCTGACCCATCATTGTAAATGAATGTTTTTATTTAATGTTAGTAAGTGTAATTTTGATGATGGATGGTTTTACAATAAAGGAAACATCTTATCTATTAAGGCCTCTATTTCTTTCTTATCTATTTTCAAAACTAATCTTGGTCGAATTATATAGTGATTCACGATTCCAGACTCAAAGCATGTGGATTTCAAATCATCTCTTCTTTTTTGCTCCTATTGAAAAGGGTAGAGGGTTGCAGTAAAGAAATTTGAGAGCTAAGTATATTGTAGGTAATGCATCTTATCAGAATAGTACATACCTATAAATAGGTAAGCGAAAAACAATTATTTCAATGAGTCTACATTAGATATCTGTGGATTTTTTTTTCTTGGGTATTTAAAATTTTGAAAGTAGACAGTCCTTGCATAGAAAAGATAGGAGGTTTTGTGTGAACAGTATCTACTTACATAAAAGACTCCAATGAAGAAAACACTTTTAATTTTATTTTATTAATTTATTGGTGTGATAGCTTGAATTAAAGCATATCTATGTATATTTTACTTAAAAGTAATTAATTATTTTTTTGTTTTCCATAAAATCTACCAATATTCAAGGAAAGGTCATTATTGAACATAATATTTCAAATGTTGTGAATCAGTGGGACCAATCTGCTTGTTATATTTCATATATACAGCCATCATTGCATGACCACTTCTGCATTTCAAACGTGGAAGGATTTGTCGTTTCAGTCAATATTTCATCATCTAAAAAAATAAAAATCCAATTTATGATCTATCCGTTTTATTTTTATTAATGAAGAAGAGTGCATTTTTACATTTTCCAGTCCTAAAAATTGCCAAAAATAGGAAATCACACATTTGTCTTGGAGTTCGATGACCATACATTATTTGAAATTACTCCCTCCTTTATTTTGATATTTTTAAATTTTTTATAGTATGGTCTGATAAAAACAATTATTTCCTTGACAAAAAAGGATATTCCTATATTTTCTATGGGTAAAACATGTAGATAAAAAATAAAAAAGTTCTCAGGAAATTAATTTTCAAGAAGTTTCATAATTTACCTTAAATATGAAATTATAGTTCCAAAAAAATAGTTTCTGTATTACAAATTAAAATATTATAAGACCTAGTTCCTCAGTAAATAATATAGTATCATTTCCTTTAAAATGTAGAGGATTAATCAATATTAGTTATAGACACCAAGCATTACACCCCTCCTCCCTTCATAACAGTGATGCACTTTCTTCCCCATAAAATCATGCAAATGATGTTAAAATGGCTGTTAATTCAATAGTATCATAAGTCCAGACCGGGACTTACAAAGTCTTTCAACAAAAAGATTCCCTTCGTTATAATATTGAGTTTACATTCTGATCAATTCATCAAATCGTTGAAAAGGGTCAATTCTTTTCCTAAAGGAACAAAGTGCTTGGTTTCCTTTTTCAATCCGCGTGAATCCTCAGTAGATCAATCTTTGATGACAAATGTTATGAGATCTGCGTTTATACTTTTCGTAAATGAGTTGAGGGATGTGTAAAATTTAGTAGGAAGCCTCAACTACACTCTGTGGACTTTATGACGCAAAATCTCTAGAAAAACATGAACAGTAATGTGTTTTTGTTTTGTGGTTTATGACGAATGTGATAAGATGTACTACTTTAAGTAACATTGAATTCTATTATAGTGTTAATAAAAATATGGTGTTTTGTTTTGTTTTTTCAGATTCCTAAAGTATATTATACTAAAAATTCTGATCCCAGGAAGATAATCATGTTTAAAATTATTAAGGACCTTCCAAACTCGTTCTTTTTAAGGCTCATTATAATTCTGAATGCATTTTTAAAAACATAGAATCTTCATTGGCGATCCTCCAGGAGTCTACAAAGACAACAATCTTCCTATCCCTGACAAATAATCCCATCAGCCACTTTTTATCGGCAAATAGTAGGACTTGTGTCTTCTAAAATCAAAAAAGAGAGTAAAATGTATGTTAATTGATTTCTATGGAGCAAATACTAACCCCAGTTGTGTGAGTAAAGATCATCATCAGTTGTTGTCTAAGACATAAGTAAAGTTATAATACAAACTCTAGATAATATGAATAATTGCATACTTCAAATTGATTGGGAGCTGGACTTCCCTTATTAAAATCCTACCAAAATAGAAAAATGATTAATTAACAATTGTTAGTCATATATTTTAATCACTTATACCATTCCCATTCAGACCTCACAGATCCACGTTATGTGATTCCAAATAACTTTTGTTATTGACCTATAAAAATGAGAAAAATTTTAAATTTATATTATATTTCATAAATTAGTAGTACTTACAGTTTTACTTAATACATCAGATATCATTCCCTTGGTTTCAATAGAAGCTTGGTAATTTTGATCACCCTGACTGTGTTGCTGGAACGACTCATGGCCCAAGGTAGCCAACCTTGAGCCCAAGTAGCAAAGGCTTTTCTTACTACACCTGCAGTAAGTGTATCGAGCCCTTTGTCATGGGAATCGGCGATTCTCACAAGGACCTTTGGATCCTTTAGGATCTCCATCAATTGTAGAATTAAATAATTTAAGGTATTCTTCTACAATGCCAAGTATTTCCTCCTGGGATCAATTTTTATAGATCTTCGGTGTTTATTACTCACAGTACTAAATACGTAAACCGAGTGAAACAGAAAGTTATTTTGCAGATGTGTGACGTAAATGTAAAGATTTATATTAAAAAAACTATTACGCCATTATAGATATATATATGAAGTGTCAATTGAAAAACAAATACATTGTTCATCATTTGGGCGTAATATGACGTCATATAAACACTTTTTTAGCCTTCAACTCTAAGTAGGATTAAAAGTAAAGTTTAAGAAAGATTTCATTGAACCAAAAGTTGTAGATATTACTTTGATAAAATATAATTTTTTTCAATTTTTCAAATCGGTTCATTAGTTTTGGATTTATTGCTACTTTTGCTAAAATTTCAAAATTGGTTCACCTCGAATTTTAGAGTTAAATTTTTTTTATTAATTCAAACATGATAGAACAATAATTGTCGAGTGCAGATATGCTTTTAACTTTAAAATTGATAGGTTGTTTCTTAAGTAATAGCGGTTTTTATATTTTACAACCAGTGGTTGTTAATTTATTAATTAGAATAGTAAGAAAGAAAGAAGAAACCTTAGATATTTGAGTCAAAAGGTATCGAAACAAAAGTTTCGGCACTCTTCTAGTTAATGGGTTCCATGATTTTGAATAAAGCATAGAGCACTTGGGAAAATAAGATAGAAAGAGAAACATCCTTCGAGGGGTGAAGGGAAAATGTGTCCAGGGCTACACATCCATGCTTCTGGCTCCGGCTCGGGAAGGGTTAGAATATAACCATTTTGTCTATTATAAGTAATTGATTAGTTGAACGTAACACAAGTGTATTGCATTATCAATTGAAGGTCGAAAAAGATTTCTTTGGCGTGGAAAATGCACTTGATATTTATACAGTTTGGATTGAGCACTAGCTTGCTTATTCTTTTTAGATCTTTCTCATCAAGTGATATATCACATGATGTCATGCCTTAATAACTTAACACTCAACCAGCCCCTTCACATCATAAATTATACATATCTATAATAATAAATCTACATCGTAATACGATCACATAATAGACAATAACAAAATAAATAACAAACAGGAGAATCAGTACAAAGTTCATAAGAATTAATATATTAATTAGTATATCCGATGATATTACATCATACAACCCTATAGACTATTATTTTTTTTATCCAAGTATTTAATTTTACCTCTTTAAAAATATGTATCCTTGTGGCCATTTGTATCCTTATTTAATGTGTAAGCATCATTCAAAGTCCAAGTACTTCTTTTGATTAAGTAGATGATATTTTTGTATTTTTTGTATTTTATATCCTAACAAAATGTAGAAACATTCATTTGATTTTATATAAGAATATTTTCATAATATAAATCAAGAAGACAAATAGAATAAGGTTACATATAACAATAATTAATGATATGTTAATGTAGCAAGTTATTAAAATGATAGTTTTTATGCTAAAAAGAGGTTTTGTGAGTACAAAAGGATGAAAAAATCCGACATTTACATCGTACTTTTTATTAATAGAGCTAGGTTCAATACATTACTTAATTAATTAATTATTATTATCATTGGGGGGGCATTTACGTTTTCTTCCTGATTTTGTAAATTTTTTCTGGTTGTTTTTTTCTTGTAAGAATTAAATTTCCTAGGGCTTTTCTAGGAAACTTCAAAAAAAAAAAAAAAAATCAAAACTATAATTGAATTTATATCAGAAATTACGAATTTTCTTTAAATATAACTTCAAAATTAATTTCCTAACAAATTCTTTATTTTTATTGATATATTTTACCCATAAAAAATATCAATTCCTAGTTCAAATAAGTCTATGTGTCCTGGTTTATTTAGCAATGAATTATTTGTAAAAACCATCTCATAAAAAACTTAAACTGGACATTCATAAAGAGATTGGGGTAATGTTTGTACTTCAAATAAATTCTGGTCATAGAATTTCAAGACAAATTCTGTGATTTCCTGGACATTTGCACATTTTTGAGCATTTTTTTTAACTTCATACAGGATTGGAAAATGTAAAAATGTACAATTCTTCATTGATAAAAATAAAGCGGAATAGATCATATTGGAAATACGATGTAATAACGGATCTTTTTATATTTTTGTTCTCACAAAACCTCTTTTTAACTCAAAAACTATAGTAATATATTTATATTACCTATATTTAAATCACTTTGTAGGACACAAAACCAATCGCTTTTTAGTCAACATGAAATAAAAAAATGATATTGTAATGTAAAGTAAAAAATGACAACGTTATATTTAAACTATTAATGTTAAATATTTTTTAAATTAGTATGCAATACAAAGTTAATCATTATTGTCTTATATCTAAAACGTAAGAATATTTCTCATTAAGACTAGTCGACTTTAAAACATATATAAAATTTATTTATTTGTTGATGTAGTGAGTGATGAATTACAATTTACAATCACGATTGCCGTGTGGCAATGTATTCATAATATTCTAAAGCTATAGAAAAAAAAAGAAGAAGAAGACTTTTTTCGATATCATTATGTTTTTGCTCATTTTCCCATGTTTTGAAAATGGAAAGTAAGAACCACTGAAGAAAAAATTTGTTTCAAGTTGATTATAGAGGGTTTCGATAATATTTTCTGAAAAACGGTGTTTTCTCTCTTGAAGCACATTGTGAGGAAATAAAGTTTGACTCAATTAGTTCCTTCCTTTCAATGTTTTATTTGCCAGTATATTAAATGGAATAATAAAGGATGACTCTCATTCTACTACAATAATTCATCAATTTTTGCTTTAATTGTATTACCTTTGAGCCAAGTTTTTCTGTTTCTAGCTTGCCCTAGCATTTCTCTTCCTCCTACGTCTATTTTTTTTGTTTTTAAATGGGATCTTTCAATATTGAATAAAATACGATTCTAATTATATCTTATTAATCAATTTTATCATCAACGGGTATTTTTATTTTATTTTGTATTCATCAATCATCAGCGTATTTTCCTTCACAACTTACCTACTTTTTAAGAAAAGGAGTTAACGTGCAATTTCGATTCTTGAAGACATAATTTTCATCTTTTTTTACCTCTCTGGTGCGTCTTAGCCTGCACCGTGGTAGCTTGTGCTATTCTCACCTGAGCCACATTCTTCCACTTCAGGGATTAACCGGCTCACACCTCCCCACCTCCTTACTTCATCGTCCATCGAAGACGTATATAGATGCACATTTTCTCTTTCTAATTTCTGGTGCGTCTTAGCCTGCACCGTGGTAGCTTGTGCTATTCTCGCCTGAGCCACATTCTTCCACTTCAGGGATTAACCGGCCTACACCTCAAGACCTCCTTCCTTCTTCCAAGACGGATATAGACGCACCTTTTCTTTTTCTAATTTGATTAACCGGCTCACACCTCCCCACCTCCTTACTTCATCGTCCATCGAAGACGTATTCATATAGACACACTTTTTCTCTTTCTAATTTCTTGTATTATATTCATCGATATTTTGTGAAGAAAATCATTCTTTAAAGACGAGTCATGTTCATTTATCTCTGTACATCTTACAAATTTCCGTAATGGGAAATAAATCTTATTTCTCCCAAATGCTCAATCTGTCTAAATTAAATTGCATGACATTTGTTTAAAGCTTGTTATCTCGACCCAAAATTTAAATTATATCAATAGCGAAATGATTTATTTTCATTTGAATACTTTAGAAAAAAGAATTAGTCGTTTAAACTCCCTTATTAATTGATAAATTATCATTTATCAATAATCTTGGTTCTGCCCTCTTCCTTCTAATTTCTGGCCTAGTCAATACATACAATAAACAATATAAACAATTTATAACTTCTTCCAATTTTGTCCTCGCTAAGATTTTTCTTTCTTTCTTCTTGTGCTATTTTATATGCTTAATTTTTTCCCTTCTTATTATTATTACTTTTTTAGATGAAAAATACTAACAATATACAAGCAACGCCATATTATTGTACATTAAGAAATTCAAAGAACAAAGGGAACTCCAAAACACCCAATAATTAATTAATGAAGGAGAATAAATATGTAATATTCTATATAGAAATATATTTCAAAACAAATAATGAGGTAGGGGGTGGGAAGACGACTTTAGGAGCCGGTTCCTATTTTGAGGTATTAACAAATAAGCCCTGCGAACAGTAGCTTCCATCCTCCCCCATCCAGCTCCGCTAGGACGGCGAAGCTACGGTCCCTCTACTTTTTTTTTCATTGTTTTGATGACGTCCTCTCCCTGCAGCACTTACAGAAATAAAAGAAACACCAAGGAGAGTCAGGCGGTTTTGGCGGTTTTGGCTGCTTAGGAAGCACCCAGAGGAAGGAAAAAAAGAGGAGTTGAAATTTCATAGGACATTTCCAAGATTATATATACATACGTATATATATTTCATTGGAGACAATGGAGACAGCGATCCACAAAAACATTCATATGTACTTTTATTTAGGAAAATTTTATTATTCTGGAAACCTTCAAATGGGCAAAAATGCTATTTCATGGTGTTATTGTCTCGTATATTGTACTTAATATTTTATATTTAGAGATGCTCACGAGACAATTTTTTGTAAGTAGGTTACTTGTCAAGCCTTGAGTCTTTAGGCTCAAGTCAAGTTTTATATCCCTGATAGGTCTACAAGTCAAGTTGCGAGTCTTTAACAAAAGTTCAGATTGAGTAAAATCCAATTTAAATACTAGGAGTAGTAAAAATGAAATATCGAACTGTTGTAAGCACTGTTTTGATTGCCCAGGAGCAATATAAAGTATAAAGCCTTCAATTTCATGGAAAAAAAATAATGAATTTCTTTTCACTACATCTATTATTTTATTTCCGATAAGAATACAAGTAAAATATCAAATCGTTGTGGGTGATACCATTAGGCAACACCATTTTTGTGCCCAGGGTTTAATAGATAGTTTATATTTGCTTGCTTATGGATACGGTGTAACAAATCTTATAGAAAAATAAATAATTATCGTAATGACCATTGATGGATGGGAAATTAATTAGTTGATTTTAAATAAGAATGTTTTCATAATATAAATCAAGAAGACAAATATAAGAACAAGGTTACATATAACAACTAAATATATGTTAATGTTGGAAGTTATTCAAATGGCATTTATAAAGTTCTTCATTTTTTAAATAAGTTATAGTTTCGCCAAAAATTTAAAATGAGTATTTTTCATTAAAAAGAGGTTTGATGAGTACATAAACAGTAAAAGATCCGAAAACTACATTCTACTTTTTATTAATAGAGCCAAGTTCAATACATTAATTAATTAATTATCATTATCATTGGGAGCATTTACGTTTTCTTCCTAATTTTGTAAATTATTCCTATTTTTTTTTCCTGTAAGAATTAAATTTCCAGGGCTCTTCCAGGACTTTTCATGAAAAAAAATTCAAAACTATAATTGAACTTTTATTATAAATTACGAATCTTCTTTAAATATAACTTCAAAATTAATTTCCTGACAAATTCTTTATTTTTATTAATATATTTTAATCATAAGAAATATTATTTTTAGCAAAGCATTCCATAAAAAAATTAGAAACGACAATTAGAAAAGAATATATAATCGTAATATATAATGTTTGCCTTTCAAATAAATTATGGTAATAGAATTTCAAGACCAAATGTGTGATTTCCTGGACATTTGTCCATTTTTGACCATTTTTTTGACTTTATACAGGGTTGAAAAAACCCATTGAATCAATAATTAAGACATTTATTTATGTTTACTCGACCAAATTCATCTCTTCCTTTCAATGTTTTATTTGCTTGTATAGAAGGAAATCAATTAGTTGCTGAAAGTGTCCCTCAATTCAAAAATGTCAAATTCCCTTCGAATATTACAAGAGTACAATAATTCTATTACATTAATTCATTATTTTTAATTTGATTGAAATTTGAACTACTCGTTCGACCTTTGATGTTACATTTCCTACGTTTCAGAATAATTGAAAATAATATATGACCATAATTCTATTTTATAAATCAATCAATTTTGTCATCAACGGGTATTTTGTCTTTATTTTATATTCATGAATCATCTCATCAACGTATTTTCCTTTACAACTTCTGACTCAGCTTCGTCCCCTACTTTTTAAGAAAAGGAGTTAACGTGCGTCTTAGCCTGCACCGTGGTAGCTTCTGCTATTCTCGCCTGAGCCACATTCTTCCACTTCAGGGATTAACCGGCTCACACCTCCCCACCTCCTTACTTCATCGTCCATCGAAGACGTATATAGACACACTTTTTCTCTTTCTAATTTCTTGTATTATATTCAACGATATTCTGTGAAGAGAATTAATTATTTACCAATGACGATTAATTATCATTTATCTCTACAGCATACAAATTTACTTCACGGAAAATAGATTTTATTCCTCTTAAACGCTCAATCTATGTAAATAAATTTACATGCATCGTTTCTATGTCCTATGTATTCAGAATTGTCAGAATTGTAACTCCGAATGAAAATTATTGAAATTATTGCTGAAGACATTGTTGCCCAATTAAAACAGAGAGCAAAGGCAGAGCTAAATGACATATATAATTTTAAATATATCTACTCCTGGACCTTCAGAGTGTAACAAGTCGAGCTTTTTTGTTCACTCGCAATCTCGACTGACAAAAGGGGAAAAGAAAAATTTAGAAAAACATATGGTAGCTACCCTTCTCTATTTTTCTTGTTGCCAACTTGTTAATATATACTTGTAGTATATTCAAATTCAAAAAAAGGGGTCGCAATCCTTGATTCAATATATTTTTTTATGCATGAAAATCAGAAATAATATTAATACCCATTTTGAGTTCATATTACGTATAGGATCAGCTGCTTTAAATCAAAAGAGTCAAATGATGAAAATAATCAACTGAAGCTGGGAGAATAAAGTATAGTGTTTTTGTTTATCCCAAAAAGCTCGTCGTGGTAACTGTCAATTTGAAGATAAATACTTGGGCGTAAGATGACGTCATACAAACACTCTTTCACCCATCCCTTCAATTCTGAATAATACTGAAAACAAGGTTTTAGAGAGATGCCATTGAACCAAAAGTTGTAGATATTACTCTAATAGAATAAGATTTTTTTCAATTTTTAAAATCGGTTCATAAGTTTTGAATTTATGGCAACTTTTGCTAAATTTTCAAAATTTGTCCAACTCTAATATTCGAGTTCCAAAAAGTTTATGAAATCAAAAATCATAGAGCAATAATTGTTGAGTTCAGATCTGCCTTTAATTTAAAAATCAATTCGTTAGTAATTGCGATGGTGTTTTTTTCATGCTTTACAACCAGTGGTTGTTAATTTATTAATAAGAACAGTAAGAAAGGAAAAAAATTATTAGATATTTAAGTCAAAAGTAATGGAAACAAAAGTTTCCCTAATATAGACAATCCTAATGAGCAACACTTATAATTAATTATAAGCTATACTTGTAAATCGTTCTTTGGTGAAACTTTGCACCTATCAATCAAGTTCATTTCAACTTGTACTCCTACTCCTATTTCTGGGAGATCATAATTTCGTGAATCCTCCAATTCTTCGTCTGAAGATAATTCAGTAGGAGCTTTTTTTGTAATGTATATAATGTGACCTTTCATTGCTTTTGATGATGCCCGGATGATGTGAATATATACATATAACAATAATTAATTAATTTGGATTCGTTCTTAGTTCGAACAGGGCTTCTAGAAACCCGTCTCATAATTTATTGACTTATTTATTTATTTATTTACTTTTTTACTTATGACTCATAAGAATAATTATGTGTGTGGTACACATTTGCTGGTTCTGAGACTAAATAATTAATATAATAAGTCTAAAATAGTTAATGGAGATATTTCTGAAGGATGGGAAACTGGAAAGGGGTGTCCTATCAACTGAGCTACTTAAGGAAGAATAAAACAAAACGATACGATACAAGAAAGGCTCATGAATGCAACGTGTGACGAGAAGGTGAAGGTCAATTCCGTTCAGAAAGAGGAGAATGGAGCTCACGTCAATATTGGAGAACTTACTGGAGTAGTCAAGGAATGAGGAGCAAGTGGAGGGAGGAGTCATTTACTCAGCCAAAAGATCAAAAGATTAAAGTGATTTGCCTGTCTGAGATGTTGGTGAAAATAAAGGCAAATATTAAGTCATCGACTCCCACAAGTTATAACGTCGAGTGGAGTGTTGAACTGAGGCTACAGCATTGAAATCGCTTTATTTTGCCAAGAGTGTGGATCATGTCAGACTATGGATCATGATCCAGTGTTAACAGAACTGAAGCATCCAAGTTCATTCGGATGTGTATATGGTTTAGTTGTAGGAATATTCTGTAGCTACATACATGGAATGGACGCTGTAATTAATTATGTCATTGTGGGGCTAACATAAATAAATGTAAAAATTAGAAAAAGAGATGGACAGGAAAGTTTAAGTGATGAACCCTCGTTACTGGAGGTTGATGTCTCCATGCAAGATCATCATATTCTGTCTCTCCATTACACTCTTCCATTCTTCAAAACGAATTTATCTTGATATCTATTCTTCAAATGTAGGTTTTTCTGGATAAATCATCCGTTCATGTGAGGTAAAATTTTCAATTCATTATAAATAAGTACTTTAACATGAGTTTAAATATAGTTTCAGGAATTATATTAACCTTGGCCCCTATGGATTGACGCATCATCTTTCGAATAGATTCATATCCATTACTGTGAATTCAAGTATCTCCTTCCTACAGTTTATAGTCAAAATATTCCATCCAATTGTGTATCCATCTATGCTGCATTGCTAATGTCATTTTTACTCCTGATTCAATATTTTACAGTTTGTTTTGTTGTGGAATTTACCCATCATTTAAGAAGTCAATCGATGGGGTTCATATAAGAAAGTTGAAGCTACTTCCTTATATCAATTCATTTTACAACAGATTTAAAGCATCTTAATAACTTGAAATTTCACACTTCAATTTTGTAATATTGTGCATATCTTGTATATAGAAACATTTATTCCAAATTTGATTGAAATCTGAGGTGAAAGGTGTCAAAACTTAATTTATAATAGCTAGTTGCATTAAGAATTTAAGGAGATGTATAATAAACATCTGTAAAAGTCTCTTTGTTTCGAACATCAACTTTATATTACGATTTAAAGAAAAATCAATCATTTATGTTGACTTTTCTTTGAGATATATTGGACGATGATCCATTTTGAGGTGTGAAAGTAACTTTTTGGAAGAGTCATCTTTTGTAATGTATGTATAATGTGAGTTTTTCATTGTTTTTGACGTAACTTATGTAATTGGAATTATTATTTTTTGCTTTTAATTAATAGATTAATTAATGATTCGTTCTTTGTTCGAACAGGGCTTCAAGGAACCCGTCTCATAACTTATTGACTTATTTATTTATTTATTTTTGAATTATGAGTCATAACAATAATTATGTGACACATTGTTATTACTTCATAGATTCAAAATATCTTCATTAATTAATGTAGATTTAAATTATCATTTAAGGATCAAGATATGAGAGCTATCCTAGAACGACCATCCTAATGAAGATGTCCTTGAGCTGCTGCTGCTGGAGAACCTCTTCAAAGGGATTCCTCTTTTCCTTGGACCAAGGACCAACTTCAAGATCCAAGACGACTCAAAGAGGGGCGAATGGAAAAGGAGCTTCTCAAAGCATTCTCCTTGAATAAGTTTGAGTCTTACGAATTCAAAGGGACTTCTATTTAACCCGAGTCAAGACCCTCTTTGGCCTCCTAAGGAAAGGTCCCAAGGTCGACTTCGTGAAAGTAGCATTTGTTATGGGCCTACATTCACATGCAAGTGCTCAAATTCAGGCGGCACCAAAAGCGTTTGGCATAGCCAGAGGGCTTCATACGAATCTTCGTCCAAAGCTAAAAAAAGAAGGGCTTTGAGTGGAGAAAAACCCTCAATGAATTGTGATTGTTCAAAAGGTTTGGATAACAGGTCCTTGGGAAATAATAATTGAATGGTTTTAACTGTGGCAATAGCAAAGGGGTGTTGTCAGCAAGTGAACCACGGAAGGCAATCCTTTGATGAATAAAACAAAACGATCCAGTTAAAGGCTTATGCAACGTGTGGCGAGAAAGTGAATCGCTTTTGTGGTGTGAAGCAGCTCGACTGCATACAAAGCTGTCTTGGTGGGGTTGAGACAGATGAGGATGGAGCTCGCATCAATATTGCATTCTTATGTTTTGTTCTTAAATCAATGGATTTGCTGAGTATTTATATTAAAACTTGATTAAGTCTTTGGACATCCGAAATCCGTAAGCCATTTTCAAAACTCGTTTTTGTGCATGAGGATCTGTTGTCAAGTGTTCTTCAAATGTTGGTCTTCCCGGATAAAGCATCTGTAAATATGAGTTAAAACTTTATTTTCATCATAAATAAGTTGGCTAACTTCAATTTAAATATAGTTTCATGGATTATGTTAAACTTCAAGCGTCTAGGGATTGACTCATCAATTTTTTCTGACAAAATTCACATTTCTCAACCATTATTAAGCAATCTTTCAATGAACACACTAAGTATACCCTTCAATAACGAATTGTGAGTCATAATTCTAAATTGATTTAAAAGGAATGAGTTTATTTTTCAGATTTAAAATACTTGAAAACAAGATTTACCTAAATTGATTACCATGTCTATCCGACTATTAATATAAAATAATTCAACACATGAATTCGGAAGACCAAAGTGAAGAAATATTTGCTTATTCAATATATTATCCATTCTCGATATATGATGATACAGGCCATGAGATACTTAAATTAGATGACTATTCTCATTATTATGAGTCGTTACTCAGGCACATCAAGGTAAGAGAAAGTGTTATTAAATAAGTATTAGTGTGTTTCACATATCTATTGCATCATTGAATTAGATTTCTACTTATATCAATTACTATGGATCTCAAGCATCTCCAGGCCTCTTTGAACGAGTATCAATGCTTCATTGTTAAAAGATGAAAAACAATTAGCCTTTATATCAACGGGGGTTATAAAACGAAGCTGCTGTTACTTCCTTATATCAATTTGTGTTAAAATGGATTCCAAGTATATCTGGGCCAATTTGAATATAACCAAGTGTCTCTGTTGGAAAAGCAATCTCCTCGATATAACTTACAATCCAAACATTCCATTTTTGTGAGTATTTTATTCATGTTTCTATACCTTTGGGATTATAATTCGCATTTTGTTATTTTAGATATTATTTTGTTGTAAAAAGCCTGAATCATCGTTGAAGAAATTATTGAGATCTACATAAGGAGGCACCTACTCATCGTAATTTCATGTTATTATGACTGTTAAGCATCTCCAGGTCTAAGCTTGTATATGAAGATAATCAAGCACCCCCATTTGAAGATAATTCCCCTCGTTGTATTTTACAATCCAATTTCTGTTTCTGTGTCAATCTATGTTTTCCTTTATATTATAGATATAGATTTTAGGCTTGCTAAGATCTGATTATTTCCCCGATGAGGAATTTCCCGTCATGAACACCTCTCTTGATGTAATGTTTTGATTCAGGACCTGGAATATGAATGCTAGCCTCATCGTGGAAACGATCATATCTATCAATTCTTTCGGAATTCTGTTTCGAAGTAGTTGCTCAATTATGAATTCATGAGACAAGGAATCAAAAACTCTTTTAAAGACAATCAGCAAGGTGACAGACTCATAATTCAAACTCATTGTATTTGATATTGTATTTTGAATACATCTTGGGATATCCTCCGCGAGACCTAAAATCATGCCATCTCATCACTATGATTTTCTATGGCACCCAGTCTAACATGACTCTTTCGTATTTTCTTCTAGCTATGTAAAAGTGTATGTTGTTTATATTAATTTACAATATGAAGTTTTTTTTCATCATTTTCTCTATTCATCTTAATGTATCCCTGTACCTATTGTATTCTTTATCTTTTTTAAATGCAAATAACTTATTTCAATTTGATTTTATGAATAAAGCTTTTCAAATTATAATTTAAGTATTAAAATGTTATTTCAAATAGTATAATTTGTTAGTAAAGATTAAGCAAAATTTAACAAAAACTCGTTACTTCTATAGATTAATTATCCAAACACTTTCTTTCTGCCATTTATATTATGTGGTATTTTCTGATTTTTATATTTTCTTTGACAATAAAATAAAACATATATACATTAAAAAGATATTCTCAAGAAATCAATAATTTCAAATCTCAGTGTTGAGACAATATCAACAGCAAGGGGTTCCCCCACCCCCTAAGAAAAAACAAAAAACTACAAAAACGATAACATAACCTAATGTAGATATATGCAGTCATTTAGTTCACTCCGAATAATAAGACATAAGTGCAACTTGAGTCCAAGTTACAACTGAGTTTAAGGCATTCATAATATTACGACATAATTAAATTGGATTCTAAAAATCCCTTCACTCTGAATGTTCAAAAAAATAAAAAACCATAATAGCCAAATGCTTTTGATTTTATATTTTACATCATTTATATGATAATATGAACGCTAGATTTGCAAATCCTTCAACTTTGAAGTGGCGAATAGATTTAGATAATTTTTTTTAATGTACTAAACATACTTTGAATGTTGAAATTAATAAAAAAACCATGCATATTGGCACTTTTCATTTTCATCATTTGTATGATAATATGAACCCTAGATGGTGCTAGTTGTCATGCCAATTTGAAATTTGCAAATCCTTCAAATTGAAGTGGCGAATAGATTCAGGTAATTTTTTTGAATGTGCTAAGGATTTTTTGAATGTTGAAATTAATAAAAAAACCATGCATATTGGCACTTTTCATTTTCATCATTTGTATGATAATATGAACCCTAGATGGTGCTAGGTGTCATGCCAATTTGAAATTTGCAAATCCTTCAAATTGAAGTGGCGAATAGATTCAGGTAATTTTTTTGAATGTGCTAAGGATTTTTTGAATGTTGAAATTAATAAAAAAACCATGCATATTGGCACTTTTCATTTTCATCATTTGTATGATAATATGAACCCTAGATGGTGCTAGTTGTCATGCCAATTTGAAATTTGCAAATCCTTCAAATTGAAGTGGCGAATAGATTCAGGTAATTTTTTTGAATGTGCTAAGGATTTTTTGAATGTTGAAATTAATAAAAAAACCATGCATATTGGCACTTTTCATTTTCATCATTTGTATGATAATATGAACCCTAGATGGTGCTAGTTGTCATGCCAATTTGAAATTTGCAAATCCTTCAAATTGAAGTGGCGAATAGATTCAGGTAATTTTTTTGAATGTGCTAAGGATTTTTTGAATGTTGAAATTAATAAAAAAACCATGCATATTGGCACTTTTCATTTGTATGATAATATGAACCCTAGATGTTGCTAGGTGTCATACCAATTTGAAATTTGCAAATCCTTCAAATTGAAGTGGCGAATAGATTCAGGTAATTTTTTTGAATGTGCTAAGGATTTTTTGAATGTTGAAATTAATAAAAAAACCATGCATATTGGCACTTTTCATTTTCATCATTTGTATGATAATATGAACCCTAGATGGTGCTAGTTGTCATGCCAATTTGAAATTTGCAAATCCTTCAAATTGAAGTGGCGAATAGATTCAAGTAATTTTTTTGAATGTGCTAAGCATTTTTTGAATGTTGAAATTAATAAAAACACCATGCATATTGGCACTTTTCATTTTCATCATTTGTATGATAATATGAACCCTAGATGGTGCTAGGTGTCATGCCAATTTGAAATTTGCAAATCCTTCAAATTGAAGTGGCGAATAGATTCAGGTAATTTTTTTGAATGTGCTAAGGATTTTTTGAATGTTGAAATTAATAAAAACACCATGCATATTGGCACTTTTCATTTTCATCATTTGTATGATAATATGAACCCTAGATGGTGCTAGGTGTCATGCCAATTTGAAATTTGCAAATCCTTCAAATTGAAGTGGCGAATAGATTCAGGTAATTTTTTTGAATGTGCTAAGGATTTTTTGAATGTTGAAATTAATAAAAAAACCATGCATATTGGCACTTTTCATTTTCATCATTTGTATGATAATATGAACCCTAGATGGTGCTAGTTGTCATGCCAATTTGAAATTTGCAAATCCTTCAAATTGAAGTGGCGAATAGATTCAGGTAATTTTTTTGAATGTGCTAAGGATTTTTTGAATGTTGAAATTAATAAAAAAACCATGCATATTGGCACTTTTCATTTTCATCATTTGTATGATAATATGAACCCTAGATGGTGCTAGTTGTCATGCCAATTTGAAATTTGCAAATCCTTCAAATTGAAGTGGCGAATAGATTCAGGTAATTTTTTTGAATGTGCTAAGGATTTTTTGAATGTTGAAATTAATAAAAAAACCATGCATATTGGCACTTTTCATTTTCATCATTTGTATGATAATATGAACCCTAGATGGTGCTAGTTGTCATGCCAATTTGAAATTTGCAAATCCTTCAAATTGAAGTGGCGAATAGATTCAGGTAATTTTTTTGAATGTGCTAAGGATTTTTTGAATGTTGAAATTAATAAAAAAACCATGCATATTGGCACTTTTCATTTGTATGATAATATGAACCCTAGATGTTGCTAGGTGTCATACCAATTTGAAATTTGCAAATCCTTCAAATTGAAGTGGCGAATAGATTCAGGTAATTTTTTTGAATGTGCTAAGGATTTTTTGAATGTTGAAATTAATAAAAAAACCATGCATATTGGCACTTTTCATTTTCATCATTTGTATGATAATATGAACCCTAGATGGTGCTAGTTGTCATGCCAATTTGAAATTTGCAAATCCTTCAAATTGAAGTGGCGAATAGATTCAGGTAATTTTTTTGAATGTGCTAAGGATTTTTTGAATGTTGAAATTAATAAAAAAACCATGCATATTGGCACTTTTCATTTTCATCATTTGTATGATAATATGAACCCTAGATGGTGCTAGTTGTCATGCCAATTTGAAATTTGCAAATCCTTCAAATTGAAGTGGCGAATAGATTCAGGTAATTTTTTTGAATGTGCTAAGGATTTTTTGAATGTTGAAATTAATAAAAAAACCATGCATATTGGCACTTTTCATTTTCATCATTTGTATGATAATATGAACCCTAGATGGTGCTAGTTGTCATGCCAATTTGAAATTTGCAAATCCTTCAAATTGAAGTGGCGAATAGATTCAGGTAATTTTTTTGAATGTGCTAAGGATTTTTTGAATGTTGAAATTAATAAAAAAACCATGCATATTGGCACTTTTCATTTGTATGATAATATGAACCCTAGATGTTGCTAGGTGTCATACCAATTTGAAATTTGCAAATCCTTCAAATTGAAGTGGCGAATAGATTCAGGTAATTTTTTTGAATGTGCTAAGGATTTTTTGAATGTTGAAATTAATAAAAAAACCATGCATATTGGCACTTTTCATTTTCATCATTTGTATGATAATATGAACCCTAGATGGTGCTAGTTGTCATGCCAATTTGAAATTTGCAAATCCTTCAAATTGAAGTGGCGAATAGATTCAGGTAATTTTTTTGAATGTGCTAAGGATTTTTTGAATGTTGAAATTAATAAAAAAACCATGCATATTGGCACTTTTCATTTTCATCATTTGTATGATAATATGAACCCTAGATGGTGCTAGTTGTCATGCCAATTTGAAATTTGCAAATCCTTCAAATTGAAGTGGCGAATAGATTCAGGTAATTTTTTTGAATGTGCTAAGGATTTTTTGAATGTTGAAATTAATAAAAAAACCATGCATATTGGCACTTTTCATTTTCATCATTTGTATGATAATATGAACCCTAGATGGTGCTAGTTGTCATGCCAATTTGAAATTTGCAAATCCTTCAAATTGAAGTGGCGAATAGATTCAGGTAATTTTTTTGAATGTGCTAAGGATTTTTTGAATGTTGAAATTAATAAAAAAACCATGCATATTGGCACTTTTCATTTGTATGATAATATGAACCCTAGATGTTGCTAGGTGTCATACCAATTTGAAATTTGCAAATCCTTCAAATTGAAGTGGCGAATAGATTCAGGTAATTTTTTTGAATGTGCTAAGCATTTTTTGAATGTTGAAATTAATAAAAAAACCATGCATATTTGCACTTTTCATTTTCATCATTTGTATGATAATATGAACCCTAGATGGTGCTAGGTGTCATGCCAATTTGAAATTTGCAAATCCTTCAACTTGAAGTGGCGAATAGATTCAGGTAATTTTTTTGAATGTGCTAAGCATTTTTTGAATGTTGAAATTAATAAAAAAACCATGCATATTGGCATTTTTCATTTTCATCATTTGTATGATAATATGAACGCTAGATGGTGCTAGGTTATATATGGAGACAAAATTTGTCAAATCTCTATATTTGATAGCAGGAATGGTTTTAGATAATTGATTTGAATGTACTGAGCAGACTTGGAATGGTAAAAAATCACAAAACCATATTTTAGAACACTTCACTTTTCAATTTTTACTCATTCTAGTGTGAAGCATTAAT